>JBAWJQ010002569.1:0-395102 GCA_037783105.1 Bactrocera zonata | reverse complement strand
TTTTAAAATTATGTAGCAAGTTTTACTATTTTTTGCTCGTAGTACTGATGCATGATTCGGAAATAAATTATTAAAAGGAATTCCGGTTTCTTTCGTCAGTCAAAGCAGCAAAACATATGTAAATAGTTTTCTATATTCCGTTTAAGTCATATGAATACCAAAGATGATGAGCCCAGTGAACCACTTTGAGGCTATCACAGGCCGTCATATCAAAAATATTCACAAAATTAACGCTTTCAAGGTATGGCAGTATTATATTGGGTATAACCATCCTCATTATTATTTGGCTTAGCAATATGTCTTTAAAGAGTGGACTTCGCGAGTTCAAAATCGACTAAAAACCTCAAAAAATGTATTATTCTGAAAAATGTTCGATGTTTGAATCGACAATGGAGGAAGAACACGCATCATAATGGACCTGAGGCAATAGAGCGAATCCCAAAGGAGAAAATATGCAGCAGACCGCTCAAAAAGTTAGGACGTCTATATTAGTAGGTGTGCATGGAATCACGTACTATAATTTTAAAATGGCATCAATCAGTTGAAATATCGACAAAATCTTAGATAAAGCGTTATATCTCAGATACAATTCAGACGCATACGTTCCAAATAGATATCGTTTTCTACTATGTCAACCACTAAAATTTAGACAAGAAGCATCAATGACATTTATGACACAAAATATACAATCGAACATCGGCAATAAAATGCCAACCTAAAATATATACATATATTTTTGCAAATGTGTAAGACACCACGCAACTAAAAAAATGTATTTGTTTTTTTTTTTTTTTACTCCCTGCATCTCTTAAGGGTGTAATCTTTCAAAGCGAACAGAATAACACACACCGAGCAATTAAAACACCATTAAATCTCGTCGATCCACATGGGCGGATGATCAAGCGGTGAATAATTTGTCTTTTTCTATTAAAGACACATCAAGGCGCTTGGGGCACGTGTCAGCGTCACTTTTTTAGGTATAAAACTTTTAACTTTGTGTAAATACATATGTATTTGTGTTCATGCTTCAAGCTTTGTTGTAACCTTGACATAGAGTGTTAATTATAGGCGGGGGAATTGGAGGCCGAACAAAAATTAATGTAGACACTAATAATTTCTACGAGAAAATATATTGAATTTTAATAGCCAAATCGTATGATTTCCAGCACTATGTATAAAAGTTGTATGTTCTTCCATACAGTTCAATTGGGAACAGTACAGGTCCAAATTATAGTAAGTGTTTGGCCGTAGCCAAATGCAGCTCATAACACCTATCAAACCTTTCTAACCGTACGAATCCTGACTATAGACACTTCGTCTACACCGCACTCGCCGCGATTCAACCACGACCGTATTCGACTTTTCTCGATTATACTCAGCAATCGGCACAGTGCTTAAATTGCGGTCAGATTCGAACCACGACCGTATTCGCTTTCTTGATTATACTCAGCAATCGGCACGATCATAAATTGCGGGAACAAAATCAGCTTGATTTCCATTATTTCATCTATTTTTCGACAATCGGCAACTCATCAAATCGAAACGTTCGCTTGCCAAAACACACGCGGAATATGCGACTAGACACACGGCAATAATTTCCCATCATGAGAACGCTCGGGCTCTTTTTGGAAAACCGGTTGAAAATCATTTGGAACTGCGAAGTTTTGCCTCACCCGCCTTAATGCCCAGATCTTGTCCCTTCTGACAATTATTTTTCGATTTTTGGAAGCAAACCCTTCTCACTAGAATACGATTAACACCAAAATTTTATACCCTAATTGGCTTAATTCATTCTTGGCCAACAAGCCAATGCAGTTCTTTTGGGATAGAATCTCCAAACTCTCAGAAAGAAAGGAAAATGTTATAGCTTCAGATGAGCAGTGCTTTGAACATCACTTTTAAACATGGTTTTTTTAAATAAAGGTTCAAATTTTGAAGAAAAAAACGAACGAGTATACAAATAAAAGTATGGTTTCCAGTGTAGTTAAGATTTCGATCAAATATTTTTGAGTAAAATTTTTCGTTGAAAATTTAGTCAAAGGTCTCAAAAATTCTACCAAGAATCTAAATCTGAGAATACCTTATTTCTGAGTTTTGAAAATACCTTACACTGTTGTAACAAAAACAATACCAGGCCCTCAAAAAGCAAGTACTACTTATGTACACAGATATAAATATTCACCAGTTATTAAAATATCTCAATGTCGCTATCGATAGGTCACTAGGCTAATTTACAATCAGACGAATTAAGAAACTGTCCAGATGGCAAATGTGTGTAAAGCAAACATACAAACAACCTACATGCGTTCAAACATACAAACATTACAATAATCGAAAATAATTGCAGCTTGCTCTCGCTGCATTCTTTTATTTCGGTACACAAATTCACAAGCTGATAAATATTTATTAAAACATACGAAAGTGTAATGGATCGTAGAAGCAACAGAAATGCACTAAAAATTCTTATACGAGGGTGGGTGATTTAATAATGAGACCACATACTCGAATTTGATCAGTATATTGAATCAAAAAGACAAGAACTTTTAGCATTTGAAGTTTGAAGATTTAAAAAATTTAAGCATCTATGTTCTTTGAGATTTTCTTAGAAAATATTCCAGCTTTTGTAATAATTCCACCTCAATTAGTATATCGTTACTATACAATTTATATATAATACCTCCTCAAATAAACCGAAAAATATTTTATCCTAAGAAACCCAAACACTCTAGCATGCCATAGATATATTTATTTGAAATCGTAGATGAAGTGGCTTGGAACCACCATTAACACCAATAATAACGTCAGTCTCTTGGAACCACCATTAACACCAATAACAACGTCAGTCTCTTGGAACTACCATTAACACCGATAACACTCGAAATCCAACGCAGAATAACTCTAGCCTACAAGTGCTTCTTAGGACTGAAGTCCAAACTCTACAAGTTACTCATCATCCCCGTGCTGCTATATGGTGCAGAGGCATGGACGATGACAACATCGGATCTTCGAGAGAAAGATTTACAGAGGAAGATTTAAGGTCCTTTGCGCTTTGGCAACGGCGATGTAAAAAAAGTGAACTCGGCTATAACTTCGTAAGTGGTGTCTACGCTAATAAAGAAGAAGAGGTAAATGGAGGAATGTGACTATGTGCTACAATACCAAACCTGAAGTGTTATCATCCTATTTTTGGATTTGGTTTTAAATATGGGTTTTGGGAAAGAAATTTTGGCAATTCAAGCAATTCATGGACATGGAATTATTCCCATGTTTAATCAGTTCAGATCCACCTGAAATGGAATGGCTATCCCTGTAATACCATCCCCATTATGGTGTACAAGCCATCTACCATACAAAACTAGCGATTGAAATCAGATATCTCAGCATGTGTTAAGAAATCAATGAACAGCCCTCGTAAGAAGTGATACATTTTCTTTAAGGGTAAAAAACAGTCATTTCTGGTATTAAAAACAGCCAGATAGAAGGAAGAAATTTGCATGATATGAATAATTCCATGAAAATATTCTGAAAATCCCTACATATCGTCTATATTTATACACACTTTGAGTAGTCGAGGTTCAACTTTATGCAAATCGTTCGCATTTTTCGTATGCCATCTGTTTCTTTCATCTGTATCTGCAGCTCATCACATTGTTTGAGATTCTTTTGTAACAAAAAGACAATCATCAATTGAGAGCAATTGGTGGTAATTTATGTTTTGTGTTCCGCAGCGACAATGAGTAACGAGACTAGGTATTTTTCGAGGGAATTTATGCTTATAATAGGTACAAATATAGGGTGTCGGAAATAAAGATAGTTGATGAAATAAGTGTTAAACCAACAAAGAAAATTGTATCTGCTATTTGCCTAAATTCATATAAAAAGAGACAATATTGGACCAAAATTTTTAGTAATATCTCCTCGAAAATAGCTTTTACGCATATATATTTCGGGGTTTTGCTTGATTTTCTACACGGCTTGGAGTAATTCATTTAAATTATTTAAGTTCTATGAAATTTTTTTGAATGGAGATTTTATCTCGAATCCAGAGGTACACGAGGAAAAGCAAAAATTTTTAAAGTATCTTGATTTTTTAAATAAAATATATTTAGAATAGAAGAAACCAACTCTGGTCAAACTTGATTTCAAAGCGCTCCCTTTTATACCTATTTTATTATACTTGTCTATTTATATAAACAACCAGTTGTTTGTTCGATTCGAAACTCTCCAAATCTTGGCGATTCGAGGACCGCGTACGGATGCAACATTTAATTCCTACTGGCATGTATATCTCAGACACAAACAATTTGCATTACGCGCGAGTTCATCACTTAAATGGTTGCCCGCTTGTATATTTCGTAATTTACATCATAATTGCAACGCAAGCACACATGGAGTGCGATCAAAATTCAGACAAAGGTATACAAGCAATGCAAAAACAAACATACAAGCATGCATGCCTACATATAAATAATACGTTTCTAGTGTCCGATTTTTCGATCAAAATCGAAAGCGAAGCTCACTTCATACAACTTTCATATGAATGCCGAGACTCGGAAGTAGATCTATTCCCTTTGATAAATATGTAGATAAATTTCAGAGATGATATTGTTCCAAAAGAAACTGATCCGCACTTTAAAGTTTCTAAAATCAGAGATCAGATTAGATCAGAAAAAGTTTGTTCTGTTAATGGAACATTCTTTCCCGAATCTAAATCTCTTTTTCTCGGTTTATTCCTAATATCATATCGTCGACGAGTCAGGAACTATCGAATTTCTTCGATTTGGCACCGATCTTTCAAACCTTTATTTGTGATCTCAAGAGATAAAAATTATCATTCTTTGAATTTATGAGCTGATTGAAGCTTACGGAAGGAATACGGATTTAAAACGACCTCCGTTCGGAACTTCTCATTTTAAAAAATTTTAATCTCTGCAGTATATTCAATTAGATGACGGATCTGTCTTTCGTGTGATCAAATTTGACTGGACTTGACTTTTTATGTTCGTGTGCAGTTTGATCTCCAGATGTCAATTAATGTGAACTTCGCAACTATTTATTCCCGAGTCGAAAACATTGTATAGTGATTTATATAACGAAAAAAACTCGAACCGCATATCGGCCAGAAGTGTCTTAGAAAGCAGGGCAGCAGTGGAAAATGTTGCCAAAAGCAAGCAACTTCACTTATACTGGGTGCCAGACCATAAAGGCATAGAAGGCAATAAGAGAGTGGACGAGATTGCCAAGAATGGTGTAGACAGAAACATGGTAAAGAAAATCAAAACACGATGGAATTTACTACCTGGCTGCAGGGCTGCAAAGGTCATGTGCAAAATTGTAGATCGAAAGTACAAAAAATTTCTATTGGCACTCGATAGAAGAGACTGTAGTAACATGATCGGAATACCAGACAATGGGTGGCGACACACGCCCGCAGAATGAGGTTGACAGAGAAGACTGGGGAAATGTCTAAAGCAAGGCACCAGCGAAACAATGAACTATCTCTTGTGCACTTGTCCCTCATTGGCAAGACGACATTGTAACCATCTGTCCCCACAGTATGATACACTGGAAGAGGTATCGAAAGCAAGACCACAGAGTCTGTTGAAATCCGTGTAGAGCGCAGGTAACGTAAAGGATGAATGCTGCTCATCGATATTGTAACTGAACTCCATTCTGTATCGCAATGGCCCAAAACTGGTCTATGCGTGGCTCATTGGCCTACCAGACTAACCAAACCAACACAACCTATATCATGAAAAAAACATTGAACAACGAATATGACGTCGAATTGCTCAACAATCTGGCGTATGCAGTACCAAAAATTAGCCGAAGGCGAGAGAACTAAAGTTCTATGAAGATATTGAAGGCCATCCGAGCGGCATTTACAACAAGTGAATAAGTACTTTTAGGCCGAATCAAATTTGATTAGATTTTATATAGTACTTGGATAATTGTTCAGAGTTTAATAAAACTCAACAAAGTTCCCCATTAAGGACCGTTTTCTTAATGTCTATTCAGCAGTCATCTGTCAGTTAAGTTCTGATTAACTTAACCAAGGCTCCTTCTTTCGACAAAGAACCCCTACGATGATCAGCAACCAAATTATTATATTTATATACCTACCTACAGTCTTATAAAAGAAAACATATAGTTACTTTACCGAATATTCGGCAAACGAAATATTCGTAATGCGTAATATTCGCTCGTACACAATGCAATCGTATGCCGTTTACCTACACACTCGCTCAGAAGTTCATAAAGCCAGTAAGTTGAGCAAATATGAGTATATCCGAAATGTAAACAGAAGCGTAGCCCGGCCAATTCATTGACTTCGCATGTTATTCTAGCTTAATCGGCATACAATTGCATATGCTCGTGCTATGAATAACCAATTAAATGATGTGCAAACATAAGGCAAATGAGGACAACAACAAAAAGGGCAAACAGAAAAATTCATATGTGTGTAAAATGATCACAAATCATAAATCATCATTATGACTCTAAAAGTGTTACAAATGTTCATAATTTATGATTACAACAAGTATTTTTATGAACTGTTTTTATATGAAAATAATTGACAAACCTTTCAAGTGCACATACTCTAATCTTTATTGCCAATTCTCTGTCTAATATTTTCAGTTTCGTCTTCTTGTCATTTTGCATTATCATATCAAAGCAACTTTCAGCTCTGCGAGTAAATTTCCATAGTTAAACCACCAAGTGCTCGTTAAATAGGGTCTTCCGAAATAGTTATATACAACTTTGATATTCTAGTTATCACTCAATTGTTTCACCACACTTTCATTACAATAAATAAACAACTAACTTTTGATTTGCGAACTCGTTAGTGGAGCTCGCGCTCCGTCTTTCGGACGGTGCAAGCGAGAGGTACATATGCCGAATGCCTTGCTTCACATAGTTAATACTAAGTACAACGAGTTGATAAGATAAATTACTTAAGGCCAAAAAAAGCAAAATATTCTGGTAAGATTCTGCTATCTCCACTCGAAAAGCCAGATACCAAAGTGGCGCAAGACCATTGACTCAATAAATGGCATAACTAGCATAACAAACGAATGGCTAAAGCATAGTAACTTAAATGTACTGCATTGCGTGTTTTATTTTTTTGTTCTTCCAAATATCAAATTACAAACGTTTAGTCATTCAAATGAACGTTCAACTTACTTCAGCACCTTGAAAATAATACACACGCGGGTTTATATTATCATGGTGGCGATGAATTTTAAGCTTCTTATCGCTTAGACGACCTAAAATTAGCAGATTACCACACATTGCAAGCTTGCTACCAAATTAAGAAGCCAAGACCACAAATAAAATAATTAGTGAAGTTTGTATAACATTGAGGTAACCCGATTGGTGTACCAAGCAGAAGCTTCTTTGTCGGCCAATTCATTTGCGGACCGTTTTTGTGGATATTACTTCATGTTGCCATATTTAAAAGCCAAATGACGATGATCCCTAATGACGGAGGCGAAGATATATGTATGTAAGTAAAGTGAATAAGTGGCAAAGCCCATCAGACTCTATGGAGTCTCTATGTAGTAAAGAGCTCTAGAAAAGACCACACTTTTAAAGTAATTCGAACTCATTTACAGTGCGTTCAGGGTTGGTCAAGGTGTGCCTAACCTCGCTATCAATAGCATCTAGTTTCTTTGTGATAAGACTAATATGGATGCCAGGCTACAGCGGAATCGCAGGAAAACGAAAAGCTGAAGAGCTAGCAAGCAGGAGCACTCTAGAACCACTATCGGTAGAACGGGATCAGGTCGGTGTTCCCGTATCCACTTGTGTTCTACTATCTACTAGATAACCGGGCTTAGGCACTGTTGGGGCACCATCGGTACATGCGCTGTCGAAACAGATTTTTGGTTCAAGGTCGATCGCAAGAGATGTAGCAATCTCTTTGTCCTCAGAAAGCCTAGCCTCTCTCTAGCTGTGGGGCTTTTAACAGGTCATTGTTCTATTTGCGTCCATGTTGTAAGGTTGGGAATCTTACCAGACGCAACATACTGCATGTACTGTATGGAAAAAGATAGGTGGAAACTACTCAACACTTCCTTTTTAACTGTTACGCGTTTGGAAAGTTAAGACTTAAACACTTGGGAGCGCATACCTTCAGACATCCCACCGAACTGGAGGGAATGGATATTAAACGCCTTTGCAAATTTGTGTTGACTACTAAGCGTTTTGCTAGTTTATCGAACACATGACTTCTTCTTTTCTATGGCGTCAGAAAGGACTTCCTGTACCAGTCCACGTGCAATCTCTCTATATCAGCCAGCTAACCTAACCAATCCTAAGTGGTAAACTAAGTTCCCAATTAAGCACTTGGCAAAGCCGAAAACACAGCAACTCACAAAAAGAGATAGTAGTACCGAAATATGGTCAACTTTCAACAAAAATGTTAGAGAAAACACGCACCATTCAAATTAAACTCAATTTACAAAAAATCAGACTTAAAAGTTGACCTGTAGCTCACCATCATCCTGCCAAAATGGTGCCAAATAAGTACAAAATCGGGTAAAACTAATTTAAACAGTTGATACGGTTCGGGGTAAGAATGTAAGATCACCTTTTAACTGTACCTCTCCAAATCAGAAAGCATATTAAGAAAATTCAGGCAGTTTGCCAGACTGGCTAAAAAGTTTGTATGGTCTGCATAAGAGGACGCCAGCAAAACTAAAAATATGCTATTAAAAATTGTCGTGATGAATTTTATCCGAGCTCTCGATCAGGACAAACAAGCATTCCTAAGTGATAGGCGATCCATGCTGGGGACGTGCGAATTGCAGGAATCCGAATAACGAATTTTTGGACTTCAAGAGAATGCTCGATGGAAAGTATTACAGCAACAATGAATAGCCAAAGCCAAAGAACGTTGTGAAACAAAAGAAAATTGTACAACTCTGCTTGGACTCGCTTTAAACAATGTTTCGGCCGAAGCCAATTTTCCCAATTTCTTTAAAAAGACATTCAGACCATTTCGTACGAGACTGCAGATTTCTGCCCTACTACAACTACAACAACAGACCGGAGTTTTTGCACAATAATGAATACCAGTCTGGTGCAATTCGAGACCATCCACCTCTAAGTCCTCATAAATTGAATTAAGCAGAGCTCACTGTCAAAACCATATCTTAATTGAAATGGAAATTGAAAACTTCGGATATGTATGCATATGCCAAGCAATATTTCTTCATTCATCTCTTACTACAATACATACATATGTATAAAACACACTTGCTCTCGTATGTAATTCGCTAACAAGGTGAACCTCACTGACTTATGAACAAATTGTCAGCACTATATACAATAGTACATAGTTATACGTAACAACATAATTGACGGTTTCAAAGTGATTCCATGTCTGTGTGTGTGTATGTTTTCTTTGAAATTGTCGTTCATTAGCAATTGTTTTTATTTTCAAATACACTTTGTTCTGCAAATGTATTTTCAATACACGCTTCTAATAGGTTGTCGTAGTGCAATCTCATCAGTGATAACAGAAAATGAATTGTCAGCGATCGGTTTGAAAAATGTGTCTCTCTCAATATGATAAAAGTTAATTTGACGTTTGGCAAATAGTTAGCGACATCAATTTTTTATTGTCTATACAAGTGTATGGCATATGTATATACCGAGCAATAAGGTTATACGATCGGCAAGTAATAGAGAATAGCTAGAAAATTAATAATAAATATATTTTAAAAATGTGATAACAAATGTACATAAACTATTTACAACAGTATGAAAGCAATATCTCTTTATAGCATACCACTACGAGCAAATATAAAAATAGTAAGACTTTGTTCATAATTTTGAAATTTTTTCATCAAATCTATCTCGTCCCCGTCATAAAATCCCCCCTGGCCCCAAATTGTGCCAACATTTTTTACAATCCTCGAAACCGTTGTTAAAATCAATTTCGGTATAGTATTCAATGCGCGGGGCGATTCAAAAGTCACACAGTCTTTGAAAATTTGGCGAAAAACTCACGTCGTAGTATGCGACGATGCATTATCGTGGTGCAAAATCCAAGAGTTGTCGGACCATAATTCCGGCCTGTTTTTACGAATAACTTCGCGCAAATGACGCATAACACTCAAATAGTATTCCTTGCTGCCAGTTTGGCCGGTCGGAAGGAGTTCGGAGTGTACCACACCTCGATAATCGAAGAAAACCGTCAGTACAACCATGATTTTGACCTACTTTCACGTATTTTTTTCCGCTCCGGCTCCGGCTCACTTTTACCACAATATTCTGTTTCCGAGCAGTGAGCATAGATCCAAGACTGATCGCCGGTAATAATAAAGTGTGATTCATTTCGAGGTTCTCCCACTTAAAAAAACTATAAATCTCAAATCTAATGGGAAATGCTTATTATCATTCGAAATAACATTCTTTGGCAATTATTTTTTTGAAGATTATCTTTAAAATGTTTGACGGGGCTTCGTCTCAGATCGTCGATCTGTTGAAAATTTATCTGCTCATAGCAGTGTTCACTCAATAATTTCATTGATTGATGTGATGTGTGGGAAGCGGCGCCGTCTTTTTGAAACCAAATGTCGCCGAGAACACGAGCTTCAATTTCAGACATCAAATATTCGATTATCATGGCGGGATAAAGGTCGAAATTGACGTTTACGTTTTCACTGACATCATTTTTGAAGAAATATGAACCAATGATTCAGCCAGCTCACAAAACCACACCAAACTGTTGTTTTTTCTGATTGAAAAGCTCTTGAACCTCTTCAGGTTGCTCTTCGTCCCTAATGCTTGCTTGCAATTTTGCTTGTTTACGTACCTATTGAGCCAGAAATGGGCCTCATAGCTGAACAAAATTTGTCTCGAAAACGTCGGATCTTCTTGGAACTTTTCAAGAGCCCATAGAGAGAAGTGATGTCGCTTGAAAGGTCGAGCGGCTTCAGTTCTTGCACAAGCTGTATTTTGTACGCTTTCAATTTAACAGCTCGACATAAAATGCGCCAAGTCGTTCCATACGTCAGTCCGAGTTGCTGCGAATCGACTCTCCACTGTCTTCGTGTACACTCTCAGTTACGGTTGCTACATTTTCTTCACTGCGTGCTGGGCGTGTCAATTCGGTCAAATATTATCCAATAATGAATGCTGGGTCTCAAGATGGGTGATGGCATTGCGAATAGTACGCTCAATAGGCCAATTATGTTGATCATTCGCTGAGCGAAGCGCGCGAAATACTTTTTTTTGCAGAACGTGAAGTTTCGTAATGAAGTTGATCGATTAGCAAACGTTGTTCGGAAGTAAGTCTCAATGATGAAATGCCAAAAAATACTGAACATGGCTGATTGACACGACTCTTGAATGTAATGGTTTTAGAAACAGTCGTGCTTTCACCTTTCTTAGACCCAATTGATCTTTCAAAATAGTTTTCGCTGATACTTCCGATATTCCAACGATGCCAGTAAGATCTCTGACAGTTAATTGTCGATTCTCAAGCACCGATTTCTTTATTTTTTTGACGTGTTGATAATCATTTCATGTTGATCCTGGACGTTTTTCATCCTGGACGTTTTCGCGCGAAATTTAAATTAAAAAGTCTTACTATTTTTTGCTCACTGTACGGATTCCTCTCATAAATGGGTAATTATAGCAAATTAAGTGAGCCGTCCCATTAGAAGCCTGATAAATAGAAGTTTCAACCCGGCTATGAAGATATAATGGACCAAAGGAGGCTTTTCAGTAAAAAGTAGCAGTGGAGATTACTATTAGCGAACGGTCTAACATTTACTACTTTTATCTTCAAAGCACAGATAGAATTTGGATAGCACTAAATATACCTTGTAAGATCGCATCTAATTGTCTTGCCATCGATTGCAGCCTAAACCATTAAAATTGATGATGAAGTTTTTGGAAGAACTTATCCAAGATTACTGCAAGGTGCTTTCAAGTAAACAGGACTAAGAAAACTAAATAGCTTTTTCGTAAAATCGATCTGCTTTATCTAATTAGTCTCCGTCTGCTTCAATACAGCTATTGCACTGTCCAAGTATGTCGAACGAGTGTTTAGCTCTTGCCGGTATGGCCGCTAGTATGCCGGCCAAGCCTTTTGAATGGCCTCTACGTCTGCATAACGCCTTCCTTTCATGGGCAAATGGATTTCTGCGAAAAGGAAGAAGGCGCAGAATGCCATATCAGGTGCATACGAGGAGTGGTTAATGGTTAAAATGTGATTTTTAGTCAAATAATCGGTCACAAGCGTCGAACGATGAGACGGACTCTGAGCAATTTTTGGTCGTCAGTCAATTTTTGCGGAACAAACCGTGCACACACCTTTCGCAAGCCCAAATGTATGGTCAAAATGCGATAAGTCGATGTTTTGGAGATGTTCAATTCCATTTCCATGACTTTCAATGATGATTTCGGCTGATTTTTGATGATTTCAGGCACAGTTTCGATGGAGTTTCCGGTGATCTCGGATTTTGATTGGCCCACATGTTGATCGTCATTTATGTTCTCACGACCACTTTGAAAACGTTGAAACCACTCGTACACTCTGCCACGGGATAGGCAATAATCGCCATAAACTTGTTTTATCAATTGAAATGTTTCGGTAAAAGTTTTGCCAATTTTAAAACAAAATTTAATGTTGGCTCTTTGTCCGAAGCTCATTGTCGCACCGATAACACAAACATACTGACACTTAAAAC
Source organism: Bactrocera zonata (assembly GCA_037783105.1). NCBI lineage: Eukaryota > Metazoa > Arthropoda > Insecta > Diptera > Tephritidae > Bactrocera > Bactrocera zonata. Next base: position 382,395 of record JBAWJQ010002569.1, on the reverse strand, counting down.
GCAATAACTTCACTTCCAATCGATGAAATGCAATGAAATTCTCACTGGGCAATCGATAAAGATAGCAGACTCTAACGCACCAGTCGACATACATATAGATGGCGCCACCTGGGGGCTCTGGATTCAAAAATCCTGTTTACTTTGGAACGCACCTTGTATTCTCTTTAACCTAATCATTCGATTTTTAATAAAATGTAGTTTACTCTCAACATTGTATTCATTCATACATTATATTCATTTTTTATGTTCTACATTCAATTTCATATAGAGTTTAAACCACAACCAACGGCTTAATGAAAATAGGTCACAATTTCCAAATGCATATTCTTTTGAAACCATTAATTCACAATAAATAATGGAAAATGCTAAAATTTGAAATATTTTTTCTCATCAAAAATCACGTACACTTTAATCTGTGTAATATATACAAGCCAAACAGACATAAGAACCCCAATAAGACACACAAATAACCACAGCGATTAACCAGTTTACTAGTCCCACGTGCCCCTCCGTTAAAGTCCGCTACCAATATTACGCAAATTCTCAACAGCAACGCCCCGCAATTTGAACTCAAGCCGGAAAACAAAGAAATTAAGATGTACAAAACAAAGTCGACAACAAGGAAGAGAATGTGAGACAGAAAAGTAATTGCGCCGGATGAAAGCATCAATTCAAAACGGAGTAGAAAAAATAGTATTAAAGATTTAAATACCAGGTTTAGAGACCTGGTGCAACCCACACAAAACGGCAAATTGTGAAAGATAGACACACAAACACAGGCATACGTATAAACGAAGATCCAAGCCATCGACTTGAAATTAACATTTTATGCACGTTACTTTAAACGATTTAAAAAGAAGACGAGAAAGGAGAAAATATGTTACAGAACACGTACAGCTCGAACCAGAGAACGTACGCATGCGCACTCCCTTCTATCATTCCCAGTACATGTGTATGTACATACATATGTGGGTAATCTCTACATACGAATGAGTTCTGGATATAAATTCTATTCACAAATATATAAATGAGTACATATGTACAGGCATGTTTTTGCTTCGCTATAAGGTTATGGCATGCGGGCTTGCCTTGCCGGGCCATGCCACACCACACCATTGGCACGTCACGGTTCAATACCGCCTGCGGGAGGAAGTGACGTTATGAGAATCACTTCAAATGTTAGTGAATTGAATTGAAAGCTAATGAAGTGACACGCGGCGTGGAGTGTGAGTTTGTATAATGGAACTCGTTTTGGTATTTGTAAAAGCGATCGATAAATTGATTGGTTATTGTTAATGTTTTAGAACGACGATCATGTCTAGATACATACTCGTATTTGTGGTTAAATATACGATTTCTAAATTGAAAACAAGAAAACTTTGGCTGTACCGAAGTTATAATACTTTCCGCAGGTGCATTGCTTATAACAACTAAATTTTCTACCACTTGATGCCTATGAACAACTGAAAACGTAAACGTCCAACGGTTTCCATCCAATGGAAAACGTTTTACTAGTTCTGTCTATGACGATCTGACAAATGAAAAGCTTTTTAGAGCGAAATGGACATGTTTAAAATTTCAGATCGATATCTCACAAACTGAGGGACTAGGTCATATATATGCAGACAAATTGAACAGATCGTCGACGTTTTCTTCTGGGTGGCACAAACTAAATAAATCCGGTTTTGGACAAAATTACTCGAGTGCCGAGTCAGGTTGACGGATCAACACCGATGTCAACTATAATCATATCGTCAGCTTTGCGATACTTATTGAACAAGGACCAGGAACTCCTTGAAGTGAGTATTTAATTTATTATAACTGAGACTAACGGGATAAACGAGGGAGTTTTAGATCGAAATTACCCAAAACCGTGGTGACTGGCAATTTAAAAGAAGAAAACATGTCGGTTTTACTCGTACATTGCCGGAGTCGACACGAAGTAACACTGTTTGGATCGGTAAGATGCAAACAAAAAAAAAAACTCAGGCTCAGGAATCGAGCTGTTTCGACTAGTCGGATGGCGATGCGGAGATTTGGCTAGTGTGGTATGATAGACTCTTTGCATGACAATAAAAAATTATACAGTAGTAGGATGACTTTAGAAAACACATTCAAAACAGTGATCGGTAGTCTGAGCTTATGTAAACGTTTAAAAAATAAGAGCACAATGAAAAAAAGTTTCGCCTTTCAATGAAAAACTTTCCGGAGGATATTTCTAACTGAGAGCTTATTTTTTGAAACGCGAAATTTTTAATAATCACTTTCTTTAATATTGATGATTTTTCAAATCTACATTAGTGTCATCCAAAAAGGAAAATATAACAGCTATTTTGGATCGACTAAATATTAAACTAAATAAAGCGTGATTAACACCATTATGCTCAGGTTCTACTATCCAGCCAGACTTCTTGATTGGCATAACTTTTGAGTGAAAAAGGATTTGAAAAAACAGATACAGTTTTTTTTCTGCAATTTTGTGCTTGGCATTAGAACTGAGTTGTCTTCAAATTAGAACCGTACGGAAAAAGTAACAGTCAGGAAAAGAATTTTGCGTGAAAGCCATGGACTACAGACGTTCCACCCGCACTCCCACTGCCCGCATTCAGCTCGACAAGCAACATCTCATTCATGTGTTGTTGGTGTTGCTTTTACTGCAAAATCTGGTCTCTGATTCTGCGCAGCAGTGCGTTTTAACATCGTGGAGCTGCGAAACCGGTTTCCCGGCATTTCGGTATTTTGCCGCTTTATGTTTGTGTTTATTTTGTTCCTTTTTATTCAGGTTTCACTATTATCATGTTTATCGTTGGCTTCGCTATAGCGCGCAGTGATCGCATCCCAATTCACACTAGTAATTAGGGTTGCCAAATGATATAATTTGCATAGGAAATGGACTGGCATATTTTATTGGTGAGGAAAATTTTCCTAAAAGGCTGAATCAATCGACTAAAAATTTTCAGAATTTCCTTCTTAGATAGTATTGTCAGGTAACGACTGATGGAACAAAATTTTAGATAACAATTTCTAACTTTTTTTGTAAGTGTAACTTTAGCTCTCAAAAACTGCTTTTAGAAGCTGCCATTTTGTAATAAATCAAAATTTTTACTAATCCCTTGACCGCTACCGGTACTTATCTATTGTGAAAACAATTTTATAAATCTTTTCCAACCGTCAGACGCCTCTTTTTAGTGGTCCTCCCTGAGATCGGCACTGGGATCAAGAAATCCGAATTATAAATTAACCTCTTCGAAATAAATTCACGAAAAAACGTTTATTCTGATCTGGATATAACCCCATAAGCGTATATACCTTGTATATATAATATATGTAAATGTATATATGTAAATAGATACATCTCCCTCAGCATTATCCACCTAACCCAAAACAGAAGCTTGGCAACCATGATGGTCTTCATTGTTGTTTCTTTTTGTGTTAGGTTGCAGCTCGAGCGAATAACTAGAATGTCAACGCAAACAAGCGTACATAAGAGGGGAAATGTAGACAATCTAAATCTTCGTTAATGCATGCATGTATGTATGTAGATATGTATTTGTACAAAAAAAAAGGTGAACGCACAAGCCGCGCAACCACAAAAAAGTAGAAACAGGAATTTCTGATAAGTCGACTTGACAGGTATTTTTTGGACACACTACACGTACACAACACACTCACATATTCACAAGCTTAAAATTTCTATTATATTTATATTATAAATAATTACCAGCTTTAAGTGCGCCACATTAATCTATTCGATGTTAAACCATTTAAAATACACCGGGTCATTTCTTAAAAATATTGCAGCAAAATTTTCAAAATTTGTACATATGTATGTTTTTGATTTAAACACACACAAACGTACGCTTGTCCCGTTGCGCAAACAAATTCCCACAATCGCGGTTAATTCACAAGCTTGTGTAAATTTTTAATGCCCACAGCCTCATACTCACTTTATGAAACTTTTCACACACTTGTTAATTCTCACTCATTCTCTATTGATGCTAGATCACAACATGCCTTCACAATTCACTTTTCATATAATAACTTCATTGGAATTTAGCAACTTTTATGGCTCATTTATATTTATTTTCACACTTTTGGGCAATGCACTTTTCGAATGGATTTTCCTCGAATTTGTTTTGTTTTGTCCGACTTTCTTTTAAGCGAATTCCGGCGATCGCAAACGTACAAGAAATTGAGATCAAGTCAACTGCAACGCGTCAGAATATTACCGTTTAACCAGAGAACATAAAACATGTTTAACACACGTTCGTATTGCCAATACATTTTAGACTGAACGAGGCAGACGCCATCGGCTGGAGAAATGGTGCTGTTCTTTCGCTTGCGACATCGGCAGCGCACAGTGGGTCGAAAGTGTGCTTGGGTGTAGGAGGTTTTTTAAATATATTATACTACGAGGATTACAGTTATGTAAATTTGAATATAATTAAGAAAATTATAAAATTTTATTTTATAGCGGTACTCGCCATTTTTCTTTGCTCTAAACAAAAATAATTGCATTTAATATCTCGTCGCTCAGCTGCTTCTGCCCCAAGCATGTAATAGGCAGCGATCGTTGCGAAACAACAAATATAGAGGTAGAATTGCACGTTTGTACACCAAAGCAAGCCAAGATTGCATTACAGATAGCTGCATAAGTAGTGGTTTATGAGAGCGATGTCAAAAAGTGAGAGAGTAAAAATGAGTATTGAACGAAGACAAGAATGTTAATACTGGGAATTGATAATTAAAAGCCTTAATTTTAAATTATTTAATAAAATGCAATTAAAAGTTCAATAACACATTTATATTTGTATGTATGTATATATTTGAAAACAATAACAATAAACCTACAAATGCAAAAGCAGGTATATATTAATTTACATTCCATTAAAGTACTGAAAACCTTGCATACTTTTAGGCGGCAATAAAAAGTGACGTTACCTGACATTTATATAAATATGTATATTTTTTTAATTACTATCCTTATAAAAAATATCTTTTTAATTTTGTTTATATTGCAGTCTTATTTATAGTCTTTATTTTATATAGATAATTCATTAAAAATTTTCGTATAAAAGTACATAAATTGTGTAAATGCAGTTGCGGAAGAAACCATACGAGAATTGTTACATGTTCTCTGGTTTCGGTCCTTATCTCGTTAGCGATAAGCTTTTCTTATTTACAATTATTCAAATGGCTCGCTTAGTACTTTTCCCTGATCTATGCCATAAATAAATTCGTTATCACGTACATAAGCCCAAGCCATTCGCCTTGATGTCCATGCAACGCCAATGTCACCTTGTGGCCCAATAGTTATAGCACCACCAGTTCCACCTAAGCGTTCAGTCATCTCTTTGCATGCCACCTCTGTGGCTGCTTGTGCTGACATATTCTCGTAACGAATATTGGCTAGAATTTTTTGTGCTAAATTAAAACGCATTATTGTCTCACCATGACCAGTAGTGGAAACGCCGCCCCATTTATTGTCGGCGTAAGTGCCACAACCAAGCAGTGGTGTATCACCTATACGTCCAGGCACTTTACCGGTTATACCACCTGTTGATGTAGCAACAGCAATATTGCCTTTAGCATCAATTGCTACGGCCCCAACTGTACCTGGCTCACCCGGGCGTTCTTTAACAGCTGTATCTAACTCCGTTCTTGCGTATGTGGTGTCTTTACCCTCCGCTTGTCGTTTCTTAAATTGTGCTAATGCATCGCGGGCACTTTGTGTCACCAATGAACCTTGTGGCAATTGTACAGCACCATTTTCTAAAGCGAATTTTGAGCACTAACACCACCCAAAAATGTGTGATTAGTTCTTTCCATGACATGTCGTGCCACCGTGATGGGGTATTTGATGTCCTGCAGTAAGGTAACACAACCAGCACGCAACTTTGACCCTTCCATAATGCTAGCTTCCACTTCTACATTGCCGTCGCTATTAAGGCAAGCTCCATAGCCAGCATTGAAATTTTCATCTTCTTCCATTGCACGCACAGCCGCCTCGACAGCATCCAGCGCAGAACCCCCTTCGTGGCCACCACATTCCGTCGCAGGCATCAACAATGGCAAACCAGCTTTCAAAGCCAACTTCATTCCTTGCACTTTGCCAGAGACACGCGCATCACCTATGTCGCCGGCTCCTCCATGCACTAAAAGCATTGGTGGGGACATTTCTAAAGATATACTTCTTTGTCTGCAAAAAATAGGTGTATACTTATTAAAAAAAATTGTACTTTCAAAGTTCCTTGATAAATTTTCTTATTTACTCACTGAGCAGCAATAAATCCAAGAAGAATGCACGAGGAGAAAGTTTACCGCTTTGTCCAAAAATATAACTGCACGGCCCCTTTTTATCACCAACATTGTTTACTCCGAGGTTACTGCCTTATCTCAGCTAGAAATTTATATTGGAAAACTAACAAAACCAAAACAAACAAAACTGGAAAACTGAAGTCATAAAAAAAAACAAAGCCGAGTGCGATCAGAAAGAGGAATGCCAGAGAATTTCTAGCAATAAGAAAATGTTTAAAGTACTACACACTTATATGTACAAGAATTCGAATTTCGAACACATGATAATGGCAAAGACTTTTCGTTGAATCTACTGAAATATGGCAAAGTTGGTTGAACGAAAAAAACATATGGCACCCTTCATCTAATCAAAACAAAACCAATGAAGTATAACAAAACAAAACTCGATGACATTTCGGCCATGTTTTGCTCGTTTGATTTTTTCAATTTTCTGTTCAATCTATTTTTTCTTCTCGAACATTGTGGACGCTTTCAGAGTCAAGAAAGTTTACTCTCTTGCATTTATTCAGCAAAACTTAACTAAATTGTGACTAATATATCCAATTAAAAACAAAGCAAATTTGTGTATAAAAAACGTAAAGCCAATTTGGTGAACTATTTAGCAACAACTAAAACAAATAAGTTTAGTAGTGATTTTCGAAAGAGTAAACGCTTACTGCGTTTTATTTAAAAAACTACCATCGGAAAACAAATGCAAAGTTGAAAGAATACTTTGTTTGCTACATATAAAAATTAAAAATTTTGACGAAGGAATCGTGCTGCGTCAGTGCTGGGTAAGTTTTTATGAAAATTTTGCATGTTGTATATATATGTAAGTAAAGCTACCTTTGTTTCTAATTTTTCTACTAAAGCTTATACAAAATTTTATAAATTATACAATTGTTAGAAAATATGTTTATGCACTTAAATATTGCCATTTGGATCCTTTTCTCGGGTTTATTCTACCTTGTCTTTGTTAACATACTAGTATTAGCTACACGTTCGTGTGTATGTATGCCAATAATTTGTATATTTATCCGTCCTTGTTACAGTTTCCCAAACAACCACCTTACGTTCCACCCATTCGCTTTCCACCACTCATTACATTATGTATGTATGTATTACAAAAGACACACATACCTCTATAGGTGCGTATACACAATTTGTATAGTTTCCTATTGTATTTTTACGATTTTTGTTTTCATTTGCTGCTTTGTCGTTGGTTTTGTTTATTTCCTCAGTAATTTTTTTTGATAAAGCCCATTCGACGAGGTATACTATTAAAAATCATAGGCACTGACTGTTGTGCAATGCTTGAAAAATTCATAAAAAAATATATATAGAGGAGCTAAGTGAGTGTCTTAAAAATTGGACGAGATGAGAGATTATTTTTGAACAACGACCTTCAATGTTATTTTGAAAGTAAAAACTAGAAGTTAAAAAAAATAGATTGTATTAGATTACTACATGTGGATTGCATCGCAACCTTAGGTATATTGTGCCCTAGATCGTATTATATTCATACGTTTGCTAGCATTTGCCGTTGACAAATAAATTGTTGTAAGAATGTGAATATTTTTACCAAAACTTACACCAATATGATTGGCATGGGGTTAGCTTAACACTTTTTATTTTGAACTAGAGTAAAGAATTGTAGAATTATAAAATAAGGGTGATATACTTAGTCGTAGCCATAAGACACTGCTTATTGCTAATTTGTCTTCGCTGCATGCATTGGAACAGAATTTATGGCTAGACTATATACATACATATATATATTATATATTGTAATATTATGCATAAGAAAACTGACGCATGTAACAACAATCATTTTTATCTGTATATTTTTTGACCACACACATTGGGTTACATATATATATGAATGTAAAAATATTCAAGATTTTTAAGAAACAAAATATTCACTCCCAGTCATAACTTGAAAGTTGCTGTGATATTTGTCCATTAAAAACTAAAAATCGTATATTTTGAAAATTGAATGCTAATTATATTCTACTAACGTCCAAATGTTTGAAATCAGTAGCGTAGTAATTAAAAATTCAAATCTTGATTACACAAACTTTTCAACCTCAATTACAGCTTGCAAAAATAAAGAAAAGAACGTTAAAAATACTTTAAAATACACGTGACTAAATTGAAAGTCGGCATCGCAAAAGCATACATAGCTGTTCTGCAGACAAAGGAAACTGTGACCAGAAAAGCAAGTATTGATGTTAGTCGTGTGTGTTCCTACTTTCAAATAAGGAATTGCAAACAAAGAAATCATCAGTCAAACGTTCAATTTGAAGCCTGTCTTTGTACATCCACTGCAAACAAGCAGCAATAAACCAGGTTAGGTAAAACCACTTCTATAATCAGAAGGCAAGAAATTGTTTTTGTGCTCGACGCGGAATTGCATGAAAAGTTGCTGCATTTACTAATTCCAAGTGTGGGGTAACAACAAAGTGTGGAGTAATAACAAACAAAACAGAAAATATATTGGAAAAAAAGACAACTGAAATAAACAATAACAAACAACGCAAATATGCCAGCTGATTCGATTTCAAGGTGAGTATTCATTTACTCGCTGTTTTAGCGGGTAGGGAGGTGAAAAGTTTGCGTTGCAGATACAATTAGTGTAATAGAAGTTAGGAAATGCATTTTTTCCATACGCTTTACATTCCATATGAATTATTTATTTTTTCTTGTTTTTGTACACAGTTCATTGGCTACTTCAAATTACTGGTTTCTGCTTTACTGCGCAATTATTTCATTGCTTAGTCAAAAAAATATGGATATACATATACAATAAGTTAATTAACTTTAGCGTGTGCTTTGTATATTAAGTATGAGTTAATATTAATGCATACTTTATATGTATGTATATACATTTTATGTGTTTACTTGTTGGATAAATTTTCATAATAAAATTTTCATCTTTAAGATGCTTTATTAAGAATCTTTATAAATTTTAGATGGAAAATTATTTAAAATAAGAAAAAATTATAACTTCGGTTGTGCCGAGCTAAAATACTTTTTAGAAATAAAGTTTCCTTGCAATATCTTGATCAGTTTGTAAGGCAGCGTTATGCTACGGTGGTCCGATATGAACAGTTTGTTCGGAGATTATATTGTAGCATTGCCTTAGACAACAATTCAAGAAAAAATTCGTAAAGATATCTTGTCAGATAAAGAAGGTTTCCTTGCAAGAACATAATATTAATCGTTAAATTTAACTATGTATATACATACTAGATACTATAGCTCCTTGTAAAGAAAAAAAACGTGTTGAAAATTTGAGAGCTTTGTCCTAAAAACTGAGAGACAAACGGCCAAATGGACACTAATTAAACTCAGCTTGTCACGCTGATCATTTACATGTATATATTTTATAGGGTCACTGACGTTGCTTTCTGGGTCCTACAAACTACGTGTAAAGTTAATATATGTATCTTGTTCAGGGTATAGCAATAAATAATAAAATTTTGAACGAAAAGCAGTAAATTATAATTTTATAAGTTCAAAAAATAAAAGAAAATAAAGAAATTAACCTCAATTCCTTAAAACATTTCTTAGTACAAATTTTTAGGTTAAGGTTAGTTTATAAATTATATTATGCTTTTACTATATTATAAATGTATTATATTTATAAATATCTATCTTATTCAGAATGGATTCCAATGGTTCTGGTGGCGAGACTAATCCGCCCGAAAATTTACTCGGTACCTCACCCGGTGCCTCAAGTTTGCGCAGTCGCACGGAGAGTGAAAGCTCTGACAAGTAAATAATTGAAAAATATTTCTATATTACATATTTTGATGGTAAAATTTTACTTATCTACTTCAGGCTGGCGCGTTTCGTGCTGCCCAGCATGGATGGTAGTCCACCAAAGGTGCTAACACTGAACGAAGTGGGTGATGTGCTAAAAAATATACAAAACATGGAACTGGTGCACGAAATTGCAATTAACCCTGAGTTTAAATTCGAGCCTTATGAACCACCAGAGAACAGGTAAGACCACAAGAGAAAAATGTCAAAATTGCTTACTAAATTAATTTAATAAACTTTCAACACGACAGCCTGGAACGTCGCATCAAAGATATTATGCATAAAGCCTTCTGGGATGTGTTGCGTGGTGAATTGAATGAAAATCCCCCACGCTATGATTACGCCCTACAATTGTTGGCTGAGATTAAGGATTGTTTTCCACAAATAATCTCGCAGAATAATACACGCGCCTTACAGCACATCAACGAAATACTGGACATCGATGTACTCAAGCAACAAGCCGAGGAGGGTGTCCTGGATTTTAGAGCTTATGCAAATTTCGTCATACAAATTATGGCTAAGTCGTGTGCACCAGCACGTGATGAAATGGTGCGTCAGTTAACTGAAATCACCGATGTGGTGGATACTTTTAAGAATATACTCGAAACAATGGCGCTCATGAAATTAGATATGGTCAATTGTTTACTCGATTTTGCACGCAATGACATTATGGCCAATTCGGTGGAATATGAGAAGAAGAAATTCAAGGAGTATTTGGAGTATTACAAATGTAAGTTAACTCAGAAGGCAATTACATTTTAAATGTACAAAATTTAATTCTTCAATCTTTATAGTTGGATTCCCAGCCACCGAAAATTGGCTGAAGAACAGTTGTGCACATGATGTCAATAATGTGCCCTCCACGCCAGAACAAACCATCTCCAATGCCTACATGCAACTTATGGATTGGGACGAGTCCATGGAGTTCCCAGAGGTGCTGTCGGTTGACAAGGAGCGTATCTTGAAACTGGGCCAACGTGCCAAACGTATTTGCACATGCGCGGCAGTCATCTCCATTTGCTCAGGTGTGCCGATTATTTCGCAACGCACTGAAAATCGTGTGGCACTTGCCAAGCAAATTGAAATCATTTTGCAAGGCACTACTAATAAAAAGTAAATAAATGAAAATAAAAAACTTTGTAAAACGAACTTAAAATAACAACTAATTTACTTTTGTAGAGAGCTCTTGGATTCCATAGAAAACGTTTGGCTGCAAGTCAAGACCGTTATAAATGGCTACTTGCAAAAGGAGAATCAGCCGATAATGGATACTAATACGGAGGATTTGTTGAAATCGCAAATAATGCAGGCAGGCAACAAGGATTCACCTGTGGGCCAACTAATGTGTAAGTATTTTTTTCCAAGTGCTTAAATAAGCACAATTTATTAAATGTAGTTTGAGAAAAAGATAAATTTTCACTTATACAACTTCATCTGCTTCAATAGGGAAACGTTTTCAAACATATTTCCGTTTGGCCCTACGCTCGCGAGCCGGTTTGCCACCGCCACCACCTGGCTATGCGGATTTCCAAGATGAACTCGAGGCCTATACCACTGCCTTAAAACGCGTAATTGCCTATAATCATTCCGTCTTCGGTGAATACTTTATGCGTGTGCTCACACAACAGCCTTTCGCAAGCAGCGCAGCAACAGTAACTACGTCCGATGCTGCAGCTGCTGGCGGCGCCACAGCAAAGGAGCAAAACTCTGCTGACAATGCCGCTGCTGCTGCCACTGCCGAGGAGAAGGCTGCACAGAGCCAATAATTGAAATATATGCTGGCGTATTGTGAAGGACAAGCGGCAGTATGTGCTGTGCGTGAATATGTGGTGCGAATGTTGTTGTCAGACAAGTGCTGCCATTGGCCTAAATTGATTTCATAGAATAAATCGGAAGTTTTGTAAACGAAATAACTAACATAGCCCACTTTGCTGTGACAGAAGCGCAGAGAATTTACTAATGAAGGAGGCGTAGCAGTTAGGAGGGCGCACATGCAGTAAATCGAAAATTTTTCCTACCCAAAAAAACAAAACAAACGTAAATTTATCGAAAATGGATAACATTAGAAACAAACAAATTGAATGAGATTAATAATGAAGAAATGCAAAGTCGAAAATCGTAAAAATTATACAAATTCAAACGTTAAAACATGCTATTATTTTATTTTAAACAACTGTTTCACAAAATTATTAAATGAAGCGAAGCTAAATTCAATGTGAAATTATAAGCTTAGTTAAAAAATCGAAATCTTTAATTTTATTTAGCGACAAAAGCTTCGTAACAGCAATGAAAATTTATATATTTATTTAAAAACAAAAAATTAAAAAAGATAATGGTATTGCTTGCAGGAACGGAAATAAGACTTGAAATGCTTTGAGGTTATGTTTAACATTTCCGTTAGTCGTATTTTATTGTAACTGCACACATGTGTGTGGAAATTATTTATACACGAAACTGCTTGGTATAAAAAGTTTTAAAACATGGTTCTAGCTATTTGCATACAAAACACCAACGATTAGGTGCGATAATCTAGCAGAGGACTACTTTTAGTTGGAACTCCTAACTCAACCACCAACCACAATGAAGTGATACCGTTTTTTATTTACCAACAGTTTACGAATTTTTATATACCCACATACATACATACATATACACATAAACTGAACTGAATTTAGTGAATGACTTATTCGAAGGCATATAACTAGAATATATAAATATATTGTGAACAAATTGTTACAACAGCTATCTTTTTTGTTGTAATTTACTGCATTATTTTACATTATTTATTTATTTTCTTTATTGGAAAAAGAAAAGATTTCTTAATTAGAAATGTGTTGTGATATTGAGAATTATTAATATTAACCCTAATACTACCTATACATATATGGAATATATACATTATACAACCGAATATGATATACTACATACTATACAATTCTAGAAACATACATACAAACATACATACAATACATATGCGTAATATTATTCATGGTTGCGCTGAGGAAAGCAACTTTAATACAATTTAATATAATTTTTATCTCTAGCATATGCAATTAATGTGAAAAATAAATAACTATAATAAATATAAGAAAATTATGTTATTCATTCATATGTCATTTATGTTATTGGTTAGTATTAGACGTTAATCTGATAATTGGTTTCAATGCGTTAGCAAGCTTAAGGGGTTACATGGGTTTACGGGTTTCAAAAAATCGAATTTTTTATTATTGATCTGAGTAAAAGTTTCGGAGACACGCCCTTGAGAACTTGTGCGCTCGAAGCTAGCTAGGTCAAATGCGGCGTTTTTAAGCGTTTTTATCGAAATTGTGTTTTTGAAGGCGGTTGGCGAGATTTCTCGAGAACAACCCAACCGAAGTTCATGAAATTTTATACAGGTCTTTAAGATACAATTCTTAAAGACTTGGACAAAGCATGTTTTTTTCGATTGCAACTACGTATTGGAAAAAAATGTCGCGGAATTTTCACTGAAATTTTATTTTTTTTTTGTAAAAACCTCTACCAAAAATCCAATTTTCAGTTTTTTCCTTCGTCCAAGTTCTAAGTTAATGATTTAACTAAAACACGTATTTTTTCACTTTAGATGATCCGCTAAGGAGTTATCCTGCCATTTCTTTCAAGGGGTCACCGAAATGGCAACCGAGTTTAAAATATTTTTTTCCAAGAATTTCAGAATTTCTTCGTTAATAGTGTATGTTTGTAAAAATAAAAAATTCTACTAAAATATTTAAATTTTTATAAAAAGGCTGTTTTTTTTACCTGAGGAAACCCATGTATCTACTTAAAAAAAAATATTGTCGACTCTACTTAAGTTGAATGAACATTCTTTCCGTTAAAGGAGTGTCAAGGTAGCAAAAGATTTGTATATGGCGAATCGAAATATATTTTTAGAAACGGGTTCCGAACATAATAATAATCGTTAATTTTTTCTTTGTTTCGGAAATGCTCTATCGATCGGAAAATCACTAAATTTTTTACCGGTACCGTTTTATGCTATATACTCGAAAGAAAAAAGGTTGGGCTTGTAACATTCACTATGTGGGTCGTGAGTTCGATAATACGATCCAAAATTAGTCTAAAAACAAGAAAACGCGTTAAGTACGGCTGCGTCGAAGCTATATTATCCTTCACAGTTGCAAGTTAAACTCCTACACAGAATTGACCCCGATATATCAAATAAATGCCTCGCATACAACGAGTCCACACATGACTCTAACCGCCTCTTTGCTTGCCTAGCAAACCCTACTCATCTAACATCCCTCGTCCTATGTTCCAACACCTGACATTAGATGACTTCGATGACAACCAGCCCAAACCTCACCACCCCAGTGGGCTTAGGTAAACGTTATAAAAACAACAACAACATTTTGTATTGATATAGTTGTCTGATCTTAATCTATACCAACTTTTGTGAAGATATTTTGTTAAATAAAAAAGTTTTTCATACAAGAACTTAATTTGGATCGGTCAGTTTGAATGGCAGCTATATGTTATAGTGGTCCGGGGCACAATAGACCAAAGGTCGCAGTGCATTCCTCATCATCATTCACATAGTGGTTCGAACACGGCGATTTCGACAAATCAGCAGCTTCTTGGAAGTCTGCAAAATTTCAGTTTGATATCGCAAAAATTGAGGGAACGAACTGTTTTGAATGAAACCTGGTGGCAACGAAGTAAGGAAACAGCATCGTATGCAAAGTGCCAGTGGAGTAAAAACTAAGGTGAGAACAAAATTGCGACAAAAAATGACTAAAACTCTTCGGTTGACAATTTACACAAAATTAGCCGATTACAAACCTATTATCGAGTATCTATTATCTCTTAGACCGTCTCAGTGCGACCCTCCGAAAAATCACTGATTTTCAGGTTTTTTTTTAATGTTGAAATGAACTAATCGGTCCGATTTTTTTTATAAATAAATACTTTCATGACGAATACAAAATGATTTTTTGAACAAAAAGTATCGAATTTAGCTTTTTTTCTACAGTTTATCGTAGAAAAAATAGGAAGGTTAAAAAAAAGCTTCCACAGCGCGATAGAGAATGACGTTAAAAATGTTTTCTCTTTGAGAGTGGAAACCATTCTGACAAAAACCGACCGAGGCAGATGTCTTGCTCCGTTCTCCACTCTGTTCCCTTTTTAAAGAAAACGCTGTAGCGACCAATAATTTAATTTCGTTTTCAAAATTTGAAAGAATATTACAGTGTATACTATCCGATAATGCAAAAAAACAGTGAGACGAACTGTGAAGAAAAAAAAATAATAATAATACGACTTTGATTTGTACACAGTTTTTGTTTATTAGAATAAAAACCAAAAACAATTTGTCAAACATTAAAAAATATACGCAATGATTAATATTGTATATGTATATGTATATATTTTTGTTGAAATATTATAATAGAATGATATATACATACATATACATATAGTATAATATTATATATTTAGTTATTGATATTAATTTTTTTTGCATTAACATTATTGATTGGTATGATAGGTAATAATATTTGTTTATATGTTTGTGTGTAGTATTTTATGCACACTACTATGCACTTTATATATATTTTTTATTCTTATTATATTTTTTAGTTTACCCACTTTTTCCCCGCTATTAATATTTCATTCTAAACAACTATTTTATATTAAATTATTATTTTGTAACATACACATATACTACATACATACATACATACACGTATTCCTTAAGACCTTAAGACCGATCATCAACATTACTGAGCGCTAATATTATAAACATATTTTGCGATTCTAATATTTTTTATATTTCGTTTGGTAAAAACTTGTTTGCTTTTTTTAACAAAAATGTTTCGACGTCTTCGTAAGTGAGCTACGCGTAATTGTATATGTATGCTTGTATACTATATATAACACTTGCTAACAAAAAATATCAATAGTCCCTCAATATTACTAACAAAATTGGCTTACGAGCTTCACGAACATGCGCAAATAATTGATTTGCTTGTAACACTTCTAATTAGCACCACTACTGAATTTATAAAAAGTTTGCGAACGAAATGGCAAAGCTGGCAAGTTATTTATTTGTTAGTATTGGATATAATAATAATGTGAAATAAATCGTTGTGTTGTTAAGAAATGCAGTATATTTAGAATACATTTCGAAATGCCGTATTATTTGGAATATCGCAGCATTTCTATAACAGTAAATTCAAAAAAGCTTGATTTATGCGAAATCAGTGGTTAATTTAGAAACCCTTACACCAAAAAATCGTAAAAAATGCTAGGTTAGATGGGCGAGAAAGAGCGATATAGATCGTTAGTTTGTATTGAACCGGAATTTTTATAACTTTTATTTTAAAATATTTATATTTTGTTTTGAAAAAAAAAAAACGGGCTATAGGTATTCAGCCAACTGCTATGAAATGCAACATTTCGAAATTGTTTTTTTTTTCTTAAGGAAAGTTTAGATAAAACTTAAGGACTTTCTAAATTTGGTTTGATACAAAATTTTTCGATTAGACTTTTTTTGGATATATAAAGACTCAAGCGAGTTCTGCGAAATTTCAAGTATTTCAGACTTGTTAATAATGACCACACAAAGTTAATATATCGAAAAGTTTCTAAGTTTCGAGGTTATATATTAATAAAAATTTTGAAATTTCGAAGTATTGAAATATTAGAAAGCACTTCAGCTAAATGTTTAACTTTTTTACAAGTAAAAGATTATAGAAAAATCTTTTTTTTCCAAAAAAAAAATCGAAAAGTTGTCTTACATAAGCCTATTTTATTTTTACAGTGGAAGCTTTTAAGAAAATATGTGTTTTTTTTTCAATATTATGTAATGTTTTTTCAAGAAAATATAGAGCTTTTCATATTTTAGTTCTGTAGTGAAATGCGCTGGCTATATTTTTTGAGCACTAAACAAGAAGAGTTAAAAGTAAAATGCGTTAAACACAACTTTGGTATAGAATTATGTTCGAAAAATGTGTCAAAAACCGGAAATTATTGCGATTTTAGCTTCTCTGAGCAACACAAAGCATAATTTGGCTAGAAATGTCATATTTTTAATTTTATTTGAGATGTAAAATTACGACACGGTGTTTACGACTGCATTCAACATATGTAAATATGCAGTTACTTTTACAAAGAGATAACTTAATTTATTAAACATTAAAAATATCAGTTTTTTTTATTGCTTTCAATACTTTTCTGCAAAATAATGCCAATTAAATTCTACTTCCTCAATTTACTGCGTAATAACTTTTCAAATCGTCACGTAAACTCCACTTCAGCAAATATAATATAAATTTATAATATGAAATAAAACTTTAGATAACACAAGTTGATACATTAATAGAATATCATATGTTATGTAAATATCAGATAAAAGTAGGTACTTTTTATGCGATAGAAAAGTAAGGTTCGAAAATAAATGTTAGCGTGCAGTTAATATTAAAAGAAATATTTCCCTACAGCAAAATAGCTTACTCAACAAAAAACTGCTTGTTTGCAACTAGAAATTTGTGACTGAAACCTAAATTGTGGCGAATACACTAGTTTGCTACTCGAAGTGTCTCACTGAAAGCTAACAAGTCAGAGCAGACTGGTTTGAAACAAGCAATTTCGCACTGAAACTATTTCGGAAAAGACCAGACCTTCGCCAATTATAAGTTTATTCCACTTTAAGGATACTCTACTAATACACAACTGTTCGTCAAAGCAGAAAATGTGGCTTCAGCATATAGACAGCTAACCTTTTATTCAACACTTAAAAGTACTCAATGCAGTTGGATAATGAGATTATGTTTAGATAATAATTAAAACGATAATGCTTTCAAACTAGACTAAAAACAAATCACAATGCGTTGTCAACACTTTTTCTGGCTTAATAGTTTCTATTTGTTTGTTTGTTTGCTATTTTTTCCAATATCTTCAACATATTTTATAATTACAATTTGTATTACATAAAAATCGTATTTCAATAATTAATGCTTGCGGAATGTTTTTTGTTTTTTTTTAATTTCAAAATTAATTAACTTAATTTTTCACCGTTATTTACGACCTATGCACCGTACGCCACACACAAGCAGCACGACTACGAAACGAATTTACATGAATATACAAACTTTTGCTTTTATCTGCTATAACAAATCATAGACACACGTATCGAGTTGAAATAAACGTTGCTAACTAAACGTTGTTGTTGTAATATTTGCGCAGATTTCGCCTGATTGCCTTCATAACACCGGATTCGTTCAAATTTCAGCCACTGCCAGCAAGCATTTGAGTCAAACTCTCATGCTCAGCTCAAAATCCAGTAGCTGGCAAGCGCGCGGGCGTGTTTGGATGCGCTGTGTGCATTTGGTAAACTTAACTTGCCGCCGCAACGTCGTCATCAGCTGCCGCTTCATCCTCCAAGCCTAATACGGATTTATGCTTCCTGTACTCCGCATAGCGTATGTGAGCGTATCTGCGTTTTGGTGGAAAAAAATTTTAAATTTTTGTAAAAATTAATTTTTGATGTTTTTGTGATTTCGAAAAATGTATATGTATATGCATTGCTACTTACTCGACATAATCGAAATCGATGTTGGAATGTTCCCCCTGTATGAGCGACCAGACGGTCCAGAGCATGTGCGCGGCCAACGCGAATTGGTTCACCTGCAAGTACAGGCGTTCCACTTCGGCGTCGGTGATGTCGGAGCGTTGCAGATATTCTTGCAGATAGACACGCAGCCAAGCAAGTTGAAAATCACGCTTGGGATAGCGTGAGAAGTCCGCCTCGTCGACGCCGGCAAATTCACAAAAATGATTTCCAATATCGAATGCCTGAAAATTGTAATCAGCATATTCGTAGTCAATGAAATTGACACGCTGCTCTGCTTCCAAGTAGACAATATTGGCCAGCAACAGATCGTTGTGGGCGAATACCACGGGGCTGCCCAGACGCTCGAGCCGCCTGTATAGCGCGTTGAATTCGTCGCGTAAACGTTTTATGGGCAAGAAAGTTTCCTCAACTCTGTAATTGGGGGTGTGTGTGGAGTAGGTGGTTTCATGTGTGAGTGAAGGCAAAAAAAATTTGCGCAACGCACAGAGGGGAAGAGAAAAAATCAAGAAGAAAAGCGTTCAATTTAGTTGCTTACAACTTTTGCAATATATTTTTTTATATACTTATTTCTATATGTGTTTGTGTGTGTGTATGTGAGTCTGCTAAGCTAATAATAATGAATGTGATTTACTTTGAATGAAGTGATTTTGTTTTTGTAGTACATATGCATACACATACATAAGTACAACTCTTTTCATATAAATTTAAAACTAATGCATACAAGTAAATAAAATTAATTATTTTTTTTTTTGTTATAAAACTGATTTATAAATATGCTAAAGGCAACAGAGAATGCTATTTAAGATGATTTGTGTTTTTAGTTCTAATAAAAGTAAGTAAAAAACATTACTAGTTTCATATGGAATCGAAAATCGAATGGCACGAATGAGCAGACGATCGATCGAACGAACGAGTGAGCGGGTGTAGGCAAGCGAGCGAAGAAGACACAACGACAAATAGACGAAGAAGTGCGAGCGACGAGTTTCAAGTAGGCAGATCCAAAACGCGCGCTTGCTGGCGATCAACGCGTGCCACGAGCAGTCCCACGAAGGAGCGCCAACGTACTCGTACAAGCAAGCGATCAACAGCTGACGTTTAATAATTTTTTTTAAATGCATGCAGTTCCTTGCTTTTCTAATGTGACGCAGCCGCGCGAAAACATAGACATCAGACAAATTTCGAACCAAACGTCATGCAACGCCACGTTAACATGCAAAGACGTGTGACATTGAATTATGTACACCTACACCGCCACGCGACTCCAACACTCTCCATTGCCCATACCTCCTCTCGCTACATGCCCAATCGATTGTATATCAACGCCCGCAACAACGTTCTTGCCGCAATGTATAGACGCCATTAGCCGCAGCCGAAGCCTGTATGGCCCGAGCCTTAGCCGTTTGGGTCGCCGCGTTGCCGCCGCCCCCATCCAAGTCCATCATTGCATTCTAAACATTCTTTGGGTTGGGGTGGCCTACAAAATAATGAGTTTGGCATGTGACGAAATAAATTTCGTATTTCGACGGTGGCAATTACCTTTTGTGTTTCTCGGGATCACTAAAACGTTCAGGTACCAAATCGAAGAAACTTTGCGTCTTATGCCACAACATTGGCACCACTTCAGCAGCTAGCGTCTCCTGCACCTGCACGCGACGATGCATCTCGGCAATGCGTGTGGCTACCAAACGCCAAATCTTCGGCTCCAAAACACTGGTTGGCTTCAATGTTACACCAGGTACAAAATCGTAAACTAAACCATTTTTGAATGTGGCAAACAGTGTCGGCGCAAAACCGTACGTATGCAACAGCAGTATGTTGCGTGTCTCGGCTTTGCGATCGATCAGCAGATCGGTTTTATTACCATAGACACGCACCAGCGCTACATTGCTATCACTGCACGAACTGCTGTTGTTGTGACTTTCATCCTTTGTATTCACAGCACAGCTGGCATTAAGACTAGTATCTATGTCAAGTGCACTCGACGTAGTCACCTCTGAATCCAATGTATCCGTATCGCTGATATTGCCCGAGTCATTGTTGTCGTCCAGCAGTGTGGACGATGCCAAAGTTGAGGGTGAGTGGGGTGTGTCGTTGCCATTTGCGCTGCCTGTGTCAATTTCATTGCCATTGTTGTTTGTTGTTGTTGTGGTGGTGGTGGTGGTTTGTGGGGGATTATAGAAGCAACCGACCAGCTTATTTGTGATGCCATCGGTGAATTTCTAGAATTGCAAAAAAAAAAACATAATAATGATCATTATAAATTTGTATGTGGAACGAATTCATTTGCCTCATTGCCGCTAACCATTCCGTGTGTATCATCCAATTGTGTGCTTAATAGGTGCGCACTAAATGATATGTATCATAACAATCATTGCCGGCACTTGGGGCATACACTAACATATTACATACTCGTATGTAGGTAGATATGTGTATGTACATTCCGTGACACCGAGCACTTGACATGATAACACTGTTTTGCTTTCCAAATTGATTAATCGGCTGTGTGCGCCTTTGGTTATGCT
This sequence comes from Bactrocera zonata, assembly GCA_037783105.1. Lineage (NCBI taxonomy): Eukaryota > Metazoa > Arthropoda > Insecta > Diptera > Tephritidae > Bactrocera > Bactrocera zonata. The sequence continues at coordinate 361,146 of JBAWJQ010002569.1, read as the reverse complement.
TTGCAGCATAGAAATTAATACTTATGGTGCGCAGTGTACACCAACAAGTGGAAAATTGGTGAATTTAGTGTTTCATTGCAATGACCTTGTCCTCTTGCAGTGATGTAAATTGTTTTGCTTTACACAATTTGTAGGCCGATACTTTCTGCCCGCAGCTGGTGTCAACCCCAGCACACGATCACTATCCATGCCGCCATTGTTGATTTAAACTGTGATTATCTCAACTCGCATTTCAATTAAATTAAGCCAATTTATAGTCACTTTATCACACTTACAACACACCTTACACAAACACACTAGAATTTTGTAAACATTTTTATTAACGAAAAGTAAATTTTGGTTAAGTGATTCTTTATCACTTTCAAAAATTCACCGTCGTGAATTTAATGTAATCATTCAATTTAGCAGGGTGCTGATTGTTCAGTTAAAGTTTTTAGCCAATTAAAATAAATTTCACAAAATAACCGAGTCAATATGTTTAACTAATTGAGTCAAAGTGTTTGCTGCTCCAATCAATTATTCAATTTATTCATTTATATTTGACAGTCTTGATTTCTTGATGGACATTTCCGTGATTAAAATTATGGAAAAACGCAAATATTGAACCTTTCCACTCAGTAATATCAAGTTTTGACTGAAATCTAGTTTTGAGTAGGAAACAAAGAAGCCTTGATAAATATTCGTCTTATTCAATTACTCATCTTGAGCATTACAACCAACTATTATTCAAGAATCATTAAGGAAAGTATAATGAAAATACAATACAAAATTACTGTGGTAGTTTTTTGTGAAATTTTTTTCGAGAAATTTAGTAGTTAACTGTTGTACTTTATGTTAAATTGAGAACATTTAAGGGTTTAATTGCGAAAATCCTTCAATTGCTTAAAACTGTGATACATGACATTAAGGAACTGTAGTGTAAGTCGACAGAGAGCCAGTCACATGATAATTAATCGCACGATTGAAATTTCTTTTATTTTTAATTTCAGTGAGGTAGTATTTATTGGAAAATATAAGGTCTAAAATAAATCGACAAAGGAATTCCATTATTTTTCCAATAGATGGATGTAGTGTATATCTCGCGTTATAGAAATGCAATTGGGTTAAGCAATATGGAGTTCAATAATAAGATTTCGTACGAAAAATATTCTCAGACAGTTGTGTGGAATTGACTGGCCATCACCTATCTACTATGAGCTACACCCCTAAGTCTTCTTAATTCGGACAAATTATCAAAAACTGGACCAGCTGAAGGAAGCAATCTCCCTGAAGCGGGCAGCTTTGGTCAATATTAGAGGATTTGTGTACCGGCAGGATGATGCCAAGTCACAAACATTGGTAGTTACACGCCAGAAGTTCCGAGAGCTTGATTGGGATGCTCTATGCCATCATTTTAGAGTTCGGATCTGACACCAAGTGATTACTACCTATTACTGTCTAGGGCGAATGATTTTGCTGGTGTAAACTTCACCGAAGGATGGAGTCATGTGTAGAAGTTAACGCAAGTGAAGAAAGTTCTCTGATCGCCATTCACTTGGGATTGGCCAGAAACGATTATTTTACATATGGCTCAAGCAGCTCACGACTTCCGCTTTTGACCACGCATCCTCTGTTTAGCCAAAGAACATCCGTTTGAAGGCGAGCTAAAGTGAGCTACACAACTATTGCTTCGGCACCACACAGTGTTGCCAATGGTTTCAAGAATCTGTTGGCTATTGCTGCTGTCACCGAAGTGGACTTCAAGGAAGCTGCTACCATCAAGGACCCCAGCAAGGTTGTTGCTGCTGCTGCTGCCTCTGCTCCAGCTGCTGGTGCTGGCGCTGCTGCCGAAAAGAAGGAAGAAGCCAAAAAGAGGAGTCAGAGTCCGAGGAAGACGACGACATGGGTTTCAGTCTCTTCGACTAAACAACTCAACACTATAGTTCTATCCAGCGGGTTGATGTCCTCGTGAAAACAAAGGCTGACATCACCGCCGCCGTCCTAGAAGTACGATGGACATGACATATAAAGAAGCGCAAATTCGGTGTGGTATTCGTGGTGGGAGAGAGACTCCGTCATCGAGTCCTGGCATTCACCCCGGTGGATGAACGTTTAGGTCATGTCATCCGAGTGGACAAAAACACGAAAGGCTCTGAAAGTATGCGACGCTGTAGCCACCGGAGGAAGCAGAGAAAGGACTCCACTTCGTTGGAGAGACCAGGTGGGGAAGGATCTGGCTTCGCTTGGAATATCCAGTTGGCGCCACATTGCAAAAAGGAGAAACGACTGTTGTTAACTCGCCAGTAAAGAAGAATAAGAAACTTCACCTCAAGATAAGCTTATGAAAATTGACACTGCTAGATTTCGGTAACGTAACTGAACGAACCAGGATTTTTGACACGTAAAGTACTGTCAACTCGGACTCATCAACATGTTTGTTTTGATGTTTGAATATCTAGCTAACAAAAGTCAGTCCTCAATAATCTTTTTATTAACATTTCATTTAAATATTCCAATATGTGTTCGCGCCTATAACCGCGTAAGCGGTGTTTACGCCAATAAAGAATAAGAATATGCGTTCTCATAAGACTCATTACTACCACATATTATTTAAAATATCTGCGTATAGGTAGATCTAAATATGTGATACATAGTATGTTTGTTTACAAATTTGTCTGGACATTGACATTTCCGAGCTATTAAACGTCATATCTCATTCTATAGCGTTAATTGCAATATTCCACATTATTTTCCTGGAATTATCTATTGTCATGACAGTATCGAGTGTAATTAAGTGCAATTTATCATTGAATGAAATTAACTGCACACAATAAAGATAATAAGTTTGCGCTAATTCAGAAAATTGCAATTAGTCGCTTTGGGCATTCAAATTAAATAATATAAGTAAACAGATTTATCAACCACGATCATGAATGGATCAATCTGGATTGAAATATGGTTTGATTGAGGAAGAATGTATTATGGATGTCCTTAGATTGGCTATTATTCAAAACTTGGCAAAAAATAGATATATTTTTTTTAATTCAACGTGATCATATTGCCTTGATTATGTATAAAGCTGCTTTACATTGTGACAAAAAGGATAAATTAGTAGGACTATCCCTAATTACTATGTAAAATATGAGCGCGATCTGTCAACCAGTTTTTATAAATGAACTGTCGGTACACCTCAGTAGTGCGTTGCGATTTTTACAATGGATAAAAATATCGAACAAAAATTATCGTCTCAAAATTTTGTATTTCTCACCAAATTTCGTGTGAGGTGTTGTTGCGAATGTTGAAAAAGGTTTATGGTGATTCAGTTTTATCAAAAACACAAGCCTACGAGTGGTACAAGGCTTCAAAAAGGGCCGGGAAATCGTTGAAGTCATGCCTCGTTCTGAACTATCTTCGACCGTCTGAGTTTTTTTCCAAAAGAGTAGGTAAGAGAAGTTTCTTTGGACATGCTTGAGCTAATTTCTATCCCACATTAATGGAGAGGTATGAGTTTATCATCGGAATGAAGCGAAAAAACAAGCCGAAACAAAAAAACACACCAAAACCGCTCAAAAATAAAGGTGATTCGCATTATTCTTTTCGATATTCGTGGCTTAGTGCATCATAATTTTGTTCCGGAAAGACAGACGGTCAATAAGGAGTTCTATTTGGTCGTATTAAGGCGTTTGCATGAGAACATCAGTCGAAAACGGCCGGAAACGATGTGGATGAATTAAAAGAATGGAATAAATCGGAGTAAATAATTTACTTACAGAACTTTATGAAAATAGAACTTTCGTAAAATTATGAAAAATTTCAAATTTTCGACACAAAATTTGACTGGTGCAGTCGAGAAGGATGATTTCAAATGCTATTCAAATTCGTCTCATCCTAAAACACATAATTTTCATGGTCAAATTCTTCTAAAAAAAACCATATATTAATCACAAGATTAAAGTGGGTAGTCTTATATTCGCAAAAGTAATGTCTCTAAAGACTTAGGGTATATGGATTAAAGCACGATAAGGGTTAATAATAAACGTAATGGACTTATGCGACAAAATTTGGATTATGCAGACAAAACACTTAATAAATTGTCGCGAATTAAGTCGACGTAATTAACATAGGAATTATGGTTATTTGTGTTGCTGCGTAAAACAGGCTAATACGCACCGTAACTTTATTTGGAGTAAGTAAGCAAATGGAATTATGATTTTGATTTATTAGTTAGGCGTGATAACATTAATCTAAGTAGCCTTGTTTATCTGGCAATCTATTGTAGTGTATAATAATATGAATCCAAATTTATTATGTCTATATATCAGTTTTACACTTGTCTGTTGTTAACAATGCAATAATTAGCAATCATGTGACTGTATTTGCATTGTTTTATTTCTCTGGCACCCTCAGAGCCTGATAGATGTACCTGCAAGCATGTTTGGCTGAATGGTTCATATATTACAACTACAAGTTCCATCGATAATAAATCGCGAGTTATTCCCATAAAACGCAATAATACATATGATTTATTGCCAAGATAATGGGAATATTTGCCAATGTCTGAGAACAACTATTATAAAGTGAAGCTTTTGAAAATTTCTTACCTATTTCTATTCTTATGCAGATATACATTGAGGCAAAAAATAACGCCGAAATTGCAATTTGATTCCCCTGGTAAATGGTATTTGAAAAAAATGTATTGTCCTCAATTACTATGCCAAATATAAACGCGATTTGTCAACCAGTTTGTTTACAGCAGTTGCTTAAGTCGGTACACCTCAAAGGTGCGTTGTGATTTTTACAATGGATAAAAATATCCAAGAAGGAATTTGTCTCAAATTTTTTATATCTAACTAAATTTTGTATGCGGAATTGTTGCGAATGTTGGAAAAGGGTTACAGTGATTTAGTTTTATCAAAAACACAAGCTTACAGGTGGTATAAAACCTTGAAAGACGGTAGAGAGATCGCTGAAGGCATGCCTCGTTCTGGATGCCCGTCGAGCTCTTCAACTGATGAAAATATATATACATAGATATATTAAAACTTATATGTATGTATCCATACACACTAATCTATAAATTGATATTTCAAAGCTGTCCTTATCTTATCTTATCATGTGAATTGCGAAATTTCGCGCGATTTTCAAATAATTAAGTATATATTGCTGCAATTATATATTTATCTACCTGTCGGTATATACATATATCATGGATAATCAATTGCAAAATATCACTGAATGAATAAGGAATAAATAAAAATAGATAAGTTTACGTTAATTCATAATGCTTTTGGTACATATGTATGTACATATATCTATGGCATTTAAAAGTACTTCTTTTTAAAGAGAAAATTCCTACACCTTAAACTCAACCAATTTCTTCCGAGGTGATAACATTCTAGAGGTTGGACGAGAAATTAAATGAAACTTTAAAAATCATGCCTAGGAATCTCCGGCTTGTTTCAGGTCTGTTGATGAATAATAAAATTGATCATAAACCGATTAAACCCTTTGAGCCGATCACAAAGGCTTGAGGCGGCTTACATATATCAGTTTCGCTTTTGTCACCGAAGACTTGATTGCCGAGGCGATTCAACTTAAGTCTTGCAATAGCTGATAGACGACCAAAGTCTGTCCAGCGTACGCCAGGTCCATAGACCGAGGATAGACCACTGCTTGAGAGCTCCTACCCATTACGTTGTGTGTAGGGTAAGGGTGCCCCCTATAGCTAGCTCATCGGATTCCGCTATGACCAAGCGAGTCTGATATTAAAGTATTGGTACTTTAGTATATCTTCAGTGCTACCAATCCCTCCCTCTGGTCGACCTATCGTTGAAAAAGTCGATGAAATTATGGAAAGGATTGACCCGGACCGTAACATAAGCAGCCATGACATTGCTAAGGGACTTAACATTCATCATCAAACGGTTTTGAACCATTTAAAAAAGGCTGGCTACAAAAAGAATCTCGATATTTGGGTCCCACATGAATTGTCTGTGAACAATGTAATGAACCGAATTAACATCTGCAATTCTTTGCTGAAACGAAATGAAATCGAACCATTTCTGAAGTAAATGGTAATGGAAATTGGTTCAAATACAACAAAAATGTGCGAAAAATATCAGGGTGCAAGCGTGATGAAGCTCAACAAATATTCGCAAAGCCAGGATTGACGCCGCGAAAGGTTATGCTGAGTGTTTGGAGGGATTGGAGAGAAAGCATACACTATGAGCTGCTACAGCCTGGTCGAGCGATTGATTCTACATTTTACAGTCAACAACTGATGAGATTGAAGCAAGCAAACGAAATAAATGGCCAGAACTGATCAGCAGAAAGGGCTTCGTCTTCCATCAGGACAACGCTACACCACACACATCTTTGATAACTCGGCAAAAACTGGAAGAACTTGGCTGGGAAGTTTTGATGCATCCACCATATAGTCCTGACCTTGCACCATCGGACTACCATTTGTTTCAGTCAATGTATTATTCCCTTAATGGAGTAAAGTTTGCTCGCAGTTTTTCGCCGAGATACCAGAAAAGTTTTACACTCATGGAATAATGTCTCTAGCGGAAAAATTGCAAAATGGTACACATTTGGCTCATTAAAGTTAATTATAAATATAAAAAAATAAATTGTAATTTAATTAGAAATGCAAAAAGGCTTTTTTGACTACCCAGTATTTATTAATTGCAGCAGATAATTTTGAAACTCTTTTGAACTAGTGTGCATATACATACATATTTATTTTTATAGCCTGCAATATACATATGTGTACATATGTAGATAAATATACAACTGACCATGCCCATACCCACACATTTTTGTAGTGCAATAGTCAAGTATCTATTTTTGGCTGCCACCCCACGTTGACGCCGTACTCAATGATGAAAGCAGAGGGTGAGAGTAGTATTGCAGTAGAGAAGAGAAGAGAAGAGCAATTTGGAATAGCTTAAGAATGAATAATCTGCGGTGAGGTATCAGTAGAAAAATAAGCAAAGAACCAATGAAAGAGAAATCTTGCCACCATTACGCACACACCCACAAATGTAACAGTGAATCAAAGTTTCTACGTAGAAGATAATGACGAAATAATACAAAGTCACTAATTCAACCTCCCGGTGAACCAAATACAAACAACAATTGTACACGTACAAACAATACTCAATTACATAGTACACGCACATAAACACATATAAACGTAAACAAAAATAAAACGTCTGTGATTCGTGAGCGGCGCGTTCGTCGTTTTTTTTTTTTTTTTTAATTTTTCGTGAACGACGTGTTCCCACGTAATAGGTGAAGAGGATTGCGTGTTAAAAGACGTAGGCAACAGCAAAAAATAAGCGGATTCTTCGCGGATCAGCAGTCCCGGTCCAAAGATCAAAAATGTGCCATATATGTATGTATTTTATTTTATATAGTATATATACATATGTATATGGTATTATATACTAAGTGACAATACAAAAAATAACAAAAGTATAAAAATAAAAGCATATTTTTTGGGGGTCTTTGGTATTTACACATGAGTAACAAACTGGTGCTAATGGGCAATTATCACAAGTATGTAGATATGTATGTATATACTATATGTATGATATATACCTATAAATTCTTAAAGCTTAAGGTCTTATGACAAAATTGCAATAAATAATTCACCGGTTATTTTTTTGCATTTATGTTTTTGTTACATTTTTCTTAGCCAGCTATTTATACGATAATAGGAAATGAAAGGCAAAACCGGTACAAGAAAGCGTGCAAAAATATATAATTGTAGGCGTAGAAACTAGTATGTGTATATGTATGTATGTATATATGCATTGTTTACTTTATACATTGTATTCTCATATTTTTATGCGCATAAAAGTGCAGATTACAGAATTTGTTTATTTACCTTTCAAACACAAGTCACGCAAATCAAATTTGTACACCAACAAAAAGTTAATAGTTAATAATTAGTAAATATCTGTGAACAATAGCAATAAATTATAAATGAGCTCAGGGGCAGGAAAATTGTATGTATATATGTATGCAAGTAAGTATGTATGTATGTATGCATGTAGTATGCGTACTAAAAACATAAACAAATAAAAATCTAAACAACTTTTGTCGGAAATATGAAATTTATAGCATTGAAAGAGTTTATAATTCAAATAGTGGCCAATTAACCCATAAAAACAAGAAAACTCGTTAGCTTCAGCTATAGCGTAGCTATAATACCTTTCATATAAGGGTATAAAAATATATAATAAAAGGGTATTGTCAATTGAAAAAAATTCCATACAAGGGATTGATTTTGATAGATCAGTTTGTATGTCAGCTATATGCTATAACGATCCGATATGAACAATTTGTTCGGAAATTATAGCGCTGCCTTGGAAAACAATCTATGCCGAATTTCATAAAGATAAGATTTTGGTCGGCCCTTTTGTATGGATATCGGTGATTTCGATTGAGTGCATGTATAGAAGCAGACGGACATGAGTAAATCGATTCAGCCCGTCTAGATGATCATTTATATTTGTCCTTCATAATGACTCCGATCTTACTTATGCGAGTTACAAACTTCGTGGTAAACTTAATGTAGCCAGTTCACGATATTAAAATGGATTTATTCTTTATATGGGATTTAGTCTAAGGTATAAAAAAGTGTTTGGTAGAAACATAACATACACACTATATGCCAAAAGAAATTCCCACGAAATTCTGCTTAACCAAAACAGGCCCGGATTTATGTAGATCCATTGCTCCAAATTTTTTGATAATTTTTTTTTGTCATTCAAACAACATTAGGCCAAGGAAAACATTCTTAAAAAATTCATTGATATTACTCTCATACGAAGTGTGTTCAAAAAGTATCGCGAATTTTGTGTTTTTTTCAAAAATTATTTATTTATTCATGAATATCTATTTTGTCCCCTTCAAAGTAATCCCCATGAGATATTATACACTTGTGCCAACGGTTTTTCCAATCTTCGAAGCACTTCAAAAAAATTTTTTTTTTATCTTCTTCAGCTCCTCCTTCGATGCCGTCTTTATCTCGTCAAGAGAGGCGTAACGTCGTCCTTTCATGGGCCTCTTCAGTTTAGGGATCAAGAAAAAGTCACAGGGGGCCAGATCTGGGGAATACGGTGGCTGCGGCATCATTAGTGTGTTGTTTTTGGCCAAAAAGTCGCGCACAAGCAACGATGTGTGTGAGCAGGGGCGTTATCGTGGTGCAAAAGCCAATTTTTGTTTTCCACAAATCCGGGCGTTTCTGGCGGATTGCATCGCGCAAATTGCGCATAACTTGCAGGTAGTATTCCTTATTGACCGTTCTTCCCAGTGGCAAGAACTCATGATGCACCACGCCCCTGCAATCGAAGAAAACTGTCAGTTACGATTCGCAATACTTTTTGAACACATCTCGTATAGACCGATTTATAAAAAAATAAAATTAAGAGAAGGTACAATAGCTAGTAATTCAAAGTCAAATTAATAAAGGGTTTCAAAACGGATGTGTGTATATAGGAAGTGGATGCAGTTGTGGTCTAGTTTTTATTATAAGTTTTTTTTTTATTTTTATATTAAATGAAGAATATCTCAAGAAGAAGTAAGTTTCAAGACGATTGAGCCAATATTAACGATGTTACGAACATTTTTCCATCTGTCTTATGAAGGGCAATATTTAGTCATAAGGTGGCATATCTTAAAAGGACTATTCGCGCAAAGTTTTATCAAGATATATTAATTGATTCTTGATTTGTATACTAGCAAAGTGAAGGTTTCAAATGGAATTATGGGAAGTCGACTTGGCTATAGCCCGTTTTCGATCATTTCCACACTGTATTGAAATCAATAGAGCAGGTCCCGAGATATGTGCCACGCCCATCGTCCAATTTCGACCCGTCAGTACCGTTATAGGGGAGTGAGCGAGGTAATCATCCGATTTCAGCCATTTTTCCACTATCGATAGGAATTCTTGTAATATTTGTGCTGGCCGAATTTCTAGCTTAATTGGTTTGGAAATACATTACATAAAATTTTTTAGAGGGCGAGCCACGCCCACTTTGGCAGGTTATAACTGTATACAAAAAGAAACAAATTTTATAGTGATCGGTTCGTTTGTCTCCGCAACAAATACGAAAAATATAGTCTCGAGAAAAAAACGTTTTGCGCTAGCCGAATTTGGTTGGTGTAGCTTTAGTAGTTTAGGAGATATGTACATTCAACTTATTAGAGGGCGGACCTAAGTATTTTTTCAAATTTTTTTTTTGCCCACCTTGTTACTGTGATCCCCTGTGACAAATTACAGATCTATACAAATTAATAATTTAAAGCTTTGTTATGACACTTTTCGCTTAATGGCGTTTTGTGGGCGTGGCAAAATCCAGAATATTTTAACTAATAGAATATCTAAAACATCGTTGCTTCTCTTAAAATTTATATCTGAATTTGCATTTATAATTTAGTGCTCCCTGAAAGATAAGGCTTTACTTTTAGGTACTTATTGGCATTGAGTTATACAATGTACTTAAATGCATAGGGAAATAAATTACGATTTAATACATGCAGTTGCTTTAATTAGACCTTGTCTCGAGTTAATACTAAAAAAAGGCAAATAGAACTTCTAGCACTTACTGATATAACTAAACTAAAACGTTAAGCTTTTTTGGCGCTGTATTCGATTCCATTTTACAGCTTGGGCAAACAAAGAAGGTGACTTAGCGCACAATATTTGCAAAGACGCAATTAAATGATAAACAATAAATAACTCATTTACGGCAAATGCACCTAATAAATGGAGAAATACAAAAACAAATGCATTTTTGCTAAGAACAATACCAAATAAGTGCTTTAAAATTAATCAGTAGCTGCCTATTTTCAACATAGTTCGGGGTAGACGTCATATAATTAACACTCTTATCATAAGGAGAGCTTATTTGATTACAAAGAGATTAATGATAATGCGGTAAACGAACGTGTGGCGTGAAAGTAATACAAACAATACATATATAGATTATTTACACATATATACATATGTATGGCGTCAATGAGCTAGCAACTCAACAATTCATAAAAAAGTACACCAAAACACTTGTATTTTTTTATCAATGAGTTAGAAAGTATGTCGATAATGAATATTTGTATAGATTTTGGTTCTTTTCTTCATTAGAGTTTCTGGGTAAGTTTCCATTTTCCTAAAGTATGAATACTTGGCATACGTGTTGTTGTAAGGAAAAATATTGAATTCGCATTTGATGGCTGATACCTCATTGTTATTGATTAATGGAATATTAATCATAAATTTCGTATGTATGACTATGAAAAATAAGCAGAACCCTATACCCATGCATTTTTTCTAACAGATTCGACTATACCCTTTCCTTCTCTTGGAAGAGATATAAGTACAATACTGCGGTTTGACATCTCTAAGTACACACATACTTTTATATCTAAGGTAAGTGGCATCAACGACTATAGCGAAAAGAAGTAACATCTTATTAATACTTATTTAAGAAGCATACTCATAGGAGCTACGCTAGTAAAGAAGAAAAAGAACTCATAGGGACACAATCCTCTATCTTATCAATATAAACAAAACACTTTTAATATCTGCTATCGCGTATTATTAACGGTTATGTCAATCAGTTAAAAACATTTCATAGTTTACTTCCGTTTCTTGACAGGGTCTAAAGTGAGTATTTGTCTGGTAATTCGCGATAGTGATATGAAAAAATTCTACTACTTCGTTATTTTTTGAACAATTTTTCAGTAAAAATGTTTAAGTTTATATTCAGCTGCACCGAAGCTATAATACCCTTCACGTGCGCATTTATTATAGAATAAAAGGGTATACTATTGTACCCAAAAAATAAGGTGACATTGTATTTATTTTGAAAATTCTTTATTTATTCTTCCAAATCAATTTCATCCCCTTCAAAGTAATCCCCTCCCGATGCAATGCACTTATGCCAACGGTTTTTCCAATCTTCGAAACACTGGTTGTAGTCACGTTCCGGGATGGCCTTCAGTTCCGTCTTCGCTGCGGCTTGAATTTCCTCTATCGTAGAAAAACGGTGTCCCCGGAGCGGTCTTTTGAGCTTGGTGAATAGCCAGAAGTCGCACGTCGCCAGATCAGGTGAATACGGTGGTTGCGGGCCTCATCACCAAAGGCTTTCTGCACCATCCTCAACGTATCCGCAGCAGAAAATTGATTCCGTAAACAAAATTTAATGCAAATTCTTTGCTCAACAAATTTCGACATCGCAAAAAACGAAAAACTCGCTTTTAGCAGCTCACAAAACGACACGTATCTCAAACACTAATGAATATTTTGACATGAAATTTGACATAAATATGACTCTCAGTACTACCCACCTAAAAAAAAATAATTCTCGAAATCCTTTGTTTAAATTCAAATGTCACCTTATTTTTTGGGCACAATAGTATAAAGAATTTTTTTTTTTTTTTTTTTTTGAGTTTAAACTGTCTATTTTCATTTCATTTTTGATACAAAAACTTCAGTTTTGATGGGACCGTTTATATGTTCCGATATCGTATAAATGAAACCAACGTAAAAATGTCTACAAGCCAAGCGTACACATATGCATGTAAGTATGAATATGGCTGAGTGATAACACCTAAGGTCACTACATGTTTGTATGGCTGATAAGATTGATAACAGCGCCGGTGATTCCAAATACTATAAAAAATTTAGTGGAACTAATTTTTCAGTTCATCACAGATTCTTAAATTCCTGCTCATTAATATCAATAACGTTTGTGATTAAGATCTGTTTTTTTATACTGTGTAACGTTTACAACGTTATATAAACAACATTTACATAGTATTTCAAAAGTTTGTTTATGCAGGTGCAGCTTTGCATAAAAATAAAAATTTAAATATACTACAAAACGGCAGGTACACACAATAAACAATGTGAGAGGAATGTGCAATTTAAAAACAAATAAATAAACAAGATTAAACGTTAACTTAGGTTGCACCGAAGTTAAAATACGTATGGCGTATTTAGATTTATCGTATTTTAAAACAGTACCGTTACGATTTTGAACGATCAGTTTGTGTGGCAGCTATATACCATATATAGTAGATCTATCTGAAAAAACTATTCAGATATTGTAGCATTCCTTCGAATAACTACTCTTTCCAAATTTCGTAAACATATTTCATCAAAAGATTTCAATACAAGAAAATGGTTTTGAACGTTAAGTTTATATGGCAGCTATACGCTATAGTGTTCTGATATCGGTGGTTCCGACAAATGAGTAGCTCCTTGGGGAGAAAAGGAGGTGTGCCAAATTTCAGATCGATAACCAAATTTTGAGGGACAAGTTAGCGCACATACCGACAGACGGACATTACTAAATAACTTAGCTCGTCTGCTAATTTATATATACATATACATATATGTATATATATGTATATATATATTTTATAGGGTGTCACACGTTTTCTTTTGGGTGGAACATACTTCGTGACAAACTTATATATGTATACCCTGTTCAGAGTATAAAAAATGTAAAAGCGTTGAAATTTTTCAGAAATAATATTGCAAAATATTAAGGGCAAAGCAATTCACGAGCAGACAGGTAGTAAATTTACACTTTTTACAACCTTTACAGCAACAGAATATACTATGTAAATGGAGATATTTAAAACACATACTTATGCACAATATTTATAGCCCAACACAAACCCCCGTATCGATATACACGCATACAGTGCAAGCAACAGTAACTATATACATAAATACAGTTTATGTATAATTATATATTGCAAAATAATGTGATGTTCATTATACTACAAGCGACGAGAATCCGGTTAAGTTTAAACAAAAAAGTATTTACTACAGAAATGATGATGGATGATAAGCGCGAATTATACAGAATATCTCATACTTATGTATTATGTATGAACACACATAATTAGCGCTATGTGCATACGCACATACTATACATATGTACATAAGTATGTATATGTACTTCCTTAAACAAGTAAAAGTTTTAGTTCCTGTGTTTCTAACAACAAAAAAGCAAAGAGTTGCTAGTAACGTCAACTAAATATAGTACATAATTGCACAAACATAATTACCTATATACATAGAAGAGAGGGGGGAGATTGGGGACAGTTCCTCCCGCCAACGGAATTCTTAGAGGAGCCGGAGTTCTGCAACAATAATTTGCAGATTTTTTCTCCAACAATTCACTACAATCTCGACCCCAGGTTTCTCTCTGCGACCCTGCCTACTATATCTTACTAATAATTAGAACAGATAGCAAATGCATGCATATTATGTACACGCAAAATATACGAAGCTGTTAAGCGGCATGATGGAAATTTCCACACTCTGTTTTGATTGACATAATACAAATATTTTCACATCTGACAGAGTCAATAGGAAAAATTGTATTTTATTGTAGAAAACAAGGTTTCAGATTGAGGTACATACACACGTGTACTTTTAGGCACATTGAACTGTTAAATATTTGGTTTGGGCTGGCATACATAACCATTTTTAACCGATAACAGTGGCAAATTCCAATTTGGATGCAAATAATAATGAATTTGATTTATACATTTTAATAGGTATTCAGTACTCACTTTAAATTGTACATGACTAATATTCCACTGTGGTCTTATCACTTTCAGCACCTCTTTGGCACCGCTAATTACGTCGTCGCCAATGTGTATGGGTACAAAAACTGGAGTTACAGAGCTGCCGTTGGTGATATCGCTATGCTGTTGTTGTTTAGAGTTCAATGCACCATTTGATGAATGCAACTTTTGACCAACACCGGCACCTATTGCTGTTGTCGACGAACCATTGTGCGCTACTTTCGGACGAAAAACACTACCAGTCGTTGCAGTGGTGTTCTCCTTGTAACTGTTGAATTTGGTTTCTGTGCCCATACTAATTTGCCGCACTCGTAAATTATTAGAAATTTAGGTACTTGTTTTATTTCAATAAACTTTCTGTGTGTATTACTTTAGCCACTTTTTGTTGATTTGTAGCAGGAATTTGTAATTTTTACTTACAAATATATTGATTAGTTTACGACGCCAACAATTATATTTTGTAATAACTTTAACAAAACTGTATAGACATTAATGTATGATATATTTCTTTATGTTTTCCTAAATTTTTGATTATATGCACTTTTATTTACATCCGCTGTATGGATTGATTGGCTTAAATTTGGAGATATTTTTTCCGATTTTGTTTATATTACAAATTCAACACTCTTTTGTTGACGTTTTGTGCTTTGGCTATTTTTACGGCTGATTGGACAGCTGTAGTAAATTTTGCTCTTTTTTACGTAGGTGACGTTCTCCTTACCGGTAGTAGGAGAAGCGTTTCTCCTTCTCTTCCGTTACCCCACTAAAGCTGATCAGCTGATTGTTCTCCTTTCCCTTATATGTGTACTCCTCACTGCTTTATTTCAAAAATATTAACTTATCTCTTACAACGCTTTGCGCGCGAGGATTATATTTGTGGGCGCGTAAGAATTATTTCAACTATATCTTCTATTTTACTTTCAAATTCCTTCACTATACCACGTTTCTTACTATGCGCTCTTTGGCCGACGTTGTACTGTTCGTTATTTTGTTTTTGTAGCGTTCCTCTCGTCGTCACGTCTATTCGTTTTTGTTTTTGCTTTTGCCTTTATGACGGGCTTCCGATTTGATTCTATTTTTATCGATTTTTCACGTAATGGATTTCGTTTGCTAAATTTTTCCTCTCTTCCTTTTGCACTGTGTTCGGTTTTTGTCCTATCCTTTGTACAAAAAAGGTAAATTCCTGTTCCTCCTTAACAACTGTATGCGTGAAATACACTTTTTAGCAGGATTTGCTTATCCTTCCGTATTTAACACAAGTAAATTAAATTACTTTTTATACAACGAACAAGATTTTTTCTTTTTTTCTTTGCTAAATGCAATCAGAACTCGAATAAATGCTAAATATTTATCACTTTGAATTTCAGCACATCTAATCTTGGCCAAATCTCTTTACAAACTGAACGAGTGAGTGCCGCACACAAAACACTGTCACTCCCATGCTCTGCTTTCGGCGTTTTGCCCCTGTATGGTGAAATGACAGTTTTAACGCTACCAGACTACAAAAATCATTGTCATGGTGAATATTAAGGAGAAATTTGAATTTGTCAAATTACGTTCCTCACTAATTCCATTCGGGAGATGTTTTCGACAAAAAAAAAATTAATATAATTATTTATAAAAATATATAATATAAAAAAACATTAACTGAAGATTTAAAAAAAAATATATATGTATAATAAAAGAACTAAATTAAGAAAATTAAATTAATAAAAATTTAATAAAAAAATTAAAAAAAAAATAATGATTTAAAAATTAAATTGCTAATATATTTTGATAGTAGTAGTTATGCATATTTGTATGTATTAAAAAAAAATATATTAAATTCAAAAAATAATTTAATAGTATAATTTTTAATATTTCTTGATAACTGTAAGTAGTTATATTAAAAAAATAATATAAAATATAATTTATATATATATATATTTAATAAAATAAAACCATAATTGTTTGCAATAATAATTGATTTATTTATTTTTTGTTTTTATTCACTTACGTACATACATATAACACACTTTTCAAAATCTGTTTTTTATTAAATATTAATATTCTTTTAATCTGTAATATTAAGTATTCTTTTATTTTGTAAATAATTATGTACTTACATACCAGTGTATAATTTATAATAAAGTGTAAGTAAATAAGTTTTCATATTCAGTGCTACACTTTCAAGTGTGTGTGTGTGTATCGTAAAAATAACACATTTTTGTACAGAATGTCTTTTATTTGTATATAAACCAATGCATAAATGTATTAGATAATTATCATAAGATAATATTATTTCAATAACAGCCATTTGTGTGTAATGTCGAAATAGGAAAAAGTGAGAATTTCATATATTTTTACTTTTTGCTTTAGCAAAACTCTTTATAAGTAATCAAAAAAATTTAATTCATAAAACTCTCTTTATCTAATATACATATGTATGTACATATGTATGTGCGTCCAACTGTAACTGTAGTGTAATTATCAAAATTTAATAATATTGCAAGAATTATTTTTATAGTTGTCAGTTGTTACAATAACAACAACTATTTCTCTTTTATTTTCAACCATCTATGCATTGGTTAGCGAAATTCCGGTTATTATATTTAGTTGCTATAAATATTTCTTAAAAAATATGCAATAAAATTTAGTGTGCGAATTCTTTAACATTTTCCATTTTAATTTTTTTTATATATAAATGTGTGTGTACTCATATGAGGCGAATTTTAAAATTCAATTACATTGTGGAAACCGTTGCTTATTAATTAAAAAAATAAAATAAAATAAAAACAATTACAAATACATTTGTCTATTCTAACCTACAAAAAATTATTATTAATTTTTCGCGTTTTCATTGTATGTATTCACTTTTTATTTTTATTTTTGCATCATATATATATTTATATATTATGTGTATAATGTATAATTATATTATATATCATTATTTAGCTAAACAACAAAACTTGCTCGTTTTAACAATTATTTGCATTTTCGTACACACATATTTTCATGTTTAAATATTTATACATATATCTACTATATACAATGCTAACAATGAAATAATTAGTCTTTTAACAGAGTTATTACACACTATTAATTGGCCTATTTTATATACATTGTATATATGTATGTATACACGTTTATATGTATGTATGAGTGTAAGTTTATTCAACATATAATATTGGCACATTTATATTTCTTTTAACCTCTACCTAAACTAAATATTTACAACGATTTTTTCTAATAAAATATTTGCATTTAAAATTATATGTTACATATATATTTATGCATAAGGTTAAGGTTATACAATGTTTGTATTTGTGTTATGTTAAATTTTGGCATGTTTTTTATGTAAAATTTTTAAGTAATTAGTAATTAATATAAGCGAAGGACATAAATCTCAAAGTGTTTTTTAATTAACATTGCACACCTTGTTGCGTCCCTTTTATATTTTATCCTAGATATTTAATATATGCCGTTTACATGTATGTATGCTGTGGAAGAAAAAATTGACAAATGGATTTTTTTTTGTACCGAGTATGAATAAAATTTTCAGGTTACCATTTTTATGGACTCTTTCGCTGACTATTTGACAATTGAATTGTTTTTTCATATATAAATATAAATTAATTTCCATGTGATACAAGAAAAAAAGAAAAATAAATAAGCATCTAACCCGCTTCAGGGTATAGCTTCTGTTGTATAGATGTAAGTGCTAATATTTATAATAATATTATAACTAAAAAATGCTTTTACAGTGTTTTCCTTAATAAAGAGAAATTTGAATTTGGAAATAATTATGTGTTGCAATGTTTTGCTTAAGCATTTTCATATTCATTTTAAAGTGTATTGACAATATTTACAAAATATATTTGAAACTTTTTCGGGATAATATTGTGAGCTCACTACCTTTTATACAAAAATAATATATTAATTTTCAAAACTAGTCCGTTTTAAGCTTTCATGTCAAATCATGTCAAAAAAATAAACAATTTAGTTTTACGAAATAATATTGAAAATATATTGTGAGCTCACTACCTTTTATACAAAAATATTATATTCTTACACAGTTCTTTTAACTTGCAATTTCAAAACTAATACGTTTTAAGCTTTCAGATTCAGCAAGAATATATTCTAGTATATTACAATGAATTAATTTGCAAAAAAAAAAAAAAAATAAACAATTTAGTTTTTTATTTCAATAGATTAAATTTCAAATATCAAAAACTTTAACAAGTATATAAATATGTACAAAAGTGTAGATGTGTGTTTTGGTGTAGGTATAAATAAAAAAAAATAATATTTAGCTGTGTTCAATCATATTATAAAGTATTTTTAATGGTGCACTCACTTTCTAATATATTAATATTCATTCTTTTAATCCAACAATACTTCAAAATTAAAAAAAAATTAAAAAAATGTTGCCTTGGTTGCACACGAGCTATAAAAATAAAATAATAAATAAAACAAGAAAAAACGTTAACTTCGGTTGCACCGAAGCTAAATACCCTTCACAGGCGCATTTCTGTTAGTAACTATTTGTTCAGTTTGTATGGAAGCTATATGCTATACTCAACCGATCTAAACAATTTCTTCGGAGATTACATTGTTTCCTTAGAAAATAATATATACCAAATTTCGTGAATATATCTTGTCAAATGTGAAAGTTGTCCATACAAGAACTTGATTCCGATCGTTCAGTTTGTATGGCAGCTATATGCTATAGTCAACCGATCTGAACAATTTCTTCGGAGATTACATTGTTGCCTTAGAAAATAATATATACCAAATTTCGTGAATATATCTTGTCAAGTGTGAAAGTTGTCCATACAAGAACTTGATTCCGATCGTTCAGTTTGTATGGCAGCTATATGCTATAGTGGTCCGATATCGGCCGTTCCGACAAATGTGCAGCTTCTTGAAGAGAAAATGACGTTTGCAAAATTTCAAAACGATATCTTAAAAACTGAGGGACTAGTTCGTATATATACAGACAGACGGACAGACGGACAGACAGACGGACATGGCTAAATCGACTCAGCTCGACATACTGATCATTTATATATATACTTTATAGGGTCTCCGACGATTCCTTCTGGGTGTTACAAACTTCGTGACAAACTTAATATACCCTGTTCAGGGTATAAAAATGCATACAAGATCTTAATTATGATCGGTCAGTTCGATGTCAACTATATGCCATAGTGGTCCCATCTGTACAATTTGTTCGGATATTGTACCGTTGCTTTGAGCAATAATCCCTGCCACTTTTCATAAGATTTATTGTCAAATAAAAAATGTTTCCATAAACGAATTTAACTTTGATCGTTCAGCTTGTATGACAGCTATATGTTATAGTAATCCGATCTAAACAATTTTTTCGGAGATTGCATCAGGGTCTTAGGTTAATAACCCACACAAAATTTAATGAAAATACTTCATCAAATGAAACAGTTTTCATTAATGCACTTGATTCTGATCGTTCAGTTTGTATGGCAGCTATATGCAATAGATGTACGACATCGACAATTCCTACAAATGAGCAAAGAAATGGATTTGTGCGAAATTTCAGATCTATAACTCAAAAACAGTTCTAATTTGTGTATATACAAACGGACAAACCCACATGGCTAAATCGTCTCAGCTCGTCAAGCTGCTCATTTATCTACTCTACTTTATAGAGTCTCTGGATTGCTTCTGGATATTATAAACTTCATTTCAAACCAGATATGCATGAAATAATAATAATTTTTTAATAGTGTGGAAATTCATTTCAATAAAATTCGCAAAAATGTGCAGCCAAGGATACAGCACTAAGCAACACTGTTTGCTTAATTCTATATGCAGCTATAGCACAACAAAAAAAACTAAGAGCTTAATATTACAATTTTGGCATGTATCTTCCACAAACGTATGATTTTGAGATCCTCTATCTAAATCGATGCAATTATGAATGTTTATAAGTTTCAAATCAGAAATATAATTAGACTTAAGTTTTGCGTTACAGGATTTTATCCGTCAAAGTGCTTATCTTTCAGCAGTCTAACCCTGCTTAGAATGGTAACTAATATTAGGTTAGGTTAAGTTTAGAGATAATAAATAAATAAAAAAAATAAAAATAAAAAATGAATTGTGTTGCTTTCAACTTATTTCTGTATGTACGTATGTATGTTTATCTTTGAGATAATGAGTATATGTATAACGAAAATATTTAAGGAACTTATTAAAGCAATCAACTAAATTATTTTCACATTTAAAATTTACTTAAGCAATATACATATGTATATATGTATGTAAATAAGTGCAAATACATATATGCCTATGTTCACAATATATTTGCCTTAATTAATAATTTTTATAAGTATAAAAGTTCTTCTGCTCCACCAGGGAATCGCTACAAATCATAGCCTTTTATTCTTACGCTTAGTAAATTAATTACTTACTTATTTAGTTAGACACATACTAAATTCGTGTGTAGGTCGGCATGTATGCCATATACCTTACAAGCACTTGCGCACACACTTATACGAATAACAACAGTAAATCAGTCGCGAAATAGTTTTCAAATGTAAATCACCAACAACTACATAACGCCTAAGCCTTTGGCCGTGATAGTAAAAATTTCGCTAGCAGTCAACTAAGCAATAAATATGCAAAATGCTTGGTACGATTTTTTTTTTTTTTTTTGGATTTTTACAGCGTCAGCGCAGCAAACGTTTGCCGCATACGATCACTAAGTAAGCTTGGCTTGTGCAAATCTTTTCACTTTTTTTTTTTGGTTAAATTGTACGATTCGACTTCATATCAGCTCTATGAGTTCAAATTCATTTCATTGCATTTGGCTGTGACCAAAAATCTGATGTAACATAGCCGTATGAAACTATTGGTCGAACTTGCTGTTGTGCTGGCGTCTGCGTATCGTCGTCAGTGTCCGCGCCACCGGCAGCGTTTTGTGCCGCAGCAAACTGTGAACATAGTTTATATGTTAGTAGGTTTTTTTTCTTTTATAATAGTTATTTGTGTTTACCTTGGTTAACGTATCGGGCAGTACGTAACCACCGTGTGTGAGTGGCATATTTTTAAGAATATTGGGTTGCGCTTGCGTAGAATTAATTTGCGAGTGTTGTTGCGGTAGTGGCATTAGCGATTTCTCGTGTTCAGCCATAATGGAGTGCGATGCAGCGATCTATAGAAATATAAAAAGAAGCTTTAATTGAAAAATTCTTTAAAAGTTGGAAAGGACAAGTCAACTAACCTTGGGCAACTCATCGGGTAGCACATAATCGCCTGTTGTAAGCGCTAAATTTTTAAATAGATCCGACTGCGCTGGCATGGTTGTAGTTTGTGGCAATTGTTGTTGAAATGGCTTATCAGTTTCGTTGTGATCTTGCCGTATGGTAGCGGCATGAGCTATGGGCAACTGCAAATATATATAATCGACAAAATGTTCATAATTGGTACAAGAACAAAAACGAAACGTTCAATCCATTTTTGAATTTATTTACCTTGTGTAATGAATCGGGTAGCACATAATCGTCGGCCGCAAGCGTTGGAAAGAGGTGTGCGTGCGCCGTTGCAGCTTGCGCCTGTGAGAGCTTTGCTTCCAGTGGGTTTACAAAATTCCTTTCGACGTGCGCTGTTGGCAACTATAAGTGGCGATTATAAGAAATACACAATTTAAATAAAAAAATGACAAAAACAAGAAAAAATATTAAATTTCGTTGCACCGAAGCTAATACCCTACATAAAAAAAAGTTTTACATGTAAGAACTTGATCTTTATGGGCCTGGTTGTATAGCTTATAACTACAGAGATCCGATCTGAGCAATTTATTCCGAGATTGTTTACTCGTCTCTTCACAAAAAAAAATGTCTTCAAATAAGAACTTGATTTTCATCGATCAGTTTCTAAGACAGCCGGTTCCGAGAAAAACGCAGCTTCTTTGGGGAAAAACGCGTGTGCAAAATTTCAGATCAATATCTGAAAAACTGAGGTACCAGTGCATCGATATACAGACAGGCAGACGGACATGGGCGACTCAGTTCGTCAATCTGATCATACATATATATATAAAGGGTGGGCCATATAAAATTTTAAATTCGAAGAGAGGGCGTAAAAGATTGAGTGTAGCGTTTGCTGTATGCGACAATTCTGCTTGTTAACGTAACCATCGAGGTGGAAATGAGCCTCGTCCGAAAAGATGACTTTTCGGTAAAATTGACCATCCTCGGTCAAACGAACTTTGGAAAAAAGTTTTCAATATTTCCCAGTTTTCTTCTAGTGAATAGCGACCCATTTCGTAAATTTTAGACTTTTTACTGAATATCTGTCACTTTCCGAATGTTATTTGACGTTTCCAATGTCGAAATATAGATAATTCAAATTTAAAACGTTAGACGACCCACCCTTTATATAATATTTATATTTTTTTAAGGTTTCCTTCTGGGTATTACAAACTACGTAGCAAATGCAATATATCCGGTTCAGAGAAAATTATTTACCTTACGGAGTGAGTCTGGTAGCACATAATTGTTAGCCAGCGGCGCATTTTTGAATATATTGTTATTATTAGTATTAGTATTATTGTTATTGTTATTATTTGTCATTTGTAGTAAAAGCGGCGTCTTTGCATGTTTGTTGAGCAAAGCATCAGTTGGTGTTGTCACTGTTGCAGCGATATCGCCCGCTGTAACGTAATCACCAAAACTTCCTTTGTTACCGCTACTCTCCGAAGTTGAGCTCGACTTCGATTTAATTGAATGTAAAGGTAAATATGAAGATTCGCTCGATGTGCTGCTGTCATTAGCAATAATTGGTTTTATTTGTTCCGCTTGTAAGTAGTCATCGTTAATGAGAATGGGCTTGTCAAATGGCTTTTTACACCGCAACGGTGATGGTTGGTACGAAGAGTAGCTTAGGCTATTTAAAGTTATTGTAGTTTGTGGCGATGCCGGCTCGCTTTTCGCCCAACAACGTGAAAATTCCCTATTGACATCTTCGCTACTTGTACTCGGTGTGTCACTGTCAGCGTCGCCAACGCCATCAACACCACTTTCACTGCTACACGAGGGTACGGACGTCTTTCCAATATTGATTAGCGATGCACCATCGCTAGCTTTTGTCGATACAATGGAAATATTTTCCGGTTTATTATCCTCTAAGCAACTGGGTAATTTAGAGCTCATGCTCATTAGTTGTAGCACCGATTCTGGTAATTGTACATGCACCTTCCATTGACGTTGCACAAACCTGTAAATCCAAACTATGGTCGCTATGAACATGCTAACGAAAGTAATTAAAGCCAATAACGTTGTGAACGGGAATGGTGAACAATTGAAATTCACTTCACCCCTTGGTTTCGATTTCAGCATGTAATATGTGGTATGCTTCATATCGGGTAATTGTGGGGGTATCTGAACTCCATCAACTTCGTCACACATGAAATCTTTATGCGTTTTATATTCGTATGCATATTCGACTAGTTTCGCTTTCTTATGGTAATCAGCCGCAATATGTTCCTTTTGTATGTCATACTTGTTATACATTTCACCATTAGCAGTTGCCTGCGTGCGTATGGTGCTTGGTGCGTATGCAGGATCGGTGTGACGACGTGCGCGTTGCATTCCTTCGCCCGCGATAGTAAAAGCGCTCTTATCTAAATCTTTTTCGGGTACCACATTGATAGTGCGTACTTGCATATTTTGAACGCCCTCCGTGCAATCGGGATATTTTAGGCGGCACACGAGTTTATTATCTGTTCCTGGTACCATACCGTTAAAATTTGGGTGCTGTACTGTTAAAATTTGTCTTCGATTATGATCATTAAAAATTAGCTCGTAGAACACCATATGACCGATTGAATTTTCAGCTGCAGTCCAACTGAGCACATAATCACCACCGTTTCGCTCTAGAATTACATCTGACGGTGGCGTTGGTACTGGATTTAAATGATATGAAAATATCCAATTAGTTTTAGAATTTTGAAACATTTATGTTAATCATTTGTGTAATAAATATGTATATAACGTCTATAATTATCTAGGCTTAAAGTACTTGCTTTTTTTTGTGTGGAGAGATTATATCCACTTACAAGTAAAAAAATATATGTGTCGTAATTTTAAGAAACGTTTATACATTTACAAAAAAAATAAATGTAAAAAAAATTTGGATCCCCTTGAGCCTGTAGCCGATCTACATACAGGAAGAGCCCCGAAAAAGGTCGGCGTGGGATGGCGACGAGAAAGATTTTTTTGCTTAAAATTATCTCAAATCCAAAAACCAAAAAAAATATAATTACTATTTATAAATACAGGTAACAATCGAAGCACTAGTACCAATTTTGATTTTTAACAAAATGGCGGATTTCTCAAAAATATTTCGTTTCTTGTGAAAAGATTAACATTTTAGAATTTCTTAAAAATCGAAATTATTATCAAAAATATTATTTCTTCGATCATTACCTGACAAATATAATATACATACATATAAGAAGGATGTGTGAAAATTTCAAGACGATCAGTAAAGTCGTTTCGGAGGAATTTCCCTCACTAACTATGAAAATAGCGAAAAAACGTGTTTAAAGTTTTTGAAGCCAATCACGCCAAGTTAAAAATACTTACAATTATTCTCAAAACTTTTTCCAAAGAAGTTTATTAAATATATGCATATTCGATATATCGATTTTTGAAATTCATAAGTGGATATAGACCCTTAAATAGTCAATGAATTGTAAAATAAATGTTTTTAACAATAATGAATGTTTCAGAACGCGTGGTTTAAGAAAATTCAATTACTCCAAGATTAGAAAAAATATATATGAAATTGTATTTTCATCTAAAGGAACATAACTTTTGAGCCGTTAAGGATATAATTAAGTACTTTGACTATAAAATGTGTTAAAAATCATTTTAAAGAGGGTTCTTTTTTCAATATATCGTACTTTTTCTCTTTATATATGTTTTATATTTTAACCCGTAAATTCAATAAGTAAGTTTTTACTCTAAAATATACATATAGTATATTATCATCAGACAAATTGATTTCGCAATGTCTGTCTATACATCTATGAGTTAATAGATTTCTTTTTTTTTTTTTATTAATTATACTCACTGCCAATCATGGTGGTGATATTCACTGAAGCACTTTTAATTGATTCCTTTGATGTCCACGCTGTTAGCCATACCTCATAAACAGATCCACTGCTTAGGTCGTTTAATGTATAAGTCACGTCAGTGGTCTCATTGTATTTTGCCTCTGCTTCGTTGTATTTTTTATACCTTTAGGTATACACAAACATATTAACACATACATACATAAGTAGTGCAAACATTTTAAATGTTATACTTACCAAATATAATACTTTTCCAGAACTCCATGGGTTTCGGTCGGCGCTGTCCATGAAATTTTCGCCGAGTGACTTGTTACGTCCATATAATTGAGATTAGTTGGCGGTTCAGGTGCTAAAATAACAGTATACGTGGGTTTTTAATATTTATTATGTATATAATTTTGTAATCGCAAGTTTGAAAATCACCTGCATCAAGTGTTCGGTTGGACACCATTGCACTGGGCGGGCTCTTTCGATTATTAACGCCATATAACTGTACGCTGATGTTGTAAAATGTATATGCTTTCAAATTCGTTAAATTGAAGTTGCTACTTTGTGTCGACGTTTCGAGCTCTGAATGACAACTGGACATCATGTTATTGTTCCATATGCAATAGGTTATATTGTAGCCATCGAATGCATTCATACAATTTGGATTATACCAGCTTAAAAAGATGCTCGACTCCGAGATGAAGTTAGCGCTCAGCGTTATTTGCTCTAACGATGCATTTAAATCGGCAAAGCATTTGGGCCAATAAAGTCCACTACTTCCGCGTGGATAGTTGGCTGCCACGCCCATTACAAGTTGATCCTTCGCGTGTATGGAATAATTGGTTCTCGTGTTTTCTACAACTGTGAAGTGCATGGAACCCTATTGTGCGCGAAAAAAAATTGTTAAGACTTAAAATATATTATAACTGAAAAATATTAAGATATTTACATCACACTTAATCTTCTTCATAAACATTTGCTGACACCAGAAGACAGTATAGTTGCTTGGTGGTCGCTTTTCGTAGTTAGATGGATGCTTCCATTTTAATATGAATGCTCCATTTTCAAACAACTTCTCAATTTCTAATGGCGGACTTAAATCTGTGGGTGGGACGACTCGTATTATGCTTGCATTTGATGATGCACCGACTGCATTTTTGCTGAATATTTTATAAATTCTAATTCTAGGCTTCTCAGACTTCCAGAACCAGCGAAAGCCAACTGTTGTGCTATTGGTTTCTTTTGAGTTTCTGCAAACGAAAAAAACGTTATAATTTTTCAATTAATTGATCAAGTGTAAATCAAAACTGAGTTCATAAACTCAAAAAAAGCTGCTATTGTACCTAATCTGTACACGAGACATTAGCAAAACCCACCTCGAGTAATGATCACATAAGAGATGCTTTACAACGTAGCCAAGAAACTTACATTGATCAAACAATCTGGCGAAATCGAAAAATGAGCCACAACCGAGAAACACAAATTTCGGTGAAGGCACTGAAGGATATTAAAGCCGAGGCTTACAAAAAATGTTTGAACAATTGGAGTACATTGAAAATTTTGCAGTATTTTTGTTAGTCTAGGTCAAATTTGATCAAATGGTAGTTATAGCAGAAAAATATGCTCTCTGAGTTTGATTGAGGTGCCTCCCATATCATCACCACTAAATAAGGTTGAAAGTCAACCGAACGTTTGAAAATTCCAATATTAGTTATGTATGCGGAGGCTAGGGTAAGTTTTGGACTCGATGTTATCAATTTTAGGCACACGGTTACATTATTATTAGAAAAACACGATTTTTCAATTTCATTACGATTACTCACATTTTGACCGTAAAGATCGTAAAGAGAGGCGGACGTACTGTTTTTTTTTTTTTTTTTTGATAAATGGAAACTGAGGGTATTACTGAGCCGATTCCAGTTATTTTTGACATACAAACATACTATTTTCAGAAAAAGTAATTCTTCGAACTTCTATAACATATCTCACAGGTTTATCGAAAAAGATCGCAATAGAAACTGAGGTTCACATATTAGGTATATGGGGGCTTGTAAAAATTTTGATCCGATTTGGAAAATTTTTCATAAGTTGGCACATTTTAAAGAGAGTGTTCATGTAAAGTTTTATTCAGATACATACATACATTGGTGTTTGATTTGCATACTGGAAAGTGAAAATTCAGAATGATTTGAGAATTTACTTACAACTCTTGTCCATCCTCGTTCAATTCTTGAATAACGTAAGTGAATTTTTCACCATTTCTCTCGTAATCTGCCAAACCCTCCCAATTTAGGGTTATTATGTCTTTATCATTAATGTAGAAACCACCAACATAAGTGTGTGGCGCACGATCGGGTCTACGCGGCGCAGTTTTGAAAACCTCTTGAGTTGGTTCGTTCCATTCGCTTGTATTGCAATTAACACGTGCTCTGACACTCAAAACATATTGCCAGTTGGCATAGGGCAGGTTTGGGAGTGTGAAATTATATGCCAACCTTTCACTGTACTCAGTTAAATGGGTTTTAGTTAAATTGTATTTTTTGTAGTCATAGGGTTCAACGGTAATGTTATATTCCAATCCAATGCCCTTATAGTAATCTTGCTTACGGTTTTTCCAAGATAAATAGACGCTATCGGAGGTTATGTTTTCCACATTGATTTGCAATTTTGGCGGCACGACTGCAAGTAATAGGAAACGTTAAAACATTAAAAATATTCAAGAAGTATAAAGCATCTGACATCCACACTTACCGCTCTTATGGGTGTTTATGGAGATTTTATTCGTGTATTCTCCCAAAACATTTGTCGCTATCAAAGTGAAATTATGAAATTCTTGGGATGGATAATAAATACAGTTGCCGCTATTTCTCGCCATCAACGTTATATTGTGGGCTGAGCCGTTGTCTAGTGTGCAATCTACAATACTGTTCTGTAATGTCTAAATGGCAACATTGAATAGGTGAATCTTGAGTTCAGGGTTTTTATGTAATAATAATTAAGATTGTACTACCCACATTATATAGTATTTATGCTACCGGTAATACTTACTTCATATGATATTTTATATTCTGTTGGTAAGTTATTTGGTGGATAGAACATTCTACATCTCATAGATTCATAGTTGTAACCTCTGCATTGAAAACTGTCTACTGACTCCGGAGCTTTTCCTGTAAAGAACAAAAAACGTGTATAAATATTTTTTTGCGAACAAGGTATTTTCACGAAATTTTGCATAGCCTAAGACAACGCTACAATATCCAAGAAAAATGTTCAGGTCAGACTACTATAGCTTATAGCTGTCAACATAGTTTTTTATTTGTCAAAATATCTTCACGAATTTTGGCATGATTTATTGTTCAAAGCTCCGAACAAATTGTTCAGATTGGATCACATAACTTAAAGCTATAGTACCGATCAAAATCAATTTCTTGAACGGAAAACTTACTTGCAAATGGTATTATGGATTCAGTTCAAACGAAGTAAAAAAATCTTGTTTTAATTTATGTTTATGATCTTAGATGACTATGTCACAGAGCACCAGTTGTGTAGGACCACGGAAAGTGGTCACAATTTCAAAATCCTTATTCGCCGAGATTTGTCTCAATTAGAAGATGAGCATGAACTCTGATGAATTTCTCTTAGTATAAAAAAATTTCGGCGAGAATTCTTTTTAGGAAGATTTATCAAGCTTTGAGTCAAGATTACTGTATTTTTGAAAGATCAAGTAATCACCGCGTCTCTCTTATTGCAAATAAGCATCAACATCCTCCAATTCAAGCATGAAAAATTCATTAATAAGTGATAGCTGTACAGTGTTCCCCGATTATTATCAAGTGAGCTTCATCGCTGAACAAAATTTAGTGTGAAAATCGGTGGCCATCTCTTTTTGGGCCTTTTAATCGAACTTGCGTTCAGCTTTCATATTTGCACTAGTCGGATTTTATAAGCCCACAAACTAAGATCGTTCACCAAATCTTCCATAAAGTGGATGGGAACAGGTAAAATTCTCTAAATTTTCGAATATACAACAAATCAAATATTTTCCCAACCTACGAATACGCTACTAAGCATATCCTACAGGGTTTGTTTGGAAAACAATAGACTGAGTTTCTTCCGCCACGACTGTACTTCGGACTGGATTCGGTAGAGGGCGTTCCTAGCTATCGAACGAGCGGTTGGTCAATTGTCTCCGAGCACCTAGTGAGTCAGGACAAACATTTTCGTGCAACGTGTTTCTGTGAGTGGTGCAAGCGTTCGGTAGAGCAGAGGTAGGCGATTAAATTCTGTGTAAACCTCGCTAAATTTGCGGCAGACACGTTTGATATTATCAAGCAGGCTTACCCAGATGTTGCTTTTGCGACAAGTGGTGTGTTTTTTCCGAGAAGAAAAAGAATAGCAAATCCAAAGTTAAAACGACGCTCATTGTCTTTTTGGCCATCAAAGGCATCGTCCACCATGAATTTGTTCCTACTGGACAAACCGTCAACGCCAAGTTTTACGTGGAAGTCTTCAAGAGACTCAAATGAAGAGTCAATCGGGTACGACAAGACATCGCAGCCAATTGGAAGTTGCATCACGGCAACACTTCGGCTCACTCCGTCTTTCTTGTGAATAGCTACCTCACCAAGGTCGACATCCCCCTGGACTTTTTTTGTTAACTTGATGAAAAGGCAAGCATGTTGAGACGACAGAGGGGATGCAAGAAACATGCACCTCGGTAACGCCTTCAATGCTTGGAAGTCGCGCTGGCAGCGCTGTATCGACGCAGAAGAGCCTATTTTGAAAGTTTTTTAAAGAATTGTAACGATTGGTACTTTCCGAACAAACCCTGTAAGTTCGGTAGCGAAACGGACTGGGGTCCATACTGACGAGGGACTGTCATCATGACAGCGTTACCCAAGTCTGTTTAGAGAAGGATTTTATTCAACAACAACAACTACTATATAATTCAAAAATTTATAGAAGATCATAAGCAACATTTTGCTCTCAGTTGAAATTTATAATTTTTTCACACATGTACATATTTGTGTGTGTGTGTGCACCTTTACAGCTTTTGTAATTGAATAGTTGCTAATTAATTTCAGGTAAACAGCTTCCAAGCTTTTATTCGAAGTAAAAGTAAGCACGTGCATCTATGTGTCAAAAAAAAGCAACCATTAAGGTAAGGTGATAAAAATGCGATCAGCCATTGAGTTATTTGTCGTTTCGGTACTTAATGTTTCTTCAAATGAATTTGTAAACGATTCAATGACGCGATTAAACGTAATCAACTCATGTACGTACATGAAGGTGTTAATAAAAATATGAAATTATATTTATTCAAGATGCATAATTGTAGTAAATTTCTACTTATTACTTTCGACATTAATATAGATGCATATATGTACATACATACAGTAGAACTCCAATTATCCGAACTCCGACTATCCGAATCGCCGATTATCCGAATCACAAAAAATTGTCCAAAAAAAGTCTAAGTGCGCTACTATTCTTCCCCCCGCGAAGCCAGTGTTTGCGCGTCAAGTCGCAAAATAGCAAAATAAATTTAAAGGACTGCTGTTACATGGTAGCGGAAGCTTGGAGTTTGGTTACGCTAAGATGTGCGTGGAATAAACTGAAAGGCCTACCGTCTGAGAAGAACAAAAAAAAAAAGAATCTGAAGAAAATGAGAAACAAGAATATGGAGAGGATGATGATGATGAAGATGCGTTGTCACTAGAGGAAATAAGAAAAATGATTGTAAAAATTCCTGGTTGTACAGAAGTAAGTGCTGAAGATGTAGGAGAGTGGATGGCTTGTGACACGTCTGACCCTGGTTTTCAAATTCTCAATGACGATGAAATTGTTGTAAGTGTGAGAGAAGATGTTGAAGTGGAAGTGGAAGAAGAACTTTCTGCTGATGTTGAAGTAGACCTGGACCATCAGCTAGTGAAGCATTTGCCGGCCTCGAGACTGCTTTGAAGTGGATGGAGCGTCAGCCCGAGTGTGACCACTTGCGACTGCTCACCGTCAAGCGAATGCGTGACCTGGCTGCCCGAAAACGGTTGAAGACCGCAAAACAGCTTACATTGACGGAGATGTTCAAAAAACAATGATTTTTATTTCTAAACTTGTACATAAGTACGTTTTATTTATATTTAAAACATGTGAAAATTTCATGTTTCTTTCATTTAATTCAATAAAAAAATAGTGCAATACCAAAACGTAGCTTTCATTCTCTCCAATGGCATATTTAAAAAAAAAAAATCCGATTATCCGAATATTTGATTATCCGAATGGGCCCCGGTCCCCATTAATTCGGATAATTGGAGTTCTACTGTATGTGTATTTATAAATATGATTTGAAAATTTTTATATCGACACTTTCTTCAATACAAATTGTCCGATTGAAACTATATACATATGTATGTACATATAGATAAAGGCACGCTTCCTACAACGATGCTATGTTCAGTCAGTGATCATTAGTTGGTAATCACGTGATTTAGTAATGGTTCAACCATAAGTGCAGTGGACCCGGACCAGTTCAGTATTGTATTTTATAAGTTTTTATTGCGTTTCAATACAAACGTCAAACCTTTTATTAAAAACAAGATTTGCGCGCGCAAAGCAAACATTCCCTCTAAGTGTACTCTAACGTACATATAGTATATCTATGTACATAGTATACATATGCACGTTTTTATTGATAAGAAAACTATTCAACGGATACTTTCGGTGAACATTGTGAGATTTCTACCATTTTATCACGAAAAAAGTATCAAGGAATTCTAAATCGTCATGTTTTATTCTAGAAAAAAGTAGTAAAGCCTCATTTCCTTGTAGTTCGAAGCTCTACATATTAGGCCTACCTATTATTACTGGTCACGCTGAGTAATAAATTAAAGAAAACCTGACATTTTAGCGAAGAGCGGACAACCTTAATTTAAAAATCGTATTCGAAACTTTTTCTACTATTTGGAGTTTACTTTCTCGCACTTTCAACACTTATGCATAATTGACACTCAATTCTTTTCACCGAAGGAAAATTTTACTTTACTTATAGCTGACTGATCTTAATAATTTTTAAGTTTGCTTATAAATCTTCATAGGGTAATGTAAATTTTTATTCCTGTGCGATACACGTCTTAATCGTTTAAACGAGTGTTAAGAAGTGAGACCTAGAAAAAATATTAGTTTTTAGACATAGAGCTGGCATACCAACTAAACGATCAGAATCAAATGCTTGTATGGAAAACTATTTCATTTGATGAGGTATATTGAAGAAATTTCACAGAAATTATTATCCAAGACATTTTAACGGGTTTTTCAATAAGAGCGCTACAAAAGTTTTCTTAAATAAAAGAAAGGCGGTTTGGGATATCAATAAAATTCTTCATTCCTGTGAAAGTACATTCGATGTCATTATGTATGGCACGCTGTGTATGTACGCTGAATCCAATTTTCGACGGTTTTCAAGCACAAATCGGCCGCTACTAATGTAATTTCACGTTCGTACGAAGTTCATCAAACGTCGCTGGCTTGTTGGCATAGACCATAGACTTGACGTAGCCCCACAAGAAATAATCTATCGACGTCATATCGCACGACCGAGATGGGCAATTAACTGGGCCATATCATGAGGTAACACGTTCACCAAATAATAAATCGATTGTGACACTCCCTATGTGGCGCCTTCCTGTTGGAACCACCACATCATCCAATTCGGTCCATAAGTATTCAGTTATTATTGAACGGTAGCGATTTCCATTCACAGTAGAAGAAGAAGTACGGCCCAATGACGCCGTCGGCCCATAAACCGCACCAAATCGTAATTTTTTTTTTTTTTTTTTTGATGAAATAGCGACTCATCGAGTACGTACGAATGTACTTTCACAGAAATAAAGAATTTCATTGATATCCCAAAATGTTTTTGTTTTATTTAAAAAAACTTAAAGTTGAGGCCACTGACTCCGAATTTCGAAAGTAAATTTTAATAATTTCGACTCATTGCTTGATCGTATATCTTTCCATGATGAATTGGTAAACCTTAACGTAAACTAGCTGACATTTAAACTAACCGATCCAAATCAGTATAACATTATTGTTATAGACTATATAGAATAAATGGGCTATTGAAATATAAATATAACTATATTATGTACATTTATAGTGTAAATATAGGATACTGAACACTATCTAAAAGATACTAGCCACGATAATAAAAATTAGGCTCACATGTGTCGAAAAGGCTGGATTTCGCACCCATCGAAGCCTGTTCGACACATAAAAGACTACAGACAGCATTATAAGGACGTCGCTTGACTGGAGTCCGCAAGAAAGCAAAAGTCGCGATCGCACGAAACTAACGAATTAGCCGTTACCAAAATCACCACAGCCCTCAATCGGGCGAGATGGCGCAACGGAGGAGTAACAAGGAAAAAGGATTATATGGTAGCAAATACAACAACTGAGATTCTACTCACCCACATCGAGTTCCCATTCATTGCTGCTTTGACCATCCCCATATTTAAATGTGAATATAGACTTTTTAGCTGATGCATTCCTTATCAAAAGTAATGTTGTCTGCTCATCGAGTTCCTGAAATTGTAGAAATGTAACAATTGTTATAAGAACCAACAATATGCTATATTTAATGTGATATATGTATGTATATATCATGTGAAGTCGTTAAAGTTGTGTTCATAAAAATGGACTATACGAGGATCTGCCAAGGAAGAATGTCAGTGACTTTGTACGAATAAAATGCAATTAGCTGGAATTCAAAAGCGTTTAAAATTCGCTTTAAACGGAGTGTCGATTGCCTAGCAGTTTGCTTGAGTGATAGACGCATAAATCTAAACAAGAACACATCTGATTTACATACTACACTCATATTAGCATGCCAAAAACAAATGCTCGCACGAAGAGAAAAAATCGAAGGGAAAATGTAACTCGTCAAAAGTGTACACGATGGACAAGCGTATCAAACATTTGGGGGCGCTTGCGCCACGTAGCGGCCGATTTTTTCCGCCGACGCGCACGGGCAATTGTCAGCAAGTCTTAATTAAATCAATCAACTAGACACATGTATGTAAATGCGGCACCAGCGGTAACAGATTCGCGTGAAAAAGCCAATCTAAATATGTACATACATACATATGTTAAAGACGCAATGGTAAATTGTATTTAGGGAACGTGAGAATTCAAAATGCTTCACGTAAAACCCGACTTCGTGGATTTCACAATTGCTACTGGACAAACGCAAAGAAAACGAAAAAAAACAACGAGCAACAAGCAAAATACTAGTAATATAAATAAAGTCATTACAATTCTTGTTATTTGCTATTAGTTGGTGGCTTTAAGCTAGATCCAGCAGTAGTAGAGTCTAGTATATAACAACATATGTATGTATGTATATGTAAGTATAGCAAAATTGCACTGCCAGTAAGGCATTTGTGACGTATGTACATCCCACGTATGTACACTTCGCGTCACAAGATAAGTCTTCAAATAAACTTTTGGCATTCATCTTCATCATAAAGCAGTACGACAGCAGCTGCGGAGCCGAAGAATATTGAAGATGGCGGATAAAAGGGTGCCACTAATTTGTTATCCATATCATAGCACAAGAAATATGATTTTTTTCCAAAGGGAGCTGTAAGCATTATTATTTGCTAACTTCACAATTTAAAGTTCATAACAGGAGATTTTGCAGCCGTTAACGCCTACGAAACCTAGCTACCTTAGGGTGCCCGCAGAGTGGACGCTTAAAGCCGAGCCGAGCGGAAATTCACGTGTTGCGTAAATGGGAAAATGCGCTTGGCTCGGCTTTAAGCGTCCACTCTGCGGGCACCCTTATGCTGTCATAAAGTTCTTACTGAAATTCTTGAATTTTGATAGGAGAATATTTACATACATATATTACCGCGAGGTCGTCGAACAGCTTCAGTGTGTTACAAGCAATTCCGTCGTGGAGTCTAAACATTTTCACTTAGTGCGAATGTATGTAGGTTTTTTATTTATTAAATAAAATTTCTCTTAAAACAATTCACAAAAAAATGCGTTTTTTTTCGAATTTAAAGTGGACTAAACCTGTTATATTATATTGATAGTCGAAAAAATCTTTTCGTATTTTGTCAATAGATGTTGTTGCAGTCATATATCACATTGTGTCATGTCATATATTGCTGGAAAGGTGAGATTTTAAGCTTCATTTAACAATTAAATTCGAGGAAACTGAAAAAAAGGAGTGAAAAAAATAAAAAAATTCGCTATATTTTGAAATCTATATAAATAAAAATGAATCGTCAAAATGTATGTACGCTCATAACTTTCATACGACTGAACCAAATTTGATAATTCTTTTTTTAAAATGTTCGTTGAGGTTCAGAGATGGTTTCTGTGGAGAAAAAATTTCGAATAATTGCCGGAAAACCCCTAAAAACAGCCATTTTCTTTTTCTCATACAAACGAATGAATGTTTGTTCATTAGTAACGCTAAGAGAATGGCTGAACCAATATTAATGAAATTTTAAGAGGTTGTTCCTTGTGGATCAAGGAAGGTTTAGAAATAAAAATATCTTATACTTTTCATGAAAAGTCAGCAAATTGGATAATTCCAAAAAGTAACTTTTTTTCATAAACATTTTTTTTTTTCAATTTTAGTTTGTTTTGTTTTTCAATATTTTGATTTGTAAATTATTTGAATAGTTCAATTTCGGTCGCTTGCTTTTTTATTCCGGCTATTCAAAAGAAAAATTATTGAAAATTATTCAGTGAAAACTTTACGTGTGTTTCACACAAAGAGGTCAATTGCAGATTGAAATTTGTTACGAAGCCACCAAGAGGTCGCCCTAATATCGGTCGGTGTTCTTTTTGCCATCAAAGTATGGCAGCCCAAGGCAAGGCAAGAAGTTCTCCCAAGATGCGGCGACATACGTGCGGAATTATGGATCGCGGTTAATCAGCAAGCGATCGTCACGATGTCACTGCACGTCTTTTCAAACAACTGTTACGATGTTTGATTGACCTTATCTTGAAGCAACGTATATGTGGTGCTGTTGGATGTTTTCCGCACGTACACATTCTTCTTTGGATGATGATTACACCAGATCAGATTGATGAAATCATTTCTCCGGAAATTCCTGATGTAAAGAAAGATCCAGTATTATATGAAGTGGTGGAAACCAATATGGTGCATGGACCTTGCGGACACTACAATCCCTTTTCAGTTTGTACGTCTGACAATAAGTGCACGAAACACTATCCACGTGCTTTTCTTTCGGAAATACAAACTGGAAATGATGGATATCAACTCTATCGGCGTCGCTCACCAGACGACAATGGCAGAACATTTAGCATTCAACTTAGATAAGTGAATATCGAAGTTGACAACACATTGATCGTACTATATTCACCATTATTGTTTAATTCATATTCAAAACTCATATCAGTGTTTAGTATTGCAGTTTGGTGAAATCGATAAAAATACGTTTGAAAGTGCGTAACCAAAGGAAGCAACATAGCGGTTATTGGTCTTAAACGATACGGGCGATACGTGAACTGCAATAAAGCGCTTTGTAGGATATTTACTTTTGCAATTCATGAACGTTTTCCGACTGTTGTGCGTCTCGCAGTTAATTTGGAGAATGGCCAAAGAGTGTATTTCAGCCCAGAGAATACAGTGTAGCCAGTGGAAACATCGCCAGCAACAAAATTAACATAGACGAGTTTTTTCTCAACTTTCGTCAGTCATCTGTTTGTGAGAACAATGCTCTATTCGGAAATACCTTGATATTATGCATGGAATGAATGGTCGAAGAAATAGTTACGCAGAAAGCAAGGTCAACCAGTAGATTGACATCCAGGTGTCTTATCAACTAATGCATTAGGACGAATTTACACAATCCACCCGAAAAACGACGATTGTTTCTACCTCCGGTTGCTATTGATTAATGTACGCGGTTTAACTTTATTTGAGTCATTGCGTACTGTGAATGGTTCGATGTGTGCAAGTTTTTGAGAAGCAAGCCAGCAATTACAATTCCTGGAACACGTTAAGCACTGGAATGAAAATGAAGTTCGTAACTTTTCGCGATAATCATTTCGACATATCAGCCTTCAAATCCGTGTCTATTATGCGATACGAACAAAAATCGAATTGCCGAAGACAGTTTACATCGTCTTCGCTAAAAATTGGAAATGGTACAATTTCGGTTGATACTTCCGGTGGTTCGATATCAATTC
This sequence comes from Bactrocera zonata, assembly GCA_037783105.1. Taxonomy (NCBI): domain Eukaryota; kingdom Metazoa; phylum Arthropoda; class Insecta; order Diptera; family Tephritidae; genus Bactrocera; species Bactrocera zonata. The sequence goes on along the minus strand of JBAWJQ010002569.1, from coordinate 323,237 downwards.
CATCTTCCCTTTATCAATTCACGAAAGATGAACTCATCACAAATGTTCGGACATCGCCCAAATTATCGTAACTACGATGCCTTAAGTGCACGCGCAATGTTAGCTGCCACAAATACCGATGTTGTTGACTTAAACTGGAAGTTTCGAAGTCAAATTCCGGGAGACTTGCGCTCATACATATCGATCGATCGTCTTGACAATGAAGACGACGCCGTGAATTATCCAGTGGTGTTTCTAAATTCTTTGGACAGGCTTGGTATGCCACCGTATCATTTGCGTCTCAAAGTAGGATCCGTCGTTATTATGATCCGCAATCTTCATGCTCCGAAACTGTGTAATGGAACCCGACTGATTGTGACGCACCTATCGAATACAAGGGGGAGAATGCTTGATTCTACGAGTTCCTATGAGTTCTAACGATTTCCCATTTCAGTTCAAACGTATTCCGTTTCCAGTGAAAATTGCATTTGAGATGACAATCAACAGGACCTAAAGATAGTCGCACAGTGTGAGGCATCAATATGGAAATGCTATGTTTTTCAACCGGCCGTGGCGTACTCACGAGTTGGAAAACCATCTTTTCTGTAAACCTTAACAGAAACCCAAAAATGTTGTTTATAAAGCTGCGTTACATTGAAAACAAAAAAAAAAAAAAAAAAAAACACCAAAAATTAAATGATGAATTTAACTTTCTTTTCATTTCAAAATACATAATTTCACGCAGGACAACGGCTGCGGGGTCAGCTAGTTTTTATATAAAAAAGGGAAAAAATTCCGCGCCACCAATGAAATTTGTGAAGATTTCGGAGATGATGTATGAGTTCGTATAGCACAACAGTGGTTCGCTCACTTCCGTTCTGGAATTTTCGAATTTCAATTTACACTAATGGAATAATGTCTCTAGAGCAAAAATGGCAAAAACTGATCGACCAAAATGGTACATATTTGTTTACTTATTTATTACTATAAATATAAAAAACTAATAAGTTGAAGTTGATTAGAAATATGAAAAGACTTTTTCGACTACCCAATATAAAACTTCATCTGACGGCTAGTGTACCTTTTACATGCACACTTACGTATTTCTGCGCATGTGGAAGCACTGCATGTGTTGTGTGTTGCATGCAACTTGAAACTCTTTAAATCAGGAAAAACAAACATGTTTGTATGTATGTATTTGCATTTTTTGCTTTGAGGTGCACCGCTGTACGCGCGTGTGTACTTCTTGTTGTTGCCAATACATATCCCTATGTATGTACATATATACACACATATATATTCCTTATTATGTTCTACTCTTAATTTTGTTCCAACCAAATACTCCGCTTTTGGTCGGTCCAAGTATTGTTGACTTAATGTGCAAACAATACTGAGAATATCACATGCCACAAGCGTACATGCATACCAACGATATATGTATACTTATGTTGGAGATGTGCAAGGCATAAGCAACAATGCTTGGAGAAAATTGCGAATGGTATGCAGTGGAGGACGTTCAATGCCCACTACAGCTCAACTCGGCCAGCAGTCATATTTAAATGTACATGTGTATGTACAAATGTAAAGACTTTTGTAGCCATGGCCGGATCAACGCTGAAGGGGGCTCTAACCAATGGCTGACACACAGAGAAAATTATTTTGAGGCACGGAGGGAAACTAACATAATTTATCCGTGGAAGTATGCGAGAATTTGATGTAAAAGTATTTGTACTCAGAGTATATCTTTGACAAATTCGTATAAAGCTTTCGAAAATTTAGTATTTTAATGAAATGTTGGTGGATAAAGTAATGAACCATTTATCACCTGAAGTACACTTTGAAGCCTGATTTATCGAGAGGCGACTACTATTAGCTGGATTTCGTACCCACAAATAATCAGACACATACTAAACAAAGAAAGTCCTATACTGGCTAAACGACCGTTAATTGCCATGAGACAGAAGTGATCAAGGTTTGAAATTATTTTCCTGAGCAGATTTCTTAAATGTGTTCTTTGAAAGAAAAGAAAAATCCTCAACTTAGAACCTGGAAAGGCAAAAAAGGTTAACAAATGGAAGCAATGAAGAAAAATAGACTTTGGTTCCCACTTCAATGTACTCAAAACAGCCACGAAAGTGCAATTGGAAATTTTTACCACTAAGTACTGTGTAACCCTTCCAAATCTTTATAGCTTAGTTCTGTAGATAATTTGTTGGATCACCTAGTCTGTCGAATTAATAAATCGCAGACTGTTTCTAAATTTTAAAGTTAAAATTTTTAAAAAAGATCTTTTTTATGGCGGCCAGTTAACCAACCCGTCTACAGTGTGATACGTTCCCGCTTTTATGAATTTGTAGTATGCACTTGCAGCGCAAGTCTCGCATTGGTTGTGTGCATAAAGCAAAACTTGCTGCGTCACTTCTCTGTCGTCTGCAATATCCATACATTTTATGGGTTTTTTTCGCTGCAACTGTATGCGTGTAGACCTGTACATGTTAATGTGTGTGTTTAAGTTGGTTAATATTTTTGTTTGGAAAGTTGTCATTGTGCCAACATCGGTTGTTGCTAAATCAGTTACTACTTCGCTTGACGTATTGCTGTTGAACTGCAATCAGTCGTGTAGACATTGCATTCGTAAGAATTGGGAGTATTAAACTTATTATTGTTAATTTAACATGTATTTATGTAAGTATGTCTATGCTTCTTATATGTATATGTATGTATGTACTTACAATTTGATTGATTTTCTCGTCTCTATAGTCGCTGTAGTCATGAGGTAATATCCGAGGGAAATAACTAATGTTTTTGATGTTGCTGTCATGGACGAAAACAAGTGCAGCGTCATCACCGCTTCCAATTTGTATTTTCTCCGGCGATGTTAAGCCTGGTGCAGCTAAAAGCAATGGTTAAATGATTAAATTATGATTAAAATATATTTTAAATACAACTATGAAAATTTTATCGGAAAATAAAACAAGTTTTGAACTTAGAAAAGGATATGTATAAATATGCATAACTGACGCTTATAAATCACATTTAACAGGCAGGCTGATAAGTAATACGAACTATGTGACACCACTAGAATTGAACTTTTTTATATGTTTTGTGGCTGTCGGCATATTAGTAGTACGAAAAAATCTTTTCGTATTTTGTCAATAGATGTTGTTGTAGTCGTACGAGTATATCTCCAGTACTACCAATCACATTGTATCATATAGTGTTGAAAAGGTGAGATTTTAAGCTTCATTTAACAAAAAATTATAATCGGGGAAGTTTAAAAAAAGTTACAGCTGTTCAAAAATGTGTGAAAATAATGAAGAAGTTCGCTATATTTTGAAATTTTTATATAAAAAATGGAAGAATGCCACGCAAGACAACAATGAAATTTGTGAAATTTACGGAGACGATGCTGCATCAGTTCATTGAGCACAACAATGGTTCGGCCGTTTCCGTTCTGGAAATTTCGATGTGAAAGATGTACCTCGCTCTGGTCGAACTATTGTTGAAAAAGTCGACGAAGTCATGGAAAAGATTGACCAGAACCGTCACATGACTAAATGAATTTTCTGTGGAAAATGTAATGGACCGAAATAACGTCTGCGATTCTTTGCTGAAACGAAATGAAATCGAACCATTTCTAAAGCGAATGGTAAGAGGAGACGAAAAGTGGATCGAATACGGCAAAGATGTGTGAAAAATATCAGGATCCAAGGGTGATGAAGCTCAACAAATGGTCGCAAAGCCAGGATTGATGCCGCGAAAGGTTATGCGTGAGTGTTTGGAGAGATTGGAAAGAAATCATCCACTATGAGCTGCTCCGGCCTGGTCGAGCGATTGATTCTACATTTTACTGTCAACAACTGATGAGATTGAAGCAAGCAAACGAAATAAACGGCCAGAACTGATCAACAGAAAGGGCTTCGTCTTCCATCAGGATAACGGTAGGCCACACACACCTTTGATGACTCGGCAAAAACTGGAATAGCTTGGCTGGGAAGTTTTGCTGCATCCACCATATAGCCCTGCCCTTGCATCATCGGATTACCATTTGTTTCGGTCAATGTATTATTGCCTTAATGGAGTAAAGTTGGCTTCAAGAGAAACCTGTGAAAATTACTTGTCACAGTTTTTCGCCGAGAGACCAGAAAAGTTTTACACTGATGGAATAATGTCCTAGCGTGAAAATGGAAAAACGCGGTCGACCAAAATGGTGCATATACGTATTTGATGTATTAAAGTTCATTATAAATATAAAAAATAATACGAAATAGAAATAAGAAAAGACCATTTCGACTATCCAATAGAAATCATATGGATGATGTTAGTAGTTCTATCTATGTATGTATGTTTCAGCCACAGTAATGCGTGGACGGGTCCTCTAGTAAATAGATAAATAAAATGTTTTTCACATATTTTGTATTGCGATGAACCAAATAAACCAAAGTTAGGGCGTCTATATAGAAAAGAATAAGTCCATAACTGACTATATTGGAAGTTGACCCCATTACACACAAATTATTTACAAATTAAGGGAGGGATTTCTTTATATTCTCAGACCTCATGAAAATACTCGCTGGAGAGAAATTTAAATTTGACAACGAAGCGGTATTCGCCGATACTGCAACTTATTTTTGAAGAAACCGAAAAATTCTACAACAAAAATCATAATGACTGAAATATCGCTATAATCGGTGTTTGTACTCGGTGCTCACTATGTTTAAAAAAAAATTCGAAAGTTGATTAATATAATGCGTATATAGGCACAGTGTTAATTTTATAGTTAGAAAATATTCAGGATTTTTTTGTTCATGGTGCCGAAATGCGACGATAAGCCGGCAAATATTGTTTTTAACCACATTTCAGTTTCTACGAATTTTATTCGTTGTTTTGACAAAAAACAATAATAAAAATGTCAAGCACGAAATTTATTACGTGAAGATAAGAAACACTACGTAATAAAAGGGGTGTTCCAAAGTAAACAGGACTTAAAACAAAAAAACAGATCAAATGGTTTTTTCGGCAAAAACAATTTATTTTATTTAAAATAGCTTCCTTCTGCTTCAATACAGCTTTTTGCACGGTCCAAAGTATGTCGAACGAGTGTTTTGGCTCGTTGGCCGATATGACCGCCAGTATGCCGGTGCCTTTCGAATGACCTCTATGTCTGCATAACGCTTTCCTTTCATGGGCAAATGCATTTTTCCGAGATGGAAGAAGTCACACGGTGCCATATCAAGTGAATGCGGGGAGTGGTTAATGGTTAAAATATGATTTTTGGTCAAATAATCGTCCTTCGAATGTTGGATTCTAAGCAATTTTATAGTCTTCAGTCAATTTGTGCGAAACAAACCGTGCACACACCTTTCGTAATTTCAAATGTTCGGTCAAAATGCGAAAGTTCGATGTTTTGGAGATGTTCAATTCCATTTCCATGAATTTCAATGATGGTATCGGCTGATTTTTGATGAATTCACGCACAGTATCGATCCACTTTGAAAACGTTGAAACCACTCTTGCACTCTGCCACGGGAAAGGCAATCATCGCCATAAACTTGTTTCTACAATTGAAACGTTTCGGTAAAAGTTTTATCAATTTTTAAACAAAATTTAATGTTGGCTCTTTGTTCGAAGCGTATTTTCACACCGAAAACACAAACATACTGACACTTAAAACGCAATAACTTCACTTCCAATCGATGAAATGTCATGACATTCTCACTGGATAATCGATAGCAGATTCTAACTCATCAGTCGACACATAGATGGCGCCACCAGGGGGCGCTAGATTCAAAAAGTCCTGTTTACTTTGGAAATTACCTTGTACATACTTATACTACATATGAGTATGAGCTTGAACTTGAACTTTTAATAATACCCAAAATTACCAACAGAAAACAAAGCTGTGCTTTATTTCCAAGAAAAAATATTACACTATAACCTTTTTGATTAATCTGATTATTATTAAAAAAAAAATATATTTTCCGTTATATATTTCACCTATGCAAGCCTGAATTCGCATTAGGAGGTCCAGCTGACAAGCAATGCAGAGCCTAAGCTGATATATCTTGGATGCGGTAGAAGAATGATGAATAATGTTGAAATATCTTATTCATTTAGCCCAGAAATCTGGACCAATATAAAACACAATTTTTTAAATTTTGTGTTGGAAGCTTAAAGCTCTTAAAAGAGTTTAAAAATAAAAAAAAAAGTTTCACAGTTTTGACTAAGATTTAGTGGGATTTTTGATAAACTTTTCTGTGCACAAAGAAAATCTACAATCAATCAACTGAAAGTCAGTAATATCTTCGAAACAAAAAAATATTAAAGCGACTTTTGTAATTTTAGAAGGTAATACTTGACTCAGTTCTCAAGGCATTGCATTTCTCGATCATTTAGTGATACTGTATGTCTTCCTGATAATTGTTATAATTTAAATTTGAAAGAGTTTATTTTTAAGAACTAAAGATATTTAAATACTTACCAATTGTCAAAATAGTTTCGCTCAAAATTTCCGCACCTTGCATGCATCGGTAAGTACCGGTTTGTTTAACACCTTTCAAGAGCAGCACCGCATAATTATTTAAAATCTGGAATGATTAAAAATTAAATATTTTTTTTTTAATTCGTGCAAAACAATTTAAAAATTAACAAAAGAGACTTACCTCATTATTAGTTTTTAGCGGATTGCTTGTTTTATTTTCTATAACTTCATGAAACCACGTATTGGATAGATCGAATGTTTTGCATATTATAACTGCGTTGCCATTGTATCCCACTCGGATGCCACGCCTTAGAAACTCTGCAAAATAAATATGAGTGTAACAGTACAAAGTCGATAGCAAGTTAATATTATATTAGACAAATGCATCAGTGACAAAAAAAATTTCCAAAGCTTGAAGATCGAACCTGGTATATACTAGCATTGAGAAGGCAATCATCATCAGGCTATAGAAATAACATGAACAAAATTGACCCGGACTGATCCATTTACAAACTGAATTAATAAACATTTTTTCCCTAGATTGATACAAACATTTTTTATGTGAATCGTGTGAAATTCAATATTCATATGTCATTAAAGGAGTTAGGCAGCTATTCGTATACAGCACGAAAGGTTTGTCTGGCGTCAAAAAAATGAACACAGAAACTCTGTGAAATTGTGAAATTACCACGGGAGTCTACTTTATCACAAACACAAGTGACACAAAACATTCAGTGAAGGTCGAGAAGTCTTTGATAACTGAAGTCCTTGGACCTCTCTTGACGACGATAGTATGGAACAAATTAGAGAAAGCTTAGTTGAAAATCGTATTTTTGACATCACTGAAATAACATCTCTAGTAGATCAACTTAACATAGTTTAATTAATATTTTGAGTATGAGGGGAGTCAACGCTGAACTCGTACCAAATAACCTATATCTCTTGCACAAACGACGTCGAGGAAGAAGCCGAGGAACCTGAATTCATCAATCGAATTATTACTATGTAGTGGCGAGACATGGCTTTATGAATATCGAATCTCGAAACTGACCAACAATCTAGCGAATGACGGTCACAAAATTTGCCGCAACCAAAAAAACAAAATTCGTCAAGTGTATGAAAAATTAATTAAGCGTTGCTTTTATTAGCTCAAAAGGTGCCTTTTTGGAAGGCGTTAGTAAGGATTTGCATAGTCAACTGTATCAGTCCGGGTCAAATTTGATCAATATGTCATTTTTCAATATAAAGTCTATATTCCGTCGCGAAAGTCAGACCCAATCAATTTATATAAAGTGTATGATATACCCGTCATGGTTATGTAGGTGTATGGTTATACCCGTCAGTTGACCGAAGGTCGCCAAATATGGAAGCCTTAGAAAAATTTTTATGTTTTCGAAAGAAAGCCTGTTCGCTTATATTAGATCTTTAACGGTTTCCGTGCCTACTCATTCATTCGACACGAGGAGAAATAATTTAGTTCACAAAAAGAACCGGTTATTAAGGAGCTTCTCACTATTTTGTTAAGATTTCTTCTTAAATGTCTCACTGACAATAATTATAGTTGTTGACTGAAATAACTTGGCCTGAAATGTCTCATGAAGTCATTTAGTTGAAGTCAAATTATACAGAATATTTAGCGCTAATCATATAATTATCACATATTTCAATATAATTTATTATAATTTGCGTCTAACTTAGTCGATTTCGAATTTTGTACATTTGGAAGGTTGTTGAGCGACTTTTTGCATTCGCGGATGTTATGCGAGCCATTTGAAAAGCTTTCGGCGATATAACTTGTAACCGAGAAGAGAAGGCGCTTCGCTCATGACTCCCTAAAACGAACGAAAATTACCACCAAATCCGCAGAATGATTAATTGGCGATTACTAACCGCAATAATAGCATATATTTTCGTAGAAAAAAGTGAAAAAAATATGTAACCCAGCTCTTTTGGGGCACTTCTTTCATTCCTCAAGGCAATACACACTGTTCGCAATAAGATATTTGCCCGATTCGTTGTTAACGACGAGGGCTTACTTTTAAGTTTAAATGTGTTTGTAAATGTTGACTGTAAACATGTCTGTACATATCAACAACTATATATGTATATAAAAGTATATAATTTATATACATATACTTATATAGCGCAAGTGACCACAAGTAATGATTTCTCATTTCCTTTTCGTAAACAACAAACCTCAAGAATTTAGTTAAATAAGCCTCTTCCAGAGTATTGATAACATCAGTTCGCAAAATCCATTAAGTGATGAAATGCACGCTCGACTAAGCATTATTACGTTTAAATATGTTTATTGTAAATTATAATTGATTTGTTTCAAAGAATTATAAATTTTTGGAAAAATTTTAATAATATTTCCAAGTCAAGCTTCAATTCTCTAAGATCCGGTTTTATGCGAAATAATTTATCATAATACTCACTAATTGAATAAATGGCGAAATTTCCGTTCCTCTTTCAAAATTAAATAAATATGCACTTACACTACATATATTTATGCAAAAAGTACTAGGCATTGAAAAAGATGCTTTAAAATATATACTTATATGTATATGTATGTACGTATCTACGTGCATAATTGTATATACATTTTAATGAACTTTTTACGCTTAATAAATTGTTCATTATTAGCAGTAATCATAAATATTATTAAGCAGCTCTTTAAATGTGTGATGCAAGCTACAGAGCTCAGTAGGAAATATCAGCAGTAAATCACACATTGGCTTATTGTTATATTTGTATAGCTCTAAAAGTGGATTTATATTGAATATCGATATTTCCGCTTACATTTTCGCATTGAAACTTAAAGACGATTTTTTAAAACTGTTCCAAAATTGTGTTTAATGTGCGAGCTTTTTCATGGTAAACTCCACGCCTATAGTTTCTTTTTCAATAGCCTTTTTATAATAAATCACGCGTGAGTCGTGTCAAGCTGTCATGTTATTTTTGTGCAGTATGGTTTGACATGGGACAATCTCGCTCCGAATCAGGTCTTGGAGTAAAACATCGCGCGTGTCATTCGCCAGCTACCAGTCGAATGCTCGAACGATTAATCGAATATTGGACTCAAAGGATGAACCATCTGAGATGTAGCCGCGGCCAACATTAGAAAGAGATAATATCAGAAAAATAAATGCCAAAAAATGTTCTTTCGAATGATAATAAACATTCCCCACTAAATTTGAAGTTTCTGGATTTTTTCTTTAAAAAAGTATCTGGCAATTAAAATTGTTTTCCTTACAAGAACAAAAAGTCTTGCAGTAATTTTATTGAATCAATTCGTGTGGCACCCATACATCGAGCTTCTTAGTGACTCCAAGCTTCTTCAAATGGTTTATAACGGTTTGATGACTACTATGCCGGTCTCTTTCGACCAATTCAGCGATTTTATCGCAATTTTCGACGACAGGCCTTCCGGAGCGTGGCGCATCTTCGACCACCTCTACACCAGAACGAAAACGTTGAAAACATCGTTGTGCAGTGGAAATGGAAACTGTATCGGGTCCATAAACTGCACAAATTTTATTGGCGGCTTGAGATGCATTTTTGCCTTTATCGTAGTAGTACTGTAAAATATGCCGTATATTCTCTTTATTTTGTTCTATGTTTGCGACGCTATAACTCACGAACGACTTAAAAGAAACGATAATCAATCAAACACTTGTTAGCGCGTGAAATGAGCTTTCCAAAAAGGAATAGCATGACCCGATGCGACGAATAAAACTAGAACTACGCGCTTTCAGCGCCGACTACCGAAAATACCGCAAGACTTTTTTGACAACCTAATATATTCTTAAAATCAGTCCGTCCGTATATCAGAGATAGTTTGAACGAAATATTACTAAAATAGTGTACGTGTCTGGTCATTGGAACGTACTAATGTTCGGTTATAAGATATTATTTTATTCGAAAATAATAATGGAAGCGTTGTATTCATGAAATTTGTCCAGTTATGAGAGATGTCCGGCTATGAGAACTGTATTTAATGAATAATTTCACTATATATATATAGCCGATATCGGCGTTTCCGACAAATGAGCAACTTTTTGGGGATAATATATACATACATATATTTTATAGGGTCACCGACGTTGCCTTTCGGGTGTTACAAACTACGTGACAAAGTTTATATATCCAGTTTGGGATATAAATATTCAGCAATTTCAGCAATTAATCGAAGGTTTCACGGATATCAGAAGGATTTCAGTGTTCCACATAACTTGTTACTCGGTCACTATATAAAAAAACACCAAGGTCCATTCGTTAGATAATAGTTTCCAGGTAAATGATGTAATCAAATATTGTTCAAAATTTCAAAAGAATCGATGCAGTAGTTGTGAAGTTATGAAGGGCTTTGACTTTAAAAACGCGAGTTGTAGAAAAACATTTTGAAGTTTCGAACACTAAAAAATATACAGTAGATTCATTCGTTTACAAGGCATGTGTAAAAATACTCGTAACTTTATCAATTTTGCTCCAGCCGACTACGACATTTTTACGCAATACAATTATAGAAGATCTGATCAAATTCTAGTTAATGTTCTGGGTTTGAAGAGGTACAATGCTAGACTTATACCAAATGACCTGAATACTGGCAAAAAATTAATGATTAAAAATTTAGCTGAGGAGCCTACATTAGTGAATTGCATCATTACTGGTGACGGCACAGGGTTTTATAAATATAGCGTCGAAACTATGCAACAATCTTGCGAATGACGCTCCAAAAATGAGCCGAAACCAAAATTTGCTGAAGCCACTATGGCTATCCCAAACGATGCTTTAACAAGTGTATCGAAAATTAGATTAAGCTTTGACATACTTATATTACTGTTTGGGGGTTTCAAAAAAATCTGGGCATAAAAATTTTTCGAAGTTTCGGTCAACACTTTCAGATTTCAAATCGTATAACATGTTCGAATCGAATTTAGTTGAAATCCGACGAATTATAGAACATGCCTGATTGTCACATATTTTCATTTCGTTTAAATGAATTTCATTATACATATGTAAGTATGTAAATACTATTATATTTTCTCCAGTAATTCTGGTAATGGCGCGAACAAAGCACTCAGCTGTTTCAGAAGTTCAACAATTGTTGACAGTCTTTTATTTCCAAAGCGTGAAATTTACTGCTAAATAAACAATAAAATTATGGAAGTGTGGCTTGGTAATTACAAATAAATATACATACATACATATATTTTGATTGCTCCAATATTTTCGGGGAATACTTTACGATGCTACAACAACATCTCACACACTTCACTTCCATGGAATACAATTAACACTTAACGTGCAAAATATTTAAAAATCTCACGAAAAACCTCATATCACTTTATGTACAAACCTGGACTATCCGCACATACACATGAACAAAAGCACTTGTATTGCCTTAGAAAAGTGACAGGTGCACCATACCGGCCCGACAGAATGAAATACAAAACCAAAACCAGAAAACTCGAATTATTACAATGAATTTCGACGTTACATACACACTACATATGTATGTCCGTATTCAGGAATGGTGCACTCGCACATGCGAATGTACCTTGTAGGAAAATTAATGCACGAGTATAGTATTTACAAGGTGCGTTCCAAGGTAAGCAGGACTTTTTGAATCTAACGACCGACCCCTGCTAGCGCCATCTATATGTCGACTGGTGCGTTAGAATCTGCTCTATTTTTCGATTGTCCGAACAAAGAGCCAATAATAAATTTTGTTTTAAAATTGGTAAAACTTTTATCGAAGCGTTTCAATTGGTGAAACAAGTTTATGGCGATGATTGCCTATCCCGTAGCAGAGTGCAAGAGTGGTTTCAACATTTTCAAAGTGGTCGTGAGGACATAAATGACAATCAACTTATGGGCCAATCAAAATCCGTGATCAGCGGAAACTCTATCGAAACTCTGCCTGAATTCATCAAAAATCAGCCGAAATCATCATTGAAATTCATGGAAATGGAATTGAACATCTCCAAAACATAGATTTATCGCATTTTGACCGAACATTTGGGCAGAGATAAAGAGATCCCCAACTCTCCTGTCACTGAAAATGTGAGAGCCTCTCACCTACCGAACTTTGACAGTTGACTGGATTGGGTAGGTCTTGACGTTTTGCAATTGGAATGACTGGAACGACCAGATTGAAATTATACCAAAATATATGTGAACGGAGGAATTTGTTGCCGCCGTTGAAGATCACTAATAAAAATGTAAAACAATGAAAATCAAAGAAAATTCGAAATTTAAATATATTTCATTAAACGTTTTGCAATTGTATGCATAGTAGCATTAATTTTCATTTAGCAATGATTGAAAACATTTAATAATTAAGAACTAGCAGGCTTAATTCACCTTATTAAGTATTGAAACATTAAAAGTCAGTTGTTTTAATATACTATAAAATCTTAAGAAATAATTTAAATAGTTTCGTCATTTATTAAAAGTCCAGTATATAATAATCTGCAATCGTATTAAATGTTGGGTGTTTTAATTTAAATGCCCAAAAAATCGTATTTTGTTCGATCTGGCCACAATGGATAATGTTATAAAAAACGCTTATTTTGAAGCCCTCTCACACTGGAATAAGTTGGGCATCCCATTATCCCTGATTTGGGCTTACGAAAGGTGTGTGCAGGGGTTGTTCCGCACAAATTGACTGACGACCAAAAATTGCTCAGAAACGTCTCATCGTTCGACGCTTGTGACCGATTATTTGACCAAAAATCACATTTTAACACATTAATCACTCCCCGTATTCACCTGATATAGCCCCGTGCGACTTCTTCCTTTTCGGAACAATGCAGTTGCCCATGAAAGGAAAGCGTTATGCAGACGTAGAGGTCATTCAAAAGGCTTGCACCGACATACTGGCGGTCATATCGGCCAACGAGCCAAAACACTCGTTCGACATGCTTTTGGACCATGCAAAAAGCTGTATTGAAGCAGAAGGAGGCTATTTTAAATAAAATAAATTGATTTTGCCGAAAAAACCATTTGTTCTGTTTGTTTTTTTTTTTTAAGTCCTGTTTACTTTGGAACACCTTGTATATTGGGCAAACCCAGCACATGATAAACTAATCAAGAATTGTAGTTGCAGAATTTTCCTCTGATCAATATGAAGAAAATTTTTTTCATATCAATCACAACACTACGAAAGGATAACTAGCTAAAAGGCAGGAATTGTGGCAAATTTCTTATTTTTACTTTCATAAAATTATGACGATATATTTTTCAAAGCGCACAATACTCCAATTTGATAGAAATTGGCTTAATGGGCTAAAAGAAACCCGCTTTAATTAGATTTATGAAAGATCAGTATGTACAAGTATGTACTAAACGCCTTTAGTGTAGACGCTTGCGTTGAGAAAGAGAGTTCTTCCTAAACTCCACATAGTCTCAATATTCTCGAAGCAAAAGGAACGTTTTTAAAAAATTTACTTATTAGAAATATCGAAAAATATTTGAAATAGCATACGTTTGGCAATCTGTACGAAAATGAGAACCAGTTCTAAATCCTCAATCACCAGCATTCTTTATGAATTTTCTTACTGGGCATTTATGACACGATTACACTTGTGCACATACATACATATGTATGTACTTACAAGCGCATAAACTGTGGCACGCTCCTGAATATGGCCAAGAGCTATTAGATTTCTTTGAAAACAGTAATTTGACATTTGTTACGATGTTTTCTTGAATTCTGAGATTTTGCGGACATACATACATACATACATACATAAATGCAAACTAATAAAGTAAATAAACCTAAAGTGTAAACAAATCAACAGCAATAAAATAACGTTGATAATCGGTCGCTGATGTAGGAAGTATAACGCCGTTATGCCGGTATTTTATAGATGAGAATGAGAAATTAAATGTTTCATTAATAGGAAAACGTCGAAATTGATGAACAAATGGTGATTTATAGCAATCTCGCAAAATGTCAAGAACATAAGAACAGTAGGTGCGTGTATATACATATGTACATACATATATGTAAGTATGTATGTATTTATGAATGTATATTGAAGCGAAATTCCTCAATATGGACAATCCTCATAACTGAACAACTCCCATAACTGGGCAGATTTCATGAAAACAATGTTTTCATTAACATTTTCATACAAAAGAACTTCTACTATAACCGAAGATAAGTACGTTAAAATGACCAGACACAGACACTATTCCTTCCGACAAATTATCTCAGATAAACCGAAAAGGTTTCATAAGTTATGTAAATTTCTAATGTTTATGCCATATATACGTGGACCGCTCCCTTAACCGGACAAAAACCCAGCGGTGGTGTATGTTCGGTTATGAGAAATTTCACTATTTCTTATTTAAATGTATATTATATAGTAGTAGGTGTGAATTGCGAATGTCACCGTAAGACCATTGAAATGTACGAGTTGCCGATAAAAAATAATTGTGCATATACATACATACATATTTGCATATTTTCTTGTTTATGCGAATGTAATAAAAATTGCAAATGAGAAAATTTATGGAATGGCGGGTATGTAAATGTAAGCGCAGTTCAAGGAAATGTGGGAGATTTCGCTAAGGTCATAGATATCAACCTCAGCAATTGAGAACTTGAACTTTACAATTGGGTTAAAAAATCGTAATCATGTGTACATACATACATATGTATGTATATACTTCATCATCAACAACAACATCATACTTGCATATGTAAGTAAATAAAGAAATTTCTATATTTATAGTATAGTAGTCAATGTAGTAAAATAGTCTAAACCGATGGTTCACCAATCGATTCTACATAATTAAGGCATCCTTATTTGGCGCCGATTAAAAATAACGAAGTCAACACAAGTTAGGGTTATTCACGTTGTATTGAACTTAGCTTTCTTAATAATTAGTGAAAAAATATGGAATTTTAAATTTAAAAAATGTAAAAGGTATGTTAAGGTATTGTTTCAGTCAAAGTCCTATGCAAAAGCGTCACCTTCAACAGAGGTTCGCCACTACTGAAACTGCCTGAAACCGTCTCATATGGCAGACTTCCCATAGTCAGAGTATGTAAACGACCCTAAGTATGATAAAAACATAACCAGCAGTATCTTTGCTTTAGTTAACCTGTTCAGTTCGCTGGATTGTCTTTTATTCGTCCTACGCAATCTGTCGGTCAGCGCTCACAGGTTAATGGCAGTTAACAGTTTTGGTGAATGTTTTGGGTATTAAGCATATTACTTGCACCAGAAGTCACGAACCTTTGGCAAACCTGTCATCGAGATGCTTGACGGTGAGGCTGAGGCCACTACATTCTTCAAACCCATCATTGCAGGCGATAAGACGATAGCGAATGGCGCTTCAAAAATTAGCCGAAACCGAAAACAACAAATATCGTTGAAGGCACCGAAGGCTATACCAGCCGAGGCTTAAAACAAATGTATGGAAAATTTGATGAACCATTGGCTTAATGTTTATATTGGCTCAGAAACCTACTTTAAAGGCGATAATAAAGATTTGTATTAAAATACGAGAAAATGTTCTTTGTTCTTTCAGAGTCCGAGTCAACTTTGAACGAATGATAATCTACCGCCCCTTAGCCAGCTCATCGGGCGTTAATATAATATTAAATAAAAAGGTGTCACAAAGAAGGCAGAGAATGCGTAGACGAGAAACGCAAAACCGTAGATGGGCTTAGAACCCAAGGCAACTAGAGCCTTCCTTCCAGCGAAACTAGCCTCAAATTTTTATTTTCGATGAATATTTGCGAAAACAGGCTTCTCAGATAGGAACCGTTTTAGGATATGCGTTAAGCTTTTCTAGGAAGCCAACAGATATTCAATATGATATTATAGGCATTGCCAGATTCTGTTAAAGCAAGAACTGCCATCAATTATTTAACCAACCTTCTCTTATAGCTCATTGAACATTGTAATAAAAATAACAAAGTTACATATGAACACCGTGAGTGCAATACCACTAAAGCATATCGTGAATTGCCCTATTGTGTTTGAATAACGTGTAAATGAAGTGCAAAAATAAACCACACTTATTTACTGTTCGGCTATTTCGCACGTGCTTATTCTGTAAGCATGTGCTAAGCACTTACCTGGCGTTGAAGGGTTCAATGACGGTGTTGCCGCCACCGTTGTCAGCGTTGTCGCCGCTGTTGTCGCCATCGCTATAAGCGACGCATCCACCGTCACTGTGGCGATCGCGTGCAGGAGTATTGTGCCGACGGAGAGTATTGCTATTCGCCAACTGAAAGTAAATGATGGGAGAAACAACACGAAATTAGTTGTCAGCTTAAGCTACAAATGTACACATATGAATTATATACATACATACACCTATGTATAAGTACCGCTAATTGGTTAAACACACTTAAATAATGGGTAGGTCAGGTTGATAAATGTGAAGGTTGCAAGAATGGAAATGGTATTATTTATTTCCAATAAAAAGAAATGTTCATTGAATTTATTGTTTAATGGCTGAATGATTCTTGGAATCCGCTGGCAATTAAACGAATGCATTTGCTTACACATTTGAGGCATAAAGTGCTACTTAGGGAAATGGTGCGAGAAAAGTAAGATAAATCGATTGATTAAAAGGTGACATTAATAATAAAAACAGGATTTTAAATGATAGACCTTAAAAAAATATAGTAATAGAATATTCATAAATCCATATCTGTCACAAGTAATCTTAAGTTTGATGAGTGTAGGATATAATCCATATCTGTGCAATCTTAAGTTTGATGAGTGTAGGATATAATAATATTTTTTTTTTTGAGAGAGAAAATTCGAAGTTTCCACTAAAGAATAGCTCGATGAATGTTGTCCAATCTCTGGACAAAAAAAGGTTGCGCTTCTCAGCAAGGTTTGACACTGTATAAGCAAAATCGGAAAGGTGTTAGTTGCGATTTTTTAGCATTCATAACATGTAAAACCGAATTTTTGAACCGATTTGACCTCGTGTAATTTTTTGTCTCTAAACTTGAAGAAGTCACTTTACAGACTTTGAATGGAACGTTGCCTACTTTGCAGACCTCTTCAGGTGGTTTAAACAGCTGGAGCACTGCTGGAAAGAGTGAGAAATATATGCCAATATTTACAAAATTTCTTTTGTGGGCTAAGAGTAAGGTTATCGGACCATCGTATGTTAAATAGTAAAAGTTAATTTGATCCAAAAAAATATTTTATACTCTGAACTTGCCACGAAGTTTGTAACATCCAGAAAGAAACGTCGACGACCCTATGAAGTGTCCGGAAATCGACCAAAAAGGTTATGGCATCAGTTTTTTTTTGGATGCAAAAGGAATTTTGTTTGTGGATTACTTGCAAACTGGTAAAACAATTAATTCTGAATATTATTGCAACCTTTTGGACCAGTTGAAGGAAAAAACTCGTGAAAAAATACCCGGATTGCAGGAGAAAAAAATCCTTTTTCACCAGGACAATGTACCGTGTCACAAGAGCGTTTTGACAATGGCTAAAATCCATGAATTAAAGTTTGAATTGGTGGAGCATCCACCATATTCACCAGATTTGGCCCCCAGCTACTTCCACTTGTTTCCAGAGCTTAAAAAATTATGCGTAAAAACCGTTTTTCATCAAATAAAGAGGCTGTTGAAGCGTATTTTGCAAACCTTCCGGATTCTCACTTTAGGGATGGGATTCACAGATTGGAGGATCGTTAGAGCAAGTGTATTAATGTTCAGGAAAACTATACTGAGCAATAAAGTGCATTTTGAATCATAAAATTGTGTTTTTTCTTATCAAACGACAACATTTATTGAACAACCTGGTAGATATACTAAAAGATCAGCATTACGAGCTGAGTCTAATTAGCCTTGTCCGTTTGTACAACTGTATATATTCGAACTAGTCTCTCAGTCTTTTAAATATCGATATGTTGTTTGACACACGACCTTTTCTCGCCAAGAAGTACTCATTTGTCAGAACCACTGATGAACCATATACATAGCTATCATACAAATTGATCAATTAAAATCAAAATCATGTATGAGGATCTTATTATTAGCCCAGATATCTTCGAGAATCACGTTATTGTCTAAGTATGCGCCACAATCTCCGAGACAAATTTTTTTCGATCGGATCACTATAGCATATACCAAAGATGTTATACAAACTAAACGGCTAGAATCAATATAAAGTTCTTTATACCCTTTTATGCTATGAGAAATGCACTTTTGAAGGATGTTTAAGCTTCGATGCAGCAGAAGTTGACGTTTTTTCACTCATAACACTTTCTGACTTAATTTTATGGTTGATTTTTTAAGTTCACTTTGCTTGTTCTTTTCTTTCTTTAAGCAACTTTAGGTATTGTACTTCCCTGGAATCACTTGAATTTGAAATCTGAAAATGCCTTGGTAAAAATAAAAAAAATTTCGATTTAACAAATTTCCATGGAATTATTGCTTTTTTATCAGTATAAATTTTTCACTTTTTCAACACAATAACTTGATAAACTTATTCAAAAAACACATTTTCAACCGCAAAAGTGCGTAATAATTATATGAATAAGTAATTACCATTGTAATCTGGACAGCATATTATAACTTAATAGAGAAAGGTTTTTGTAAGAAAGTTATTCACTAGGCAGTCGAGAAGAAACTTCAATAGACTAAAGCTTTGTCTAACTAATTATAAAATTCGGACTGAAGTGGTGCCTTTATAGTCTCCCATTAATAACAAATAAGTTTCAGAGAGTAAAGATTAAGAAAGAACAACACGTTCATACACAAACTGAGGCAAATATTGATATATGTACTTATATAAACGGCTGGATTTGAACTGAAAAAGCATAAGTACTAGTAATTTGTACAAACAACTGTATTATTGCGAAAATACAAATAAGTATTTATTAATCGCATAATAACTTGTCATCTATCATTTACGTTAATCAGATTACCCAGAATCTATAACCGAAAGGAAAAACATACGAAAAAGCACCACTTTCCTGGGACTCCGGAAATTGCACTCATACCATCAATAGGCTTTCATTGAGACAATACCTTAAACGTAATAAAGTTGCTTAATTCGCATTTGTTTATATTTAAAAAAAGGGAGATAAACAATGCAATTCGTAGAAAACTTGTTATCAATTGAACTTTTCATGCGTTCCCATTGACGTGCAGCGATTTTGGAGAGTATGTGACATTTGCGCAAATGACAAGTGCACATTATAATATTTCAACCACACAAATCTACATGAGTACATATATGTATGTATGTCTGTGTATTGCTTGCGAAATTCGTCAAAAGGCATATGTATGTTTTGGTTGTCCACACACACAAATGCACATTACTCATACGCCCCAGCGTACTTGAGATCAAAATACAATTCATTGGGGATTCGTGAGCAACATACATATACATATACGTATAATCATTAATGCATGCGCATGTGTGGCCAAAGAGATAATAATATTGATGTTAAGTTGACCACACTTGTTGCTGCACAGACGTCATATTGCAAAATATTGACAGATGCCGAGCGCAGCGATCTTTAGTAATGAGATTTAAGCGAACACCAAAAAGAGAAATATAAAATTCAAGGAAGTTTTTCGATAATTTTAAGTAAATAAAATATAAACGAATAAAATTTACAATATATATGTACATACATATGTGTATACAAAATCAGAGAATTTGTCTTACGAAGAAAAAAGGCCGAAATCAGGGAGATTGCTGCAGAGCTTTAAGGACTGTGAAAGGAATATACATGGCTATATAATATGTATTGACAACATGTTGATTCTTTCGAAAATCAGATTACGAAAAGGGTCAGTCAATAGTTTCAGATTGTACCGTTTTTATTAAAGATATTTACTCCGAAGTCATAATAGAAGATGAAAAATTTCAAGTAACTGAGCTATAAGTATAACTGTAATGTTAAGCCTCGGAAGTCTATTTACCCCTAAATGTTAATGTCAAGAAAAAAATTAATCGAATTTTAACATCTGAGTTTTTCGACTTTATACCAAATCCAAGTCTGAAAATGGAACCAGTTGATATTACCAGAGTAACAGAGAGCTCTTATGTTTCTCAACTTAGTAAACGAATCGGTTATATTCATTCAGATTGTTCCAGACTCAATTAAGAAGAACGCATTTTGTTCTAATGCTAAGCTAACTTAACACAAGCTGTGTTCGATTTGCTAGGCTTTGAAGAGTGGTGAATCGAGCAAACTATTCCAGACAAAAGAAACTGATGCCCTGCAATCTTTCGCTTCTTTATTTTTTAATGTAAAATTTTAGTTGAATTTAAGTTTTTTAAACATTGCCATTTTTATTGTCATTGTGCGGACAATTTCTTAAAGTATATACTTTTTTTTGTTAAGTTTTATCCACGTAGAAGGAGCAACATTGGATCTTTTCTTGTCAGAGATCGAGTGTAAATCGAAAAATATTTAATTTTTTTATTTAAAAATTATACTGTACATTTAATGGATGATCCAAGTGAGGATACTTTTATCAATAGCCCTTTCTAACAGATGACGCGGGAGTCATGTCAAGCTGTCATGCTATTTTTGTTTAGTATTGTTTGGCATTTCATCATGGAAAGACTTTATTACAAAAAGTTATGTTCTGGAAAGATGTGTTTCGCGCGCTTCGCTGAACTTATGGTCAACATAATCGGTCTACTGAACGTACTATTCACAACACCATCCCTAATCTTGAGACCCAGTGTTCATTATTTGATAATATTCGACCGAATCGAGCACGCAGTGAAGAAAATACTATATAGCAGCCGCAGCTGAGAGTATACACGAAGACCGTGGAGGGTCAATTCGGCGCCGTTCGCAGCAACTCGGACTGACGTATGGAACAACTTGGCACATTTTACGTCGAGATCTTTAATTGAAAGCGAACAAAATACAGCTTATGCAAAAACTGAAGCGGCTCAACCTTCCCAAGCAACATCGTTTTGCTCTAAGGGCTCTTGAAAAATTCCAAAAAGATCCGACGTGTTCGAGTCAAATTTTGTTCAGCGATTAAGCCCATTTCTGGCTCTATGTGTCAACGATAGATGGCAAGCCTACTAAATAAGCAACAGGTGGCAAGACGAGGTATGCTTGCGAAGTAGTATTAAAAGTGAACGCGAGGAAGGAAGACGCGCAATAAACTACACACGAATAAAAAACTCATTCTGTTAAGTACGATTTTATGCTTTAAATGTTTTTTTCAACTCTTAAATAACTTCACATTTGAAAGAAGCTAAAAATTAAATAAACTTCACATATGGGTATGCAAATTAGCAAAATTGGTGCAAATGGAAAGAAGAGAAACCTGAAGAGATTCAAGAGCTGTTATTTCATTCAAAAGAAACAACGGTTTAGTGTGGTGTGTTGGCCGGTGAGAACGTAACCGTCAATGCCGCCCGTTATTGCCCCATGATAACGAACTATTTGATGCCTAAACTTGAAGCTCGTGATCTCGGCGGAAGACTCCACTGCCCACATATCGCATCAATCAATGAATTTATTGAGAGAACACTTCGGTGAGCAGATAATTTACGTTTTGGGGAAGGTCGACATTTTCATATGGTATAAGTAAAGTCTAAAGTCTATGCGGACAATCCCGCTTCGATTCAGGTCTTGAAGTAAAACATCACGCGTATCATTCGCTAGTTACTAGTTGAAATGCTCGAACGAGTCATTGAAAATCTACGGAAAGGCCATCTGAGGGGTACTTTCATGTATGCTGAGAATTTATATGCTTTAAGTTAAATACACGAATTACGGAAATATATAATTAAAGTTTACAATCGACTCCAAGTTGTACATAAATGTATAAAAAACATATACATATATGCCATACGAATGCTAATGCATATTAAATAGAAATAAAATCTCTATATTTTCTATTCTTATGTAAGTATATACATATGTATGTATGTACCTATGAATTTATAATTAATTGAAAAAGAGAGCAAAACATTTGACTTTACGCGCAATAAAACTATTCTTGCATCCGTATTCACACTTACGTATGTGTATATGTATGTATATGTAATTCAAATATATATGTACAACGTGTTGATAACTTTAATATTGCGATTATGTGAAGCCTGTGCTGACTTTGAGCCCTTTTTAGTACAGTAAAACAAATATATGTACTACATTTATACAAACGTAACAACAATAAACCCAAATTGGTGGAAATTATACTATTTACTCGGTTGTTAAAAGTTCAGTAGTAATATATTTAAATAAAACCCCAAAATTAATCTACATTTCGAACTGAAATAAAACACATCTACAATTCCCAGCCTGTGAAACCCGGAGCGAATTGTTTAACAGCTTTTGAGAATATTTGCCGCTCATAGGTACATACAGATGTATGTATATATTTCTCACAAAACTTTTACGAACAAATTAGTAGAAGCAAACAAAATAACAACAATCAAGACCGGCATTGGTCCTATTACTGCTAAGAGAACTTCTTTATTAGAAGTCCGAAAAAGGAATGTATAGAATTTGTATACCCTTGCAACATGTTACTACAGGGTATAATAGCTTTTTTGACCAAACGGTTGTACGTACCATCTAACACTAATCCAGATAAATAAAGGGTTATACATACTTATACAAATGTGTTGAAATCCGGGTTACTGTCTGTCTGTCCGTCCATGCAAGCTATAACAATGCCTTTCAAGCATGCCACGTTATGACTAAAAATTGGTACAGAATACATGGACCCCAGAACTTATAATTGACTTTTTACTGAATTTTTCGGTCAACGAGAGATATATAATAAGGTATATAATTCAAATTTGGAGATAATCCTTTCCTGATAGTAGTATCTTGTGTACCAAAAATGGCTTGAATCGGGTCACTACTTCTATTATCCCGCATATACCTAATACAAAGCTTCTGGACGATTTTCTACCGTATATATCAACCAATATGTGAGTTATCTAAATAAAATTAAGAAAGCATGTTTTTTTAAGAACGGTGAATTTTTGTGTTTAAAATTAATAAAATCGGGTGACAACTCGTCCTAGACCACATAGTATAACTACCAGATCTTATACTATACTCGTATAACTGAAATATTACCCCAGCTGTACGCCTTGCCAAATGCAAGGGTATTAAATGTACGGTTAAACTCGAACTTAGCTCTTCTTCATTTGTTCTAATTAGTATAATAATATTTCAGCACCTATTGGGAATGACATGAAGAAATATTTAATCTCAGATTTTTTTATATCTATCTCAAAATAAAAAATGGGATTTAAAATCCCTAAATGAGCCCTTTAAAGTTCCGAAACCACCCTGTCATAATATAATTTAAACTAATTCACTCGAATAACGTCTCATCGCAAACAAAATTTCTAAGCGAGCAGCTTTAATTGTCTTACGGCACGAAGGTCGCTGTGAATATAAATCGAATCGTGACAATAAGCAGAAGACGCTCACGCTTGGAAAGAGAGTACCAACAATGAATCTAGCGCCGGTATGAGCTTCACTTCTGGCTTTTTAATCAGCTTGCGCGACACTATTATTGCAGTAAACAATTTAATTAAAAACTCGTAGATACTGCTTGACTATATGAACGGCCAATCTGAAGCGATTGTTTTTCTTATTATAATATTTTCGTTTCGTTAAATAACAAAGCCGGTTGTTTTATCTATTAACAATTTTTAAGCGTTTTGTTTTAGTTCACATTTAGTTCGTGGATGTGAAATATGACAAAGTGCTCATGCCCACCACATTTAACCCGAATGAAATCTGCAAACATATTGGGTAGTCGAAAAAGTCTTTTCGTATTTCTAATCAAACTTCAATTAATTTTTTTTTTATTTATAATAATAAACAATTATTATGCTTAAAATCTCACCTACATACATATGTATATCTTGTCTTCGTACTCTCAATATTATGAAGGCGAGAGTTGATTTGATGGAAAATATTAAATCTGTTAGAAAACAGTAAAAGTTAAATCAGCGGAGAAGGGGTCTTAAATGTTACGATAAAATTGTTCAACGACCAAAACGCAATTAACCCTAAAATAATAAGCGTACTCATTAAATGTGACATTTACACAATAGTGGAAAAGTGGCAAATTAGCAAACACACAAGAAAAGAGTAAACAGCTGATTGTGAATTGCGACAAATTGTCATGGATGCCACTGAAAATGAACGGCTGTTACCTAACCTGATGTTAATTGTACAGGAAAGCTCGAATGATTCAAGAGACATATCATTTTGAATAACACAAGTTCTGATAAAAATTTTATAGAGGAATTATTACGAAAAAATATTCAACTGATATAAAAAAACAGAAGCTTGACTAGTAAAGGGTGATTTTTTAAGAGCTTGATAACTTTTTAAAAAAAAAAAACGCATAAAATTTGCAAAATCTCATCGGTTCTTTATTTGAAACGTTAGATTGGTTCATGACATTTACTTTTTGAAGATAATTTCATTTAAATGTTGACCGCGGCTGCGTCTTAGGTGGTCCATTCGGAAAGTCCAATTTTGGGCAACTTTTTCGAGCATTTCGGCCGGAATAGCCCGAATTTCTTCGGAAATGTTGTCTTCCAAAGCTGGAATAGTTGCTGGCTTATTTCTGTAGACTTTAGACTTGACGTAGCCCCACAAAAAATAGTCTAAAGGCGTTAAATCGCATGATCTTGGTGGCCAACTTACGGGTCCATTTCTTGAGATGAATTGTTGTCCGAAGTTTTCCCTCAAAATGGCCATAGAATCGCGAGCTGTGTGGCATGTAGCGCCATCTTGTTGAAACCACATGTCAACCAAGTTCAGTTCTTCCATTTTTGGCAACAAAAAGTTTGTTAGCATCGAACGATAGCGATCGCCATTCACCGTAACGTTGCGTCCAACAGCATCTTTGAAAAAATACGGTCCAATGATTCCACCAGCGTACAAACCACACCAAACAGTGCATTTTTCGGGATGCATGGGCAGTTCTTGAACGGCTTCTGGTTGCTCTTCACCCCAAATGCGGCAATTTTGCTTATTTACGTAGCCATTCAACCAGAAATGAGCCTCATCGCTCATCGGACACGGACGCGAAACACATTTCGAACCGAACACTGATTTTGGTAATAAAATTCAATGATTTGCAAGCGTTGCTCGTTAGTAAGTCTATTCATGATGAAATGTCAAAGCATACTGAGCATCTTTCTCTTTGACACCATGTCTGACATCCCACGTGATCTGTCAAATACTACTGCATGAAAATCCTAACCTCAAAAAAATCACCCGTTATTAACCGGGTTCTGTGCAGGGCGAAACTATTATTCATGGGTTGAAAAATTTCTCATCGGTCATATGAGCACCGAAGACGGTGAACTCAATGGTCATCCAGCAGACCACATTACGAGTGAAAACATTTAGTTATCCAATCGACCAGAAACAACAACGAATAGATGACGATATGAAATGAAATTTGGCACGCTTCTATACTATACATACAGTATATACCTAAATGACTATACATATAAATATAAATATGTCCACGGCACATTTAAAGTAATTAAATGACAAATGATGACCAGCTTCTGAATTCGTTTGAAGTAAAGTGACATATAAAACTCATTTTACATCCGTTTGTATGGGATAGTAAATATACATGCACTCACATACATACATATGTAGACATTGTGAACTTTTAATGAATGAATTTAATTTACTGGAATTTTGCAAACAAATTTAAATACACTTTACGCTAGAAAATTCTGACCATTCGTCGTTTAAGTGCCCGCTATGTGGTGGTTGATGTATACAATTTTAAGCGGGATTTGCCGGTTTTAGTTGTGTATAGATTTCTGCATATCAATTAGCACATGCAATTACAGTATGTTTGAGGGGAAAACCCTTCCGTGCAGAGGAAAAGTTCAGCTTTTCGCCTTTTACTACTACTAAATGCATATGCTGTATGTTGGATACAGTTTTAGTCTATATGAAATATAGTCACTAAAACTTCAAACTTTTAAGCTCAGAGGTTTTATATTTCTAAATAAAAATAACCGAAACCCAATTAGCCGTATGGATGTCATTAAGTAGTGAAATCCAGCTTAAGGCGAGTAGATTTACCTCGAACCAAAAGATAGAAGATATTTTAATTATTTTCAATAGAAAAAATAAGTATTTTATTATTACTGGCAACCTAAAACCACCTTTCGTCCTCTCAAATTCAACTCGGGCAGACAAAAAACTACCATTTCAGGTACACCCAACTCTTTTTTTACACGTTTTCTTTTTACACGGATTTGAAGTTACACGGTCTTCTGAGGAACGCATCTACCGTGTAAAAAAAGAGTTGGGTGGACTTTAAAATAGGCTCCTGGGTCAATACAATCATGCCAACGGTTAATAAAATTTTCCACAGACTTGTTATAAACTAGCCTTGAGTGCTTTCAGCGAATTGTGTTTTCAGGCTTCGGCTTATTTTGGAGCGCGATTCTTTAGATTGTTGGACAGTTTCAGCGTCATATTCAAAAACCCATGTCTAGTCATCAGTAAGGATACGCTTAATGTGGCTATTCTCTAGAGCATCTCTTTGGCGATCACTACTCACATCGTCGTTTTTACATAAATTTAGGCCTTTTGGTACGAGTCTAATATTGACAAACTTCATACCAAAAACATTAACCAAAACGTGTTGAGCCGATCCATAGGAGATTTGGATGGAAGACTCGTATTAACACAATTTCAACGATTCCGTAAAATTTTTTTGAATTTTTTTCTGGTAAAAATCGCCAGGCAAACCTTTCGCCTGGTAAGCAAACAGCTGCCAAACATACAGTAATTGACTTATCCACGAATATCAAAAACAGTTGTACCAAACTAAGAATTTTTTTATAGATTCGGTTTGCGAATGTAGTTTAATGGACCAGCAGGTCCACTTCCGTGAAATTGTAGCTGTAACTCACAGCCAGTATTACAAGTCAAATTATTGTTATATTGCAGCTTTACTATAAGAACCAGTCTTACTACAACTGTCTATGCTCTATGATGAGACGAGGCTTTATACAGTAAGTATAAAAAGTTGTATTCAGCCAATCGGTCAATGAATTTCTGTATCTCAGATTAATTTTTTGTAGTCTAACATGCATAAATACATCGACCATTATGTAACTTCGTTCGGATTCAATTTCACTTTTTCACTTGTTTTCGTAAAATAACAGAATAATCAGTCTCCTGAACTCAAATTTGCACTAAAATTATATGATTATTATATTCCGTTAAAAATATAAACTTGTAATACCCATGCAATAATTATCGTATAGGTATCAAGGGTAATTTATTTGTTCATCCAGGTTTCTGAGAGCTATATAGTTACGTAGTTTTCTCAAAATAAGGGATATGTAATGAGAACGTAGTAATTTCTACCGAAAAATCTTCACACATTCGGTTCATGCGGGTGCCCCATGGCAGACGAATATGATTCATTATTTTGCGGTCTCAAGGGCCGACTTCAAATTCTGAGAATGCAATTATTCAATAAAATATAACCTAACAATGAATGACCCTCCGCGTATTTTATTATCAACAATTTTATTACTAATCAGTCTTTAGTAGAACAATTACAAATTTTCACCGAATCGGGAAAGCGTAGCTTTGTTTCCGCGTATAGAAGCGGGCGTATTCACGGATTTTCGAAAAATGAGCTCCATTAATTTTGGAAGGGAAAATGGGGTAGTGAAATCTAAGAACGCTTGCAGATTTTAAACATATCCTTCAATTGCAGCAATTGGTTCAACAACTCCAAAATAGCTGCATGTCGTTTTTCGTTGAGCCATGTAAAAATTATTCCGAAAACGGCGACCTCAAAGGAAGACGGTACAAAACCCCACAACTCGTATTTGCAGCAGAAAAGCTGGGGTACCGAAGCTTGGATATATAGAAATTGAGAAAGCTGTCAATGGAATGGATGTCACGTTTGCTCACTTCGGGCAAAAAGCATTACCATGAGATCACTCTACAACAGTGTATGAAACGGTTTACATGCCATTTCGAAAAGACCTTTGGCGAAACATGGTTCCATTGGTATTTATCGGAAACTGATTGCCACCGTATTTTGGTATTAACAAGTTGTGATCTGCCTCGAGAAGAACAAATCGGTCACATTCGTTATTTCTAGGTTATGATACACTATGTGGACTATTCTTACGTGCATAGAGGTATGCATATTATAATATTTACAGATAATCCGTAGCGCTCTCAAGTTTTCAGTAAATACTGTAATACATTTTATAAAGTCTTAAGTCACTTAAATAAATATTAAATACTACACTATATACATATGCATACAATATATACATATGTATGTGCGAATTAATATGCAGATGTCTAATGTAGATATGTATGTCACTTGCCTTAATTACGCTTAAACGACTTATACTATTTACTTTTATAATCAGCTCAGATTACATTTAAATATTTACTTTTTTAGTGCAGAAGTAAATTGCTAGTAAGCAATATACATATGTACATATATCCCCAGTACCGAAATAAAGACCATCTCGATAATATTGAAACGAAAAGATACAACTAATATTTCACTAAAAATAACTTTTAGTTAATTATAATTGAACTAAACAAGAAGAAACGTTTACTTCGGCTACACCAAAGCTAGAATAACCTTCACAGCTGTTTTCCTTATAGCATAAAATGGTATAAAGAGATCTGTATCTTGATTTTGATCGTTCAGTTTGTATGGTAGTCATATGCTTTAGTGATTCTATTTACAAAATTCGTTCGAAATTTGCGCATTTGCCTTGGATTATAATACGTGCAAAATTTCGTGAAGATATCTTGTCAAATGAAAAAGTTTTCAAACAAGAACTTGATATGGATGGTCCAGCTTGCATGACAGATATATGCTAAAGAGGTTCGGTATTGGCGGTTCTAAGTAGCTAAACGCCTAACCTCGCTGATCATTGCTTGGAGCATAAAGTTTCGTGAAGACATCTCGTCAAATAAAACAGTTTTCAATACAATGACATGATTTTTATCGTTCAGTCGGTGTCGATTTAAAAAAATTTATTGAATCAATCGTTACAATTCCTCAAAAACTTTCAAAATAGGCTCTTTCTGCATCGATGCAGCGGTTCCCGCGCGATTTCAAAGGAAACGGAAGGCATTCTCCGTAATAGCCTTGAGAGCCGAGGTGCATGTTGCTTGGATCCCCTCTGTCGTCTCAAAATGCTTGCCTTTTATCGGATTTTTCAAGCAACGAAACAAAAAGAAATCTGGGGAGATGCTGACCTTGGCTAAGTCGTGGTCGTGGTGCACCTTCCAATCAGCTGCGATGTCTTGTCGGACGCGTTTGACCCTTCGTTTGAGTCTCTTGAGGACTTCCACATAAAACGAATACTTATTCGACGGTCTGAGTTCAAAACTTTGCGCACACGAGTCACATTGTCGGTGTTTGTCGAAGTCGCGGTCTTCTAGCAGGGTCTTCATCAGCGATCTCTTCCCGGCCCTCTAAAAATGCCTGGTGCCACCGAAACCGAAACACACCACTTCTTGCTAAAGCAACATCTGGATAAACCTGCTTGATCATATCAAACGTCTCTGTCGCAGATTTACCGAGTTTCACACAGAATTTAATCGCGTACCTCTGCTCTAACGGTCGAAGAAAATCAGTCCTTTCCGGACAAACCCTGTAAATACTCAATATGATCTCTTAAATCATTTCTGAAACTGAACTGCAGCTTCCATTCAGAGCTTCCTTAGAAAATGCTTATTAGCCAAACGAGCTTATCGCTCATCAGTACAAGCTTGTCAAGTATTAGAGAGATCTTATAGATTGCAGCCCGTTACAACACATTTTCAAGTCATGTAAAAAGATAACAACAAATTACTTAATTAATACAATTATATACTCTCATACATCTGAAACTACTCTCATGTATACAGGTACATATATAGGAGTAATATTCTAGGAATAACTGCTACTCACTTGCTATCAATTTCATTTAACATTAACTCGTTCCACACGATTTCGCAATGACGCGTAAATTCGTGCTTGCTAACAGGTTACAGGTTCGCACGTACTCGTATAGTTGTAGTCAGTTATCAGTAGTCTTGTAATAGAGATGATCAACTATAGCGCAAGTTGTAAATGCTGAAGATAAGCTATCGGTATTTTTAGCTGTATAGACAAACTCCTTAGAAATATATACGGAAGCTCTACAAACATTTTCATAATTGCCATACTGTCCAGTTCGGTATTTTATAACTAGAAATTTACAACCGGCATCCGTACAAAAGTGTTGTTGAGAAAAATATAAAATATATATTTCTTCCAATAAATAGATTAGAGGTGCCTCAAAACTTAAAGAAGGTCCTTAAAATTGTATTCTTCAAAATAAAAATAAATGTAATAAATAAATAAATGTAGAAAACTTACAGCTCACTTACTTATGCTTACGGCAAGTCCGGATAAATTGCTCACGCGAATCGAGAGTCGATAATATTTTTTTTCTAGATTAATTATTGAATTGTTTTTGCAATATGCAGCCATGTTCGACGCACCTTAGAAGAATGAAAGCAGGTAATGTTCAAATAACAGATAAAAAAGGAGTTTTCATATTAATAATTTGGAGATAAAAGCGATCTCTAGTTACGCGATCAGCAGATTGCGTAGCTTTAATACAAAATTCAGAAAATATTCCAAAAAATTATCTCCCTATAGAGCTTTTATAAAGCTGCCGGGTTTTGATCTTCTAGTTGTATGTAGAATAGAATTTCCTTTCAAATTTCCAGGGTTTTGAGAAATTTAGATGAATTTGAGAGAGGGCTCAGTAGCAACGCTTTCCCGGTTATAGGCGAATTAACAATAGCGCGCCAGTCGTTTCTTCTCTTCGATTTTTGGGGCCCCAATTGGAGATACTCCACTTGATCTCTCCAACGGAGTAGAGGTCTTACTCTTCATATGCTTCCACCAGTCGATAACGAATCGAATATCTCTCATCCATCTGGACAACATGACCTAGCTGGCAACATGATGTCGCCGCTGTCTCTTGATTCGTTAAATTATGTTAATATTGCCGTATACATATCACGTACATTACATCGTTCTTTAGACTACGGTCATCCGAGACTTTTGTCTTCTTTTCATTGAGAGTGTTTCCAGGTGGCGGGTTCCAAACCCGACGCTCAACCTCGCTAGGTAAGTGGTAAGAAGTTTTCTGCAGATTTATATAGCGTGCAGTTTGCTTCAAGATCGATTCCCGCTCGCAGCCACACCTCTGGTGAACAAACGCTACAATTAGACTTCAGCGATCCCCTTTAAACATAACGAGTCGGAGTACCTCCGCCTGAAGCTTCCTCCCCTTTAGGCTTGAATGCAGCCTTCAACCGAGTTGGCTATCTTACACAAAGATTGCTCACACTTCGAGGGTGCGTGGCGAGGACGCAAAAAACAGAATTGAGTATAGCCCTACGACTGTAACTGCATCCTCAGAAGCAGGACTACACCCCCTTTAACACTCAGTACATACCTCATATTTTTTACCGAAAGCTTTTACATCCCATCCGTGCAGATTTTTTCCGTGGTCAATACTTAACAATAAATAGAAACTCTCATTAAAGCGGCGGGTTGAGCTCCAATGGAGTTTAATGTATCAGCAATATGTAATTTATGGCTTCAAAGCTTTGACATTAGTTTTTAATCAGAACTATGTTGTATGTTTTTCTTTACTCTCTAAAGGATTCCCAAAGGGATCTACGAAGAGCAAGATCGCGCTCCTTACCAAGATATTCAGAGAACTAAACAGTTGTATGTACATACGTATATTATTCACATAGGCTGCGATGAATGGCATATTGAACAATTTCCGTTTCAGTCAAATGCATGCCATAGCAACATCTCTTCACCAGTTTGCACTATCGCAATTAATGGATCTATCAGGCTTCCAGTTAAGAGAGTGTATAAGTAAGAAATTCATTCAGTTTCATGGAAGTTATAATTAGTTATGAAAATAAAACACACATGCAAACTTTGCAGAACCATAATCAGTTCAAATCGAATTCTCGAAAAAGCAGCGAATGGAAAGTCAACAGTCAATTGAAGTGAAATATGAAATTCGCTTGAAGAGTGAATAACGCATAAACGTTTAGGGTACTATACCATGACCATTTTCGTTTAATTCTATACAAATTAAATACTTTTCTTTTTCAATATTTGCCCGCCTTTAATCGGCCGTGTATATTGAATGCAACCATGTGTGCGCCTGCTGATCATACAAGAATTCTCAAGTTATAGATAACTTGCCGGCATGTCGGCTTGAGCCGCTCCATTGAGCAGCAACAGCATAGCAGTAACAACAGCCAACAGTTGCTTATTTCCGTTTAAATTCATCTTTAATAGGCGAACATGCCAATTCTTCAACTGTGGTTTTAACAAGAAGTGACATAAAATCGCGCTACAGTTTGCCTTACCCTTCCTCCCAGAATCGCCAACACGGATCCACCAACGAACACATACACGCACACACGGTCTTTTTAAATAATCGAAAAAAGAGCAGCTCAAATACATACCTATTACACATAGATATGTATATGTATGTACATACATATGTATATATGTATGTATGCATTTATGCATAGCCGTACATGCAAAAGTAATGGTATTTATAAGCATCCAAATACAAGCAAGCATTCGAGTGACCATTACTATATACAGGGTGTGCTGTATTCTGATATTGTAGAAATATATGTTTTTCGTATGAAAAACTGGTCCAATATATATACAAAGGTGCCCAAAAAGAGATCCAAGAAGAAAGAGTTTCCAACAGATCGATGTCCACGTTTCATGATAGCACTCTCTCTGGACTCTATGACACTAGCGTTGGAAAACTTCATATTTTGATGGTCAAAAAATATTCACGACCTTTCAGACTGATTCTTCATTTGCCGAATCGGCAAAATTTTGCCGCTACAACGACAACAACTAATATTTTCATACTCTGAACGATAACACCCTCGTCGGAGACCCTATAAAGTATATATACATAAATACATATATGTATATATATGTTTATAAATAATCAGCGTCTGTTTGTCTGTATGTAAACGGTTATCAAAATATCGATCGCCAATATATTATAATATTCTGTAACACATTCCGATCGGTTCAAATGAAGCCCTTGTGTGGGAAAATTTTCATCTGACAAGATGTCTTCACTAATAATTGGCTGAGTCAACGCTCGGATCAGATCGGATCACTACAACTTATAGTTGGTATTCACATTGACCGATCAAAATCAGAATATAGATCTCCTTAAAGACTCTTATGAAATAGGTTGGGTTAGGTTAGGTTAGGGTGAGACGTCGATCCTAACAGGGATCTCACTTGGACAGCTTATAACGCCGATCCGTTATGTCATCTGAAACTCCTATAAGAGATGATAAGCCTCTTATAAAACGACAAGGCGTTTCGAGCATTCAGGCGGCCAATGTCAGTTTCGGCAATGTCTCCTGTTTCCTCGAAAGTAAGACTGCCGAGATATTTCATTCTCAGTCTTAAAAATGCTGAAAAATTAAGGAGAAAGTGTCTAGCTGTTTCCTCTTCATCCTCCTAGATACTACTTTGACAATTTGCAATCGTGAGTGAGCGAGCAAAAGTGCTCTCTCTGACTAGCTCGTCAGCTTTGCAAGTGTCAGCGATATATTACAGCTTTTGGTACAGCTTTGTTTTCATTTTTCGCAAACCTGTCTCAGGTTGCTAACTGGTCATAAGAGATCGCTGAAAACTACAGCTATTTAAAGAACAAGATCGTCTCAATGACATTCCAACAAATCAGGATTTGAAGAGGTCTGTAAGTATAACACTCCAGTTTGAAAGATATTGTACTGTCAAATGTATAACCCCAACAGCTGAAATTCTGATGAAATTCTTTATTAGCTAACAACGAAGCGCTTATGATACACCCTGTATATACATAAATATACACATACATACAAGTAATAAAAACAATTCTCAGATATCTTCATTTTTTCCAAGTAATCTGACTCTTGAATTGGGCGAGAATACCGCCTATCTAAAGTCGGAAGGCCAATAGGCCGAAGCTGTGCAGCCTTGTTAACTCCGGTGACGATCATCTGCGGCACTGCGCCCTCTCACACCACTCACAAACAAACACACACATACACAAGCAATGGAACAAAAACCTGTGTCTGCGACTGATGTGGTACTTATTGTTAAAAATGTTAAATTATGATTTCCAGGAAACAAAAAACGAAACAATTTGAATTGCAGAAAGCAGAAGAAAAAGCAAAACGCACATACATACATACATACATTTATATAAAGGCAGGCAGCCTGACGAGGTTGCTGTCCAGTGGAAGCACCAACTTGTACGACAGAATTCAGCACAAGCACGCCAGACAATGCGGGAATATGAATACCTGCATACCTGACACGCATACATACATGCATACACAAATACATACATATGTACATATGTGCAAATATGTCTGTATGTGAGGTTGATTGGACGCATGATGAGCGAATTGTGTTGAAAAGAACAGGACTGAAGATGTGGCCAACAACTGCAATGCCTAAATATGTACCCACACATGTATACACCAGTGTACCAACGCATACATATGTATATATGTACATGTGTTGCATGTTTGCGGACAGCACGGAAGCAGCATTGAAATGAGTCTGTAACAAGACTCAAGGCTGGCCAACACAAACTGGATGACTTCTACTTCTTCTTCAAATTCTGTTTCTTCTCGGCCAATTGACCAAAGGCTCATCAAGCAAATCTGTACGACTCACTGTGCGCATGCGCATACCATAATAGCTAGTTTGCGACGGTTCTCGACGCTGAGGAATACATTGTACTGGCCAATAACAATATTGGCTGCTCGGCTGGCGTCTGCTGCTATCGGCTTTTTGGTCGACGAATTGACAATACGTCAACGCGGGCGCAGCAAAAAAATGTGGCAGCCAACTTGTGCAAATTTACGTGCATAGCTGTGTGTACACGCATGTATGTATGTATGTATGTTAAACAGAGTAGATTGCACCACTGGTAGGCACTTGCGGCATTCTTGTTTGCGCCTGTTGCTTTCATGTGAGAATTTGTAAATTACACAGCTCTACAAAAAGAAAATTTTTTGGTTGGCCTGGATATCTTAGTAAATTTTGATGCTTTCAAGTGTCCAGATTACGACATTATTCACGAGAATATTGAATTTGCTCTTGTTTCTTGTTTTTTTTTTTGATAATGTAATATCTAATATTTTAATAAATATCAGCTTGTTGGTAAAAAAATAAGATTTTTTCAGTCTTGAGAAGCGTCTAAAACTCAAACATGGAGATTTACAGTCTACTAAATGTCCTATTTTACTCATGGAGAACTTCATTTTCGTTTCAAAAGCAATTCGCATAGACTACTCAGAAACAATAATGCCGCAAAATATCCAGATATCGGCGTAGTCTACCAATGGATGCGAATAAAAAATTTGTTTTTCTCAAAATGAACTTAGTGATTTTAAAAGTGTTCATGTTAGGTATGAAACATTGAGACAAAAAAGCTCCCAGAAATTGTAATTAAATTCCCCGGGCAAATTATATTTCAGAAAAATATATATTGCTAAGTTGGTAGGACTGTTCTTAATTACTATACCAAATAACCCGCTTGTTTAAGCAGCAGCTTAGCTTAAGTCGGTACACCTCAGTAGAGCGCTGCGATTTTTACATTGGATAAAAATATAGAAAAAAATATATCCCAAATTTTGTATGCGGAATCGTTGCGAATGTTGGAAAAGTCGTTCGTAGATTCAGTTTTATCAAAACCACAAGCCTAGGAGAGGTGAAAAGCCTTCAAGCGGTCGAAAATTGTTAAAGACATACCTCGTTCTGGATGAAAATATTAAAAAAGTGGAGGATATGGTTCTTGAAAATAGTCAGGAAAGTGTTAGAGAGATGGCAAGTCAGATCGACATCTCTCGCGAGTTCGTTCGAATGATTTTGGTGGATATTTTGGGTAAAAAATGCTTTTCTTCTCGACTCGTCTCAATAAAGCAAATTTTTTTTTCAAAAAAGAGTACCGTAAACAGGTCTCTTTGGACATGCTTGATGGTGCGAATTCCGATCCCACATTCCTGGAGAACATTATAACTGCCGATGTGGCATGGGTTTATGAATTTAACAAACATACGACAAATCAAAATCGGAATGGAACCTGTTTTCAGTCGATTGAGGAGAAAAAATAAAATTCGCTGAAAACC
This sequence comes from Bactrocera zonata, assembly GCA_037783105.1. NCBI lineage: Eukaryota > Metazoa > Arthropoda > Insecta > Diptera > Tephritidae > Bactrocera > Bactrocera zonata. The sequence goes on along the minus strand of JBAWJQ010002569.1, from coordinate 286,534 downwards.
ATCCCAAAAAGTGCTTATAAAAAGTGTTTCGAGGACTGGAAATATCGTTAGCGTAAGTGTATTACATTTGGCGGGGATTACTTTGAAGGCGACAAAATAAATATCGATTATTCATTAAATATTTTGAGTTTCATCACAATTTTCGGGTACTTTTTTGTCACAATTTATTCTGCCAGACTATTTCTGTAGACCAGTGTTATATGTATGTACAAAGATAAGTTGATGTGTGCATTTTATGAACTACAAATTTTTAATCAGAATGTCTGCGTTCACAAATCATCTTTTCATTATTTCTGACGGTTGGGTCCTGTTTTCTTCGTTCTTTTGCTTGAAAGCCTTAGCTAAATTTTTTGCTTTACCATTTATGTATGTACGTATATGTGTGCAAATTCAGCTTTAAGTCGTCTAAGCATAAATTATATAATACATATGTACATAACACTGCAGAAGATAAGAGTTTCCCATAATATTAATAATTAATTTCGTTGAAAGAATGCCACAGAAGCTTGTTGGCGAAAGAAACCTAAAAATTATGGGAAGAACAGAAACACATACTACATATACATATGTATGTTTAAGTACATACCTATTTACTTCTGATAGGAGTAAAGCGGAATTTTTATTAGAAGCAATTCTTGTATGGTTAGCATGTTCTTGCCTCGATTATCAGGAAGATGTGATCGACATAGGCAGCAAACTTGTACGGACACTCGCATAAGTAGATTCAGGAAAGCAGCATTATAGCGCATTTCAAGTCAAGTCAATAACAGTTGAGGAAGTTATTTACTGGTTCTAATGAATAGATTGAATATTTGTGCCAAGTCAAAGAGCTATTTATTCAGGTTTAGCATCAATTAAACATTAAGGCACCAGAAAGGACTTTCATGGTGAGTATGCAAACCACTTACGCAGCAGAAAATCGTGTACATTAGTTCCTGTGAAACTAGACCCTCTTTAACAAGGGAAATTTTAAGTAAAATATTTTTTTCTGACTGATCTTTTATTAAACTCTGACCATTTCACATGCGAATTTATGATTGAAAATTGAAGGTTTTTTTTTGACCAAATAAAATTTTCTCCTTAATTTTTAAATTAAAAAAAAAAACAATGTGTTTAGGACATAAGGCGGTAAGTTTAGACCAAGTTTTCGGAAGAAAAAAAGTTGTGTACAAGATAAAAATAAAAAACTCAAAAATTTGGTTATTTGATGAGATTATGTAAAAAAAGTCTATATGCTAAAGTTATAGATCTCTCCTTTGGACACAATATTGTCAAATAACTATTTCCTATACCCGTATTTTTGCCTGGAAATCGACAATCAGTTTTTTACCTTTATTTAACCACACCACTCCCCTTCCTTTTCCAGACTACATATCGCCCGTAAATTATTTTTCTTTCAATGCTTGTTATTTTCTTTCATTTCCGATGGATTTTATCTAACCTCGATTTTTCGTTTTCAAAAATTATCTATCCTGGCCTAAATAGCAAAGAAAATTATACAGTAGAAAACCATCGTGTATACACAAGCACTTTTTATTTTAGTAAGCCACTACATTTTAAAAATTTTAAATGTTATGCGTATAGCCTACATTAACTGTAGTGTAAATAATGTGGGACTCCAGAAATATTTTTGATAACGGGACTTTCCTTATTGTGGTAAGCAAAAAGTTAAACATACTCACATTTTTATCGCAACATTCTTTTATACGCCGTTGAGTTTTATTTAACAACTTAAGATTATTCGTGTTCAATTTTAATGTTTAATGTAATGTAATGGCGACTGTGGCAACATTTTCAAAGAGTTACATTTTTTTATTATTAATTGATTTTTTAGCCATTGATAACGGTGCCTTATATTTCTTATTCAGAATAAATATTAGGGTGTCCGCTATTTCCCAAATTTATTTTTGAGACTGCAGCGCCCTCAAAATTTTTAGTAAATGCTCTAAAAAAAAATTATGAAATACATATGAGCTCTTAATATTGATAATAACCCGTGCCGCAAACAACATGGGGTTTTCGTACTTTTTGCAATTAATTTTTTCTTTGCGAAACCAATTGATACATTGCTGTGGCACCGAATTATTTTTGTAGGAAATTGAAGTGTTGAGAAAGTTTCTCTGAAAATTTTCAAATAAATCATAACAATTTTTTATTAAAAATTTGTTTGTTAAAAAAAAGATCAAATTTAGCTCAACTTTGACCTTGAATAACTTTGACAGAAGTGATTTTTTTGGGGCATTTACTAAAAATTTTGAGGGCGCTGCAGACTCAAAAATAAATTTGGCAAATAACGGACACCCTAATATACATATATAATTAGAATTTTGAAGGTCGAGTTCATTTTCAATTTTTCAAATTGTGATGAAAACATGCAGGGTGATAATAGAAGATTTTTTGAGAAAGAGCCAAAACTATGGCGCTAAGGCCCCAACTAGAGGAAACGCAAAGCTTACAATGCCTCCAAAGATTCAAATTCGTTACAAAGCCACTCAAAATATGTTATCTACTCGACCAATCAAGGGCAAATTACAAAATCCTGAAATTCCCCGATATGGCGCACATGTTTTCAGCTTCGTACCCACAATAAAATGGACAAAGCTTAAGCCAAAACCGCAGTTGGAAAGTTAAGAATGACGTAATATAATATTTTAGCATTAAAAGAGTTTAATTTGGACTGCCCAGCCCAGGCATGATAAAAGAAAACATGGCATAGTATGTTCGAAGCGGAATGTAGAAGGAGGAACTGTGGTTTAAGCAGATTTTTCCTATTTTAAAACATCGCTAATTTGCTTTATTACAAAAAAGAAAATTAACAACGAAATTTACACAGGGTTATTTTAACTCTATCGAGAATATTTCAGGAATACTTGCTAGTAAAGTCTACTCAAATGGAAACAATACAACTGTGTTCTCGAACTAAAAAAAGTGTTTCGACCATTTTCGATTGAGATCGGGTAAAAACCCTACAAAGTCTGATTTTACGCAAAATAAATTTAAATTAAAGGAGATCACACGAAATACTAACATAAAAAAAAACAAATAAGGAAGAGCTGGTAGTTATAAGACGACTTCGAAACAACACGTTTTCTGGGCTTACCTGCGTTAGATGATTTCGATGAAAACTAACCTGAACCTTACCACTTAATCGGGGACTAGATAACCGCTAGAACAAGAACGAGCTATAGCTGCAAAAACAAGAATTATGGTACATTTTGTGCCATGAATTATAAAATGCTGTGGAGAGTACATGGTAAAGGATCTCGTGGCCTATATAATAACTGGATTTCTTTTCAGCGGAAACTTCACGTCGACAAGTATTGGAAAATACTCAATAGATTGGTGATTTTCCCGAACATTTTTCATAAAATCTTACAAGCACCCAGTGCCAACAAGACTAAATACCTCGGATCTCACACCTTCCGCCATCCAGCTGAAATGCGGAAACACAATTTAAATGACTAAGCAATAAAATTACTCGTTTTGAAGACCTAAGATCTAAGTATAAGGATATTTCGGGCTACACAAAGCAATGTTCTTCATAGCCTAAGTGTGATCCTTTCGTTTTCCTTGAGGATCGACATAAAGATTACCTAATCTACCGTAAAAATGGTTTCTTACGCTACTACAACAATAACATATGTATGTATGTATGGTTTTGCAAAATTTCGCACATTGTAAGTACAGTAGAAATTCGATAATCCGACTACTCTGTAATCCGGAAATCCAGTAATCCGAAGGGTTACATTCTTACTACTGGCTATTCTGTAGTCCGAATTAATTGCAACTCTATAATCCGAATTGTATGATGTGCTCATATAATCAATGGAATGAAATGATTAACGGGAATTTAACGCTTTTTAACAGCGTAGCTTTCATAAATGAAAGAGGGAATGCATATTTTGTCATTGTGTATCAGTTTTGCAAGTGATCAGTCGCAAAATGAATAATAAAAAACGTGCTCATAAAACTTTGTGTTTATTAGATAAAATAAAAATAATCGATGAAATAAAAAAAGGCAAATCTAATAAAGAATTAGCCAACAAATACGGAGTAGGACGTTCGACTATTTCTGAAATAAAAAGAAAAGGTTATAAGCTTAAGAGGTTTGTATGCATAACTGTTACAATTAGTTTGCAAGTTTTAATTTTTTATACATTTGTTTTAAAGAGTATCGGAAAATGCAAGCACTAAAAATCTAAAACTGCGTCAAACTTTAAGAGAAGGTGAATTTCCAGAGTTTGAAGAACGCCTATACTCTTGGTTTTTAAGGCAGCGGGAACTTCAAAAGACACTTTCACGTGAAATTTTATGCAAAAAGGCCAAACAAATGTTTAAAGATAGGTATGGCAGTGGCAAAATATTTAATGCGTCATATGGATGGTAACAAAAATTTAAGAAGAGGAAATCAAAAAAGCCGCGTTCTTTCAAAAATCTTCCTCCAGTAGAGTACTACGCATCTAAGAATGGTTGGGTGACTTCTTATATTTTTTCGCAATGGTTTCAGAATTCTTTTGTTCCACAAGTTAAACAATACCAAAGTGAAAACAATCTGGACCAAAGAGCGTTACTAATAATAGATAACGCTCCATGTCATCCTACTGAACTTGCTTATGAAAATTACAAATGTTTATTTTTACCCCCTAATTGCACCAGTTTAATTCAACCTATGGACCAGAACGCCATTAGAATAACCAAACTGTACTATAAGAAATCGCTTTTATGTCATATAATGGGAGGAGGTGGAGATTACGATAAGTCTTTGAAGTCTTTTACGTTAAAGGATGCATGTATTTTCCTCAAACATGCATGGAACAAAGTTCGAGAGGAAGTTTTAAAAAAGTGCTGGTCAAAAATTTCTCATGAAAATACCATCTCTGAAGATGATATTCCTTTGGCTACTCTTCGACAAAATATAATGTCTTCTATAATACAAGATGAAACTGAAACAACGAATTTTATGAGAGATCTTGTTGAAAATTGTATGAATATAAATGTAAGTAATGATAATTTGAATGAATGGATCGAAGAAAACTACGAAAGTGATATTGCAAACGATATTCTAACGTTGTCAGATCCTGATGAACCAGAAGTAAATGTTGAAAAAGACGAGCAAATATCAAATGCTAAAGCAGTTGAAAATTTAAAAAAGATTATTCTATGGGAACAGCAAAAAGATATTGAGCAAGAGAAAATATTATTTTTAACGGATTTGCGAGATGAAGCGCTGGAGCTTTGCACAAAAAATGTTAAGCAAACAAATATAAAAGATTTTTTTAAATCTTAAAAAAAAAACTTAATTTTTTCTTCTTTCTCAAAGTAAATATTTGCATATAATTAAGAGTTAAATGTTTGTTTTATTATTAATAAATGAATTCATGTTTGGTTTTTTATTGAAATTTAGCATTTTTCTTATATACCTTCACATATAAAAAATAATCCAATAATCCGAATAATTCAGTAATTCGAATCGGGTCTGCAATCAATTATTCGGATTATCGAATTTCTACTGTATGTAGAAACATAATTCGTACAACATAAAAACACAATATTTTCAAACAAAATACGTCACTAACTTCACATATTCTTAATTCATACATCACATAAACGGTAATCGTCCGAACATAATCCCTTTTAAGCGCCTTTATACTTTTTTCCAATTTATTTCTTCCTTGAAATGTCGCCTTTTTCGAAATTCCAGAAATTCATTCTCAATACATAAGCACAAATACATACATGTATAAATATTGACTGAAAATTTTTGGCAAACAACAAAAACAAACTATCAAGTGGCGTTTTCATGCCTTTAATTGTTGTCTTTCGTTGCCGATATGATTGGCGCTGATGTTCGTTTTCTTGTTTGTTTAGCTGTCGGTTTATTATCCCAAACGTATATGGCTTAAATTTGTACCCATCAGCCGAACGTCACATCGGCCGATCAACACGCTTGCGATTGGATGTGAGTTTGTATGTGAATTTAACTACTTTGCTCCCTAATTTTTTGTTGTTGTGTCTTTTATGACTGCTTATTCTGTTCGTTTCTCTATACACCTCCTTCTTGGTAGTGCACATTTAGGTGTGTGTATGTTCGTTTGTGTTTATTTATAAACTTGTTTCGCTGAATTAATGGGTCGTTCTGTTTTGGGTTGCGTTTATTTGCGCATTTGTATGTGTAAGTGGTACAAATTATAAATGGGCTTTAATGAGTTTGTGATGCCCAAACATAGATCATATCGGTTTTGTCAACCTGCACAACGACGACTTAAAACACTTTCGTTTTGTAAGATATCTAAATAGTTTATTAGTACCTGTTATCGGTTAATTTTTACAGATGTTTACACGGTTTCTTCTTGCACCTTGTGACGGACCGCCTACGTTTAGTTTATGTATATTTATAACATTCTTGATTTGAGTCGGAAATACGTTGTACCTACATTTGTTTAGTTTTTCGAACCGCCCGGTTTTCTATATGCGAACTGATCAAATTTGACCCGGACTGACAAAAGCAAAATTTTCAAGTTGCTTGATACAAATCTTTGTTATCGCCTTACGCTTAATCCAACTTTCCATACACTTGTTGTAAGTGTCGGCTGGGATGGCCTGTAGTGCCTTCAGCGAATTTTGTTTTTTCGGTTTCGGATAATTTTTGGAGCCTTATTTGCTAGATATTTGTAGAGTTTCAATGTCATATTCATAAACGCACATCTCGTTATCAATAAATTATAAGTCTAGTGTTGACACGACTCGATTCATAAGAGATGTTGTGGTATTTTGAGGTTGAGGATTTGCTAAGCTTAAACGTGTCCAAAGAGAGCCTCACTGGTGCACTGCGGACTACAAAAACGATAGCGCTTAACTTAATTTTTCAAATAGCATCAGTGAATATTGCCGGCAAATGCATTGCCGCGAAGTGTGCTCTAAGACTCAAGGAAGCTGGGCTTATGAAGGAGTCCAAACAAGGGTACGCCGAAATTCTTTCCACCTTCAACTACTTTCCTGAAAACCTGTATCACTAAATCGCAGAGGCTACTCGTGGCGGCATTTTCTCTGCTCACATACTCACGAGGGATATTTGGACAGGGAGGAGTAGCTGGAGAAGAGTCGCGCTGGCGGCTACGAAGTGTAGCCTCCTTCAGAGAGATAAGCATTCACTTCGACAGCTGAGTGGCAATTGCTGGCAACTGCAATGTCAAAGAGTTGCACAGAAGGGGCACCCTTGCTCCGCTTTCATTGGAATGAAACCGAGTTGAACGTCCATTGGCGTCTTTCGTTCTAGCACGGAACGTGGGTTTAAAACGACCACTCTTGTCTGTTTGGCCTAGACTAGATCGCAGGAGATCTTCTGAACTAGTTGCTCTTAGCCAGGCTCATCTTATCGCAATTTACAATGTTGAGAAAAACCGAAACTGTCATTAGCCATCTCAACAAATTTGTGATAGCTCGAAAGCGCTTTGCCGATTCGCACGGGTCTTATGATCTGTTTTAGGAGTTTGAAGCATCACAGTGAGATTGCTGTTAGGATCGACTTCTTAACTTAACCTAAACTAGACTGTATTGTGTTCACGCTCTTTGCCGCTAGACTACACCAAATGGAAATTTATACAAGGCTTCAAGATACAGTTTCATAGACATACTTGTCTTTACATGCAAAATGAAAAAAATACGACGGAATTTTTATTATTTTGCTTTATTCTAAGAAAAATAACTGTGTTCCAAAAATGTGTATTTGCAATTTATCAACAATTTTAGTTTCGTTTATTTATGTCAAAACGAGTTTTATCACAAATTACACCTCTGTATGCGTGTAGCGTTTGTTTTTATTAAAAATTCTTAGTAAGTCAAGGATGAATGCCTCGAAATGACATTTCGCGGTAGAATAATTTCATCGCTTCAATGCATTAAATATTTAGCACCTGTACAACAAAAATGTACGTAAAATAAATATTAATATTTATTATGTACATACATACATACATACAATTTGACTCTTTGCATGTAACCTCATTTGAGGCGTCAGGCGGCAATGCCGTCCATTTTTGTTTTGGACAGACCATTTGCAAGCAAGTTGGGCTTAAACGAAATATACATAGCTGCATGCATTACCATATACATACATACAAACGTATATGGATATTATCTAATAAATTCTGAGAAACAAGCTCAACTGGTTATATTAAATTATTGAGCGAAAATGATATTAATAGTCTATTAGCTTTTATTTCTAAAACAAAAATTCACAAAATATTTTCAATATTTTTTCGCAAATTTTATCTGGCCCATATGTACACACATATATAATACATATGGGTCCTAACTCTCTTAATATTGGTAGTCGAAAAAATATTTTCATATTTCCTCAATAGATATCGTTGCAGTCGTATATCTCCAGTGCTACCAATCACATTGTGTCGTACCATGTAGTGTTGGAAAGATGAGATTTTAAGCTTCATATAATTAAAAAAAATTAAATTAAAGTAAATTCGGGGAATTTGGAAAAAAAGTTACAGCTGTTCAAAAATGAGTGAAAATAATGAAAAAAATCGCTATATTTTCAAATTTGGGAAGTTTATGGTGACGATACAGCAGTTCGTGTAGCTCAGCAATGGTTGCTCGCTTCCGTTCTGTTAATTTCGAAATTTCGATCGTCACGAATGTTGCAAAAGGCTTACGATGATTCAGTTTTATCAAAAACACAGCCTTCAAAAACGGTCGAGACATCTTTGAAGACATACCTCGTTCTGGACGACCTTCGACCTCTTCAACTGATGAAAAAATTGAGGGATATGGTGTTTGAAACTCATCCGGCAAGTGTGAGAGAGATGGCAATGATTTTGATGGATATTATGGGTAAAAAACGCGTTCTTGCTCTAATCGTCCCGATAAAGCTGAATTTTTCCAAAAAGCGTAGCGTAAACAGATTTCTTCACGAAATTTTGTACAGTTTGATTTCCGAAAAAAAAACAAACTTACTGATCACAATCAAGATAAAGATCTATCTAACTGCGAACAGGAGTTGCTTTTGAATGTTTGGCTCAACGAAAAAAAAAAAGAATTAATTTATAGGGGTTCACTTGCCTGCCGAATATTCTTAAAGTATTTGTGCAGAAGAAATATCTACTTTATTGCAGCAACGACTAAAATTTCGCACAATTTTCTCAAATTGCATGAGTATGTAGAATGATATGTACATACATATGAATATATGTACGTTAGGTTGTGTGTGTATATAGTTTGTCTGCCATACGCCTCCTTTATGAAGCTTTAGCTGCGATAATTTTGCAATCTCATGATTTAAACATATGCATAATATAACAGTAACAAAGGTGTAATTCCAAGAGATTTGCATAGCACAGTTATTGAAAGTGTATCGATGGGAGGTGGCAGCAAGTAAATATGCAAACGTTAACGGGAGTATTGTTTGTCATCATTGGATGCAAGCTCCCTAAAGCGCAAATAGACATCAACGCTAGCGACAATATTCAGCTTCAGTTTGAAGTTGAAGTAGGAAAACTGCAGCAATAAGTTTACATCCTAGATCCAGCAGAAAAGCAAATATGCAACGAAATGTAAAGAACTGTAGGAAAATGAAATCGGCAAAAATAATGAAGACGTAAACGCTTTGAAGCATGACCACTGACATTGTATATAATAAAAAAAAAAATTTATAAAAATCCAAAAATAAATTTCGACACTTTCAAAATTTCATCAAAACTATTTATAAATGTTTTCTGCCGCTACAACTACAACTTGGGTTCATTAGAATGGCTATAAAACTTTATTATACGAGAAAAAATCTGCAGCACATTTTTTTTTGGATATCAATCATCACATCACATTCTTTTAAAACTAATTATTAAGACCCTACAATGTGAGAGGAAGCTTAACGCGATTCGTAGAAATAAAAGTTATTTATGCATATGCGTAATACAAAATTCAACTAAATATAAAAATTTTATAAATAAAATAACACTTTCGTCAATACATACATACATATATAAACATATTAAAAATATCAAAGATTAAGAAAGTTAAAAATGTATTTCTACTCACCTTGCTCTCGTACTTTGCTCTGGTTTTTGGGGCATTTTGATACATTCAACAGCAAATCGTGGTATCATAATATATTTACGAACTCATTTACACGATATTATGGAATTTTATTCCTTAATACGTTTTTATTTTTTATTTCTTTTTTTTTTTAAGATTAATTTAATTGACAATCCGTTCGTTTTATTTGTTTTTTATTTACATTTGACTTTATTATATTTTTCACGGTTTTTACACTAATTTTTTATATTTCTTGTGGCTTACTTTATTTCACGGGCACACTCCTAAAATTGAAGATTAAAACGCACGAGTACGAATGAAATTTCTTTAAAGGATATACTTTTATTTATTTTAATAATATCGTTTCGAGTCGTCTATACTCTTTTTGGTGCGAACAATTCAACCAACCGATGCTATTTAACGCCAAATTCAAGCATGCGTCTTAATTTATCGGCACTCTTGAACATGTACAACATGTTGGTAGAGATTTTCAGCGAAAACATATGTGTTTTCCAGAATAAAAAATATCAATAAATTTAATTTCTACAGAATTGATAACTTAGTTATTCTGGGTATTATAAAAAAGTACCAGAGACGATGCTGTAGTTCAGTTCATGTTCGAAATTTCGATTTACACTGATGGAATAATGTCTCTAGCGGAACAAACAAATTATTTTTTTTTTTTAATTATCCGAAATATCTGGCAACACAAATTATAAAATGTATGTATTTATGCACGTATTGTAAAAATTAAATTTGTTAGAAATAATTCTTCATATCACTTTTCCAATTAAACAATTGGTATGAGCACCAAATTAAGATTTCTGTTACATAGAGGCGTTTAAATTAAGGGTTTACATGTTTCAAAAAATCGAATTTTTATTTTATTGTCTTATTAAATTCTACCTCCAGAATAAAGTCCTAATTTTCAAGTTGAGCCGAGTAATAGTTTTGGAGATACAGACTTGAGAGCTTGTGTGATCGAGGCCGAGTAATAGTTTTGGAGGTACAGACTTGAGAACTTGTGTGATCGAGGCCGAGTAATAATTTTGGAGATATACGCTTGAGAACTTGTGCGATCGAGGCTCTAGCTAGGCTAAGTGCGCCGTCTTTAAACGCTTTTTTCTGTGTTTTTGAAGTCGGTCGGCAAGGTTTCTCGAAAACTACTCAACCAAAGTTCATGAAATTTTACACAGGTATTTGAGATACAATTCTTAAAGACCTGGACGAAGGATGTTTTTTCGACTACAACTATTTGAAAAAAAAAAAAAAAATGTCGCGAAATTTTCACTGAAATTTTTATTTTTTTGTAAAAATGTCTGCAAAATATCCAAATTTCAGTTCTTTTTCCCTTCGTCCTAGTTCTAAGTTAAGGTTTTAACCAAAACACGTATTTTTTCACTTTGGATGATCCTGCCACCGCGCCGCATCTTTTTCCGAGGGGTCACCCGGCAATGACCGAGTTTGAAATTATTCTCCCCAAAAATTTCAGGATTTCTTTCGTAATAGTGTATGTTTGTAACAATAAAAAATTCTAATAAAATATTTCATTTTTTGTATGAGAAAAAAACATTTGAAAAAGGCTGCTTTATAACTACTTGCAAGCCGGAAAAAGCGCGTCCTTTATATTTTCTTTCTTGAAGAGGCAATTTTTTTAATAAATAAACAAAAATTATGTATTTTTAAAGAATTAAATGTATTTAATAAAAGTTTGGTACTTCATTTTGAATTTCCTTAATCCCTTAGCCAATCTTCAGAACATCTGAACTCTTCTACTTATAATTATCTCCAAATCAAAAACCAATTTATTATTACAATAGCTGAATAGAGATAATAACAAAAGATTTTTGAAAACGCGCTTAAAGTTTTGGAAATCGTTTACATTAAGTTAAAAATTCTATTATTCTTCTGTTTGCCAAATCAAGCTCAAACTCTCGGAGAATATTTGTATAAATGTATTCATATACATATATGTACATATGTATATTAACTCTCTGTTATCATAGATATTCAATAAATCTGAGGAGGCAGTCGCAGGCGAAACGTCACTACACAGATGCACTGAGTTGATTAAAATATTTCACTGGCGAAGATCGAAAACAATTTATTTACTGTACCAGCATGTTTACGTACAAGTAATCGGAACGAAACCGCAAATCCAACACATATGTACATATACAGACAAACATGCATACAATACATTATATAAATATATGTATGTATATAATTTTGAATGGAAGACTACACTGCCTGATAATCGCTTTCCTATACAAAGTTGTATGTATTTTATATGTACATACATACATACATAGTTTATAGATTTTGAAGCAGTCGAACGTTTTTAAATACTAATTATTATTTACACTGAATTTTGACTTGTTTGCATTTCGACATAAATCATTAATTGATGCAAAAAACCACATAATAAGCTTTATAATAATTTCGACGGCTGCGCATCTACATTTTTTAACTACCCTCCAGATTTTTAGAGCCTGTTAATGAAATGAGCACTTATAAGAGAATCTCCAAGTAAAATTCGCCGAATTTTTTACAGCTGAGGTACACGATTTTTAAATGTTTTTTCCTTATCTACAAACATACGGTTTTGTAAATCCATGTGTATCTGTGATGAACTTTTGAGTTTGTGCTGTAGTTTTGTTGGTGCGCTAGATATACCGGAGGCGTTGGATGTTGCTGCTGTTGCTGCCTATTTGTCTAGTAATTGGCTACAACATTGTTGTTAACAAGTGTCCGTTGCTGTCAATGCTCATTATACAAACGTACACACATATACCACATACATACATACATATGTGTGTGTGCACAAATTTGTCTTAAAATTTGACCACTTAGCGCTAAGACATATGAATCTGCTAAATTATATGTATATTTGTTTGGTTCAAATGATTTATTAGTTTCACCGTTAAACTGCTCATAAGTAAGCCAAATTTTAAGCTTATTTCAGTCTTTTAGTTATTTTCATTGAATTTTCTTCTAAGTATTTAGGTGAAATCACATATAATGACTGTTTCTAGCAAAGCCGTTTGCCAAGTTTCTATCATTATAACGTCGGTTGGTAAATATTTGTTGTTGTTACTGTTGTTTTGTTGCCTACCTTGCTGTTGTCGTCACTGTTACTCTTGTTTTTGTTGTTGTTTATGTGTTGCCATTTATGCGCATGTTGGCTACTATCCCATGTGGTTGTTGTTGTTATTATTATTGTTGTTATTGACGTTTGCGAATTATTTCGTACGATAGTTGATGATATCTTGTGGTTGTTGTTACTTTCTGTTTTCTTCGTTGTACTTGTTATTGTTGCTAAGATGCTGCTGCATATTTTTTCCCGATTAATCGAATTTTACTTTTACATACATTTTGTTTTTGATCAAATATCAATACTTTCCATTGCACAATATTGGCAAACTTCTGTATTCACTAATTGCATTACACTTGCGTTAATAATATAACAACCACTCTTATCTATTTTGCTAATAAATTTCTTATATTTAATTAATTTAAACACGAATCTTTGCCTTTGATACGCACAACAGGTTCATTCCCTGTCTATATTTATAATCACAGCACACGACCGATATGACTTTACCCGACCGAGCAATGAGAAAAACAACTTGGCTTTTTTATATGAACCCACTGTTTTATATACTGTTTAACAGCGCTGTTGCTCTCTATGTTAGCGCACCAACCAACTTGCCAACCATGCGGATTCGGAGATTCCGTTTGATATATGCTGACATGAGTGTGGCTTACAGTCTGGTAACCCCATTAAGCATTATTTATACAACCATGCGTTGAAGTTACCGGATATGTCATATTGAAAGTTTGACTTTATGCTAGACAATTTTTATATGGAATCGCTTGTCGTTCGGTGCTGATCAGACGCTGTTATACTAGAGACGCTTTACTAGAAACAAAAAGCAATACTTAAATACATTCGTGAATAAAAAAAACTATAGCCGCTATATTCAGTCCTGTAAATGGCAATACTATCACTTTAATTAACGTAACAAACTATTGGCAGCACCTGTAGTATTACCATGGCTACGAAAATGTATATAAACAAACGGAATTGCACTTTTGTAACGCTCAGGAAGCAGAACCGCAAAATAAAAGACACAAGCAAAATTCTATAGATCACTATCTGACATGTCTGATTCACCAACTACGGCCAGTTATTTCAATATCTTCATTACTGGCCAAATAGAAGCAATGGAATTTCCATTAGGTCCAAATGCAGCAGAAGTGTTTTGTCGCTATGAAGTTGTGTACGGACCGGATTGGGAGTTGGTATCCGGTGTACAAAGTGGTATTTCGCAAACGGCATCGAATAGGAGTGGTTACTTTAAAGATAAAATAATATTCAACTTTCCTTTAGAATGGACTTTTAAGAGTACAACACCTTTTGGTTGTAAGTAGATACCATTACTACCGTATACAAAATTAATTCAAAAATGTGTGTATGTGAAACAAATTTCAGGGCCACAATTGATTGTTTGTATATATGGCAAAACACGTTGGGGTGCGGAAACATCGTTGGGTTATAGTCGTATAAATTTGCCGGTATTTGGTTCGAATGCCAAAAACCCTATAGTCACTCCTATAATTTGTCCACAAAACAGCAATATGGTGTCGGAGCTTGCCAGTTGGATAACTGGACGAAATCCTGAATTAAAAGACCCAAAGGCTTTATTAAGCAATGGCAAGTTGAAAGGTAAACTAACACATTACCTAAACTATTTAAATTAAAGCAAATTAACAAATCATTTCAGACATTTCAGCGGAATCTTATGGCGAGGTTGTCTTCAAACTTGCAACTATATTAAGAGGTACCGATCGGTTAGGATACGATTGGGGTTGAAGCTTTTGAACTCCAAAGGTACTTTTAAGATAACTTTGGATGTTAATAAAATATTAAAATATCTATAAAATATTGTGCAACGTAAACCTTCCCTTATACTGTAGTATTAATTCCACTATATAGTATTGATTTTTCATTTAAATCAAAACGAAAAATTCTGAAATTTTACAGATTCGTTTACTTGTACAACTGGTGTTTGTGTAAGAAAATGTTCGGAATTAAGTTTCTTTGTATACTCATTCATGTCAGCCCGAATAAGTAGCATCAATTTATATCATAAACCACATTGAATAAGATACGATTTTAATTTTTTTTTTAAATCATTTATTGATATTTTTTCAATTAAAAAAGCTAAAATAAGAATATGAAGGTAAAAAAATAAAAATGTTTCATTTGCAACGCCGTTTTTGAACGCCTGCGTAAACATACCTGCAAGAAAAAAGATATGGCAGCATTAGTATTTGTTAATCAGATTTTAAAAAATAATTCTTATTTTTATTAATCAGCAAATTTTAAAATCATCAATATGAAATTATGTCGGGAAAAGAAGACAATATGTAAAAAAATATCATCATTTGGTATTTAAACCTATAATAAACATTAACCAATTCGAAACATAACTTTTTTGAATACATTGGCAAAAAGTAGTAACACACTTTTGTAGTTTCTGGAATATTGGAAGTATAATAAAACTATTCTTTTATTTATTTTTTGTTTTTTTCCTTGTAGAAAAGTATTTCTGCTAGTTTACACAATATCTTGATCTTCGCTTTGATGGCTATAAATTACACGTATGTAAGCTTTCTTAGTTATGTTTCAAATAGTCATAAACCAACTTTGCTTGAAGTTTTTCTCACCTGTGTTAAAATCATTTCTAGACGTTTAATTTGCTAGCCATAAATATATGGCATTCAGTTTGTTACACGATTGAAAATGTCTAGGATAAATTATATATTCAGTTAGACGTACCTGGAAATGTAAAAGAATTAAATTAATAATGTGATGCTTAAAATGAATAATGCTCATAGTGATCGATAATTTTTAAGTAACAGTTATACACAGAAACTGCTTATGCATATAAGTACATTTTGATCTTTTTCTTAAATACGAAATAAAATAGCTTGTTTTTTATCTTACCTCTTGTATATAATCAATCATCAATCAGTGTTATGTAATGTTGATGTTGAATGAATGTTACATCTAGCGAGATGGCTATCTGCATTCAAATGACTTAATTTTAAAATAAATTTAACTACAGAGTTATTTATTGAAAAAATATAGCAATATTTACTCGAAAATTTAAGTAAAAAGATATGTACATTGCAAAAATACTAAAAATTTCAAAATAAAAACCACTACAAATTAAAAAAAAAATTAAAATTATTTATATTTTACAAAGTTTTTTTTCTATAATAGAGCATTTATTGTACTATTATTTACTTTATTGATTTATTTACATTATTATTTACATAGTGATTTTAAGGCAATGAAATTCTTTAGAGCATTTATGTAAATTTATCATTTGCAATTAATATCCATGCAACATTCATTCCATACATCCTACACAACAAACACACGTTAGCTCACTTCGCCACTGTATTTTAAGAGTATCATCAAGATGTTATCTGCAAAGAGAAAAGGAAATAAGTATAAATATAATGTTTTAATAATAACGATTGTAATAGTTATATTACAAAAAAAAAAGAAAAAATCAGTAATTGGAAATGTTGAAATCAATATAAATTCATAAACACGGACCAATTAATTTCATCAAGGAAAACTTGCTTTAACACAATAAAATAAAATAATAATAATAAACTCACATTTTAAGAAACAGCGCCAAATTTTACCATGCACATTTTCTTGATTCACACTAGAAAAAATAGAAAATATTATATATTAATAAAGAGCAATAGTAAGTTTATAACATATATTTAATGGTTTCTGTAGTAAATTGAGCAAATACAAAGCAATATAGTAAAATAGAAAACTAAAATTCAAAATACATTTTCAGATAATTCAAAACAGGCTATAACTATTATCGCCATATTGCTTTTATCTACCTATTATTTTACTAGAATCAGTAATTGGAAAAGTGAAAATCAATATAAATTCATAAACACGGACCAATTAATATCATCACACATAAATTTAACTGTTTTGAGACATTGTTGTTTAAATAAAAATAATAATATTAAGCTTACCTTTTGCATGTTCATTTAAATTATACATTGCATATACTGGTAGGTAGAACACGACGCTGAAATAGGAGAAACGGTTTTTGTTACACACATTTTCAAACCAAAATATCACTAATTTTTAATATCGTAAAATAAAACAAGCGAAAAATTATTCAAAAATATATTCAATTCAATTGACATAAATTAAAAAAAAAAAAACGTGCAAATGGGTTCTACTGTTGTATTTACTAGAAAAGCTAAGTTTATCTGTGTATCAAAATTAAAATAATCGATTTTTCGATTAATTCGAACAAATTTAATCGAAATAAATTTCAATATTAAGAATTTACTGCTTAACTTTTTTCGCTTGCCTTATTGTAATTAAATTCAGAACGCATAAGCGCAGCCGTCAAGATTAAGTCACAGTCTTTTGAACTCATACGGTAATTAATAACATCATTATAAATTCAAATTGTATTATGTATTTTGTATTTATTGTAAAAAAAAGACGAAGATAAAACGCTTACCATTATGTCGCTATGGAACTCTTCACTTTATCACTTTTCCAGTCTTATAACGTATTTATAAAATAATTTTTATTGGAATGGACGCTAACATAATATTTACAGCTTGGTTTTACCAAAGTGGACTTTTGTATCAAATGCCTGAAATAGAAAATAGTTTTGTTTAGATGTT
This sequence comes from Bactrocera zonata, assembly GCA_037783105.1. Taxonomy (NCBI): domain Eukaryota; kingdom Metazoa; phylum Arthropoda; class Insecta; order Diptera; family Tephritidae; genus Bactrocera; species Bactrocera zonata. Next base: position 268,735 of record JBAWJQ010002569.1, on the reverse strand, counting down.
TATGCAAAAATAATAGATATCTAACTATTTGATGTTTAAATCAGTACGCAAAGAGCGCAGCCGTCGAGTTTTAGTCATTGAATATACTCATACGGTAATTACTATCATCATTTGAAAATATATTAATATAATAAGATTGAAAAATATAGAGAACTTTAAAATTAAAATGTCGAAAAAGAACAAGGGCTTTCTTATATCTTTTATATGACAATTTAAGAATAGTTTGAAAAGAAATATTTATGACCAAAAATAATCGTATAACGCGATTTTGAGAATTAGGTGTAATTTCACCCTCACAGATATTGAAATGCCTACCAAAAGTGTTTTTTTTTATATTAAATATAATATAAGTGTATAATTACCTCAATGTATAAGTCGGAGCTCACAATTTTTATGTCTGCAAGAAATAAAAAAAAAAGAAATCATAAGATTTTCAACCAAAAAACATAGTATAAAAATATATTTTGTTTTTAACTCATTAACGTAAAAATCAACACGATAATTGTAAGGTAAGGTAAGGTATTCAGTAATTAGATCCGTTATTATAATCATTGAAAAGTAAATAAAATTAATATACGATTAATGTAATATATGCATATAGTATAACTAACCTTTGAAGAATTAGCACACGACCTTACTGCGTACCGTTGGTGGATTCTTGAAGCGATCAGCTTTGTAAAGTGGTATACAGAAAACTGCAAAGAACAACAATGAATTATTGATTATTTAAGAGAAAGTAGAACAACTAACTAAAAGTTCGATTACTGTTTAATTTAACTTAGATAAGCAAATAAAATTTACACTGAGACAAATTTTTCTTATTTAATCGGCTCAAAACCAAATTTTAAAAGGTACTTAAAGATTAACAAAGTTTTGTCTATATTTTGAAATAATAGTTAACAAAGTTACGGTAATTACAACAATTTTCAACGCTCGATGGTTAATTCGTTTACAACGCTAAATACCTTGCAAAATGTAAATTTAAATAAAACAAAAGGATTAACTCGTTATGTCACACTTACCTTTTGACAGCATTCCAGTCGATATTAGCACCTAAACCCTCAAGTTGTTGTATATTGAAGGGCAGTGTAGGATTCGACTTTGCTGATTCAGTAGTGTTAGAATTTCTACCTTTGTTATTGTGCACCCAATTATGTCGATTGTTCTATAAAATATATTTGTGCTTTGATTAAATTTATGTTTCTGTATTTTTATACAAAGTTTAATGGTGAATATCTTTTGACTGCCAGTTGAATTTGACAGTTCGAAATGTTTTTCAAACAGTTAATGTTAAAACGCGATATGTTACGATTTCTAAAGAACTAAATTATAAAACATAAATCTCGTATCTTTATAAATTATGATTTTAAACAAAATAAAAAAAAATCGTTTCAATAATTACTCCACTTTTTAATGATAAAATTAAATTGTGACAAATAAACAAAATAAATATAAAAAAAAAATCTGATAACAAAATAAAATATAATAAAAAAAATTTGAAAAACATTTCGTAGATTTGCGAGTATAGTAGATGGATAGTTTTGATTTTTGTTCTTGTGCTAAGCACATCACATCTTAGATTTGTTTAAATCTTCATTAACATTGAAGTGGAATTTCATGATCAGAAAAATCAGAAGCCTCAGATATGCCGTTTCACAGAAAGATGTTTTATGTTTTATCCAAGAAAGTTGTATACACCATTTTGCAGTTGTGCTTTGCAAAATGTGTCGATCAGAAGTAAATAATTCGTAACATTTATGGTAGATATTGACATTTGTTTATAAATTCATATTCGTAAAGAAAACAACATCCCTCATTCTCAACAATTTCAAGCTTTTTATACGAATTCAAATAAAATAGCACAATGATGCTCATTGCTCATTAATGCTCAACTTCAATAACTTCATATATAGTATTTTAATACTGTACTACTGAATTCTTTGCCTTTGGCACATTTGCCCGCCGGCCTTAAGTGCACTTGTGTTTCGCTGCGAGACATGTGCCCTTTCAGCAGTAGACATTTTGTTAGCAATTTAATAATTTAAAGCAAAAATTAGTAAAAAATAATTCAAATATTTATTATATTTTTACATATTCAGTTCATACGATGATTCAGATTCCCTCATATCACTAACTATTGGCATATCTGAGATAAGGAGTTTTGTTTTTAAAATTTTAGAAGAAAGCCCCATAATATATAACTTGAATAAGTTTTTTAGCTAATATTTAAGAAAAGTGTTTCATAAATAATATATTTTTCGAATAAACTTCACGTGTTATTTTATTCAGTTGATGCAAGTAGGCAATCAAATTCCAACATTTTTCTAACCTTTGCTTGCGCACTTCACTGGATAAAATACCAAGACTAGAACTATTAATTTCTGTAAAGTTTTCATTTAAAGTGTTATACTTTTTTTTTGTAATATTTAATGTAAAAAATCACAGCATTTTCTTACCTCTCCGAGACAAAGTTGTTTCACAATCAATTTATTTCATAGCAAATGTTGAAGAAGCAGCAATATTGCTTGTTGTTGCTCAAAAATTATATTTTTACGAAATATTGCAGCTTTAATTTCTCCGCAAGAATTATAAAAAGTTTTTTCTCAGTTGTGGTCTGCATATAACAAAATTGATTTTGCATCCTCCAAGTTAGTTGAAAACACACTTCCACAAAACACGACTCGTATATCGTTTTGTTGTAAGTTTATTAAAAGTAAAAGCCGTCCATAAAAAATAAATGTTTCCCAACAAATTACGTTTTTAAAGTAATGTCATAGTAACGTGTCGATAAAGCCAATATTTTATTTCAATTTAAAAATTTTCCAACATTTTGTTGATTTTACTGTTGTTGTTGTTATTTTACTGTCATTAAGTATGGCAACATAACCATTATTGGACATGTTACTGGAAATGTCAATCAACAATAGTATGAATGTTTGGTCCTGCGTCATCACTTAATTTTTAAGCGAATTAAAGTTATTGATTTAAAAATGTACAGTAATGTGATGAGTTAACTCTTCTGTATAAGTCATCTCAATTCAATGTTTTTTACTTGGCTTATTTGTGCAGTTCCATTATTGCTGAAAATCATTTTTTTACAGAAAGCTATTATAAAAATAAAAGGGACAAAAATCGATAGAAATGTGCGGCCAATTAATTGTATCACATATCTAAAAGACACTCCATACGAGTTAACTACTTTTTCAGTAAATTTCACACAATATATGGAAAAACTTTGCAAGAACATTTTACACAAATTACAGAATTTCTCTACTTCCATTACCACAGGAAATCCAATCAATCACAAACCAAACCACTGCGGTTCTTAATCTGAATTTTTTACATAAGAAGTTTTTTCATAGACCTCCGTCAACCACTTCTATTGGAGAAATTAGTTGTTGTTGCGCAGAAACTGGTCTACCCAAGAATCAGTGAATAAATATTACAAAAGAATACATAAAAGCAATGATAATCTGAAAATCAGTTTTTAAAACCGATTTATTAAAATATAGCTATAGTAATTTATTAGCAATCGTTTAATATCAATGGTGATACTACAAAAACAATTAGATTTTAACTTATAAAATATGGCAATTTGGGGTTTTAGAATATTTTATTGAAAAAAAAAAAAAATAAAAAAAAAAATATTCATAAGTATTGAAAAGTATTTGTAAAAATTTATTGGAGTAAAAGCATATATTGATGAAACAAATCACTGATATGTATGTGAAGAAATGATTTTAAAATCTCTCATGCAAATAAGCACTCAATTTTCGTTTGTTAAACATCATATATGCATACAACGGAAAAAGTGTCATTAATCGCGAATTAATTGCATTTGCGGTATTTAGTAAAAATAATTTTTTGAAGAAAGGCTGTACATATTTTTTTATTTTACTCTTATAATAAATGTGACTTAGATGGGCGTTGTGGATGGTTGCATTACACAATTAAAACAAATATATTGTATTTCATGTAACTAAGTGCTTTTGACAAAGAATTAAATACAAAAATTTCCATATAATAAAATAAAATAGTTTTGGAACAATAAAAAAGTAGAGCAACTATTTCATATCCCCATTTGGAAATGAGCAAAGAAGAAAAATCTGATATCAGCTAAGTTTATTTTAAGTGAGAACTTGAAAAAAAAAATACAACATATAATAAAATACCAGTTATTATGAAAAATTACACAAACACTCTCGACAATCTCCAAAGCACCTACATTTGGCACGCACATTTCTCACCAGCACTAAGACCCAACACGACGAACAAATAACAAAACAACGCAGCAAAGAGAAATCACCTCACGTCCACCGACCCTCTCCAACCCTCCAACCATCATCAACATTGCGATAAAATATAATTTCAAAATATTAAGATTAAAAGAAGTTTTTCATTTAATTACACATATTTGGACATGTATTATATTATATTTTAGTCTAAGAATTGTTGTAGTTTTGTCTACATAGATTAATGTAAATTACCGTTTTTGTTCTAAATATGTAATACAAAAAATATTACACACGCATAATATAGAGCAAGAAGAGACAAACGAAATTTTATTTCACAAATTCGTCAGCTAAAATCTCCATCGCACAAACACTTGGGAATTGCGCGAGAAAATAATTGTAGGCAGACGCATCAATTGAAGGAAAATTTCTTGCTTTCTTCTTTACTTTACACATAAACATATAATATATATGTTGGTATGCAGCATCCGATGTTAATATATATTGAGATTTTGCATGTGCTTCATAAATTAATAATTTGATGTCTTATCAATAAATACTATGGTTGTGAAATCTTACTGTCGAGCGTCTGATGAATTTGAATTTTCTTGTTTTCAACTATGATAAATTGTTATTCAACTTTAAAATGTTTCTAACCAAATATTACACTCGTTTTATAGTTTCCAAATAACTTATCCTGCCTACAGAGAATGTATGTTTTCAATACATTTTTTCACTAAAATTTAAATCGTTTAAAAAAGCGTACATTTAGGTATATAGTTATATTATTTAAAACGTGAGTGTACGCGCTTTGCTGAATTCCCAGTTTTCTTTTTTTTAATATCTTGGGTTGATCAATCAATAATAGTCCTTTGAGTCAAGTTTTTGTTCTTTATATGTATGTTCTTTCTAAATGTTCCAACATCCATAGAACTACTTGATTGTGTGTTTGTTGGGTGGAAATTGGTTGTAGTACAGTAGAATCATTTTAATTGTTCGATCATTATCATTATTTTTCATCATTAAAAATACAACGTAATCGCTCACGCACATTCATTTAAGGTGACACTGAATCTCAGAAACGTCTTCTTCGTTCCCATGGATTATTGTTTCCGTTGTTATTACCACCACCGCGTTGATTGCCACCTTGGTTTTGGTTAACGCCACCAAATTCAAATGAAAACGTATCCTATTCGCAAGTGAAGGTAATAAAGAATTTCATATGCAAATGTAATAAGTTAGACTGTTGTTTTTTCTTTTATTAATTAAGAATTTGATACGCAAAAAATTAAAACCACCCATTACTCAACATTTCTACAACGTATGCACACAAATAAATATGGCACACCATAGATGCTCCAAATCAGGGTGGAGGTTTTTACACTTGGGTTTTATATAATCTGTTCGTGTATAATGTTGGGAAATGTGTTTAAATTGCAATAACTCGAAAATATCAACTCTTCTCAAAACACATTCATATATTGAACATTTCGTTGATTTAAGTCCGAAAACTATAACAAAGATGCTGTAAAAAAGCAGTTCAAGTCATATTCGCATAATTTATCATATTAACGACGCTGTTTTTTTTAGAAAATTTTTTTCGACGGTATTTATCAAGCTTCAAATTTGAAGGCACATTTTGTAACCACCATCAGAAGCCTATTTGCAAGTTAAATTTTACCAATGTTTTTAAGACGAGTAGATAATAAGCATACAATTTGAATTAAAGCATTCATCATTGTTATGCAGCGGAATGAATTTTGCATAAATTTCTGTTTGTCATTTATATGCCCAACCCAAAGCTTAAAAAAGCATTATTTCGGCGAAATCGAGTGTTAGTAGTAGTATATGTATTTCACTTAAATTTATATAGGAATTTGTTTGATATTTGAAATTGTTTAGTATTGCGTTATATATTAGAAGATAATTTTCGACTTGTTCAATTGTGCTGAGATGGGTCACTTTACATCTCCAGTAGCCCACAAAAACCCGAAATTGTAATTCCACATAAATCAAAGTATTTTTGCTGTTCCAACATACAGTTGTTTCCCCACCACCAAAACATCCCACATATTTTTTTTAAACAAACGTTGTTTAAACCAAAACACTTAAGCGAGCGATCAACCACTGTAGATTACAAGTTTCGGAAAGTTCAAACCAAATATGTTTCTTCAAAGAGTGCTAATAAATTTCAAGTCATCATTGCAATAATACACATTTCCTAACACACTGTAACATTTCATAATTACTTTTAACGGAAAGTTATGCAACAATGCTTTCTTTGGTCACATTAAAGAACAAATTTCCTAGCCTAATGTAGTCAGCTGTGTGGCTTTGAAAATAACTGCAAATATCGTGGTATGTAGCTATTAATCAGGAAACAAGTATCATTCAGTAGCATGCCCTTAAAAAAGCTTACGTCAAAGCGAACATTCAAGGCATTTACAATGTATTGTCATACTTAAGATTAGACTCTACAATGCAATTCCTTTGGAAAATAAAATGATATTTGGCCGAATATCATTAATTCCCTTGAAAATGTTTAGCTGACACACATGCCTTGATTACGAGCCGCTACTTATGGTACACTAATATTCTATTGTTTATGATCATTATTGCTCTACGCCTTTTTCACATCAATAAGAAATTGTGTACAGTGAAATTTTTGAAACAATATTTTATTGATTACCTAATCAGCCTCAGTTAACGAACAAAGTTATATTTTATATCTTTATAAACTACAAATAATACAATTCATTGCCATTGCAGCAACGTATATATAAGTAACCCGTTAAAACAGTACGAGCGTATCAATGTAATAAGCAATAACACCGCAATGGTGCGAACTGAATTTGTTAAGAAACAATTCAAAATATAACCGATTCAAGGATCAATTGTATTAAGCACTGCAAAGCATTTAAGATGCATAAGTATGACCGACTTTGCAGCTTTAACTTAAAGAATTTATTGATATGTTTGTTGAGCTTGTATGTTTAGAATCTTGATTGCATGAAGAGTTCGAAAAATGAACGTACCTGTGGATTATTTGGCCCATTGCCATTGCCGTTACCATTACCGCCCCCACCGCTGTTGCCTAAAAGAGCCGAAATGGGATCTACCATTAAAAATTAGTAAAACTGTTTCCATTCAAAATCAGATTATTTACCTCTGAATTCAAATGGTGAATTGTTGGATGCTCGACCAAAATTGTCGAAATTATTACCTCCATTATTATTACCGCCGAAACCTTCTTGCTGATCCAGCAAAGAATTAAGCTGTTGCGCTTGCATAAACAATGTGTTTTCTTGTTGTCGGCGACGCATTTCTTCTTCTTGGCGCAACATACGCGATTGCATTTCATTTTGCTGCCGACGCATACTTTCTTCATCACGTTTGCGCATTTCTTCGGCTTGCTTTTCGCGCATTTCCCATTCCATCTTCTTGCGTTCATTATCAGACTCGCGTTTACGCAATTCTGTATATATAAACCAATTATTACATCTAAATTTTATCTTTTTACTCTCATAATTCATACCTTGCCTAAGCAGCTCAGTTTCATGTTCATATCGTGCATATTCCATTTGGGCCTCAAGTTTCTCCTCTTCCATTTTGAGTTCACGTTTCAAAGCATCTTGTTTAGTTTTGAACAATTCATGCAATTGCTTCCACCTGGTACCATATTCATGCTCAAAGGAGCCTAACTCGGCGAAGCGTGGTCCTACACCACGTTCATGATGAAATTCTGGTGATTTCTTATTTAGTGATTTATCAGGCAAACCATCATCATCTTCATTAATTTCAAATGGTTCAACTACACATGGACGCAATGATGCCGTAAGGAAAAAGCATTTATCATTGCAAAAACGTAAGCAAACATTTGCAGACGATTTCTTAGCGAACTCGACTATGCCTTCGCCAGTGGATTTACCGCGATCATCAACAACTACATTGGCGCGTTCAATAGGTCCAAATATTTCAAACGATCTATAAAGAAGTTCATTGGATACGAAAGGTGTCAGATTTTTTACTCGGAGTATGGTGGCATTGGGGGCGAAACGAACACGCAATTGACGCCCTTTTCGCATGGTGCCATCCAATTCACGTTTAGCCCGTTGGGCATTTATGTGGTAATCCAATTTTAGGAATGTAAAATTTTTCTCAGCATTACAAAAAATTTCACCAATTTCACCGTATGGTTTAAACATTTCTCGCAATTCATTTTCAGAAATATCGTTGGTAAGATTTCCAACGTATAAACGATTGCGGCCAGAGAACTTAGGTTCTTCGGTGGCCTCAACCGGTGGCAATTCATGAGTTGGTCCTCCGATTGCCCTTAAACGTTGCCCAATGAAGAATTCATCACTCCTATTATAGGGGCCGTTGCCTTGATTACCACGTCCATCACCGGGACCACCTCGTCCACCACGGCTGCGATCCCTATTTTGACCGCCTTGATTGCCACCTGGGCCACCTTGATTACCCATAGGGCCACCTCCGCCTCCTCCACCACGATTGCGATTTTGGTTGTGGTTCATATTTTGATTCTGCTGATTTTGGTGCTGTTGGTTTTGGTTTTGTTGATTTTGTTGCTGATTCCTTTGTTGGTTTTGAGGTTGTTGTTGTGGCTGTTGCTGCTGAGCCTGCTGTTGTTGCTGTTGCTGTGGTTGTTGTTGTTGAGATCCTGGACCAACATCCTTTTTAATTGCTGCCTGGTTGCCTTGATTGCCATCACCTACCGGCTTCACATCTTGTTGTTGTTTTTGTTGATTTTGCTGATTTTGTTTGTTCTGGTTCTGCTGAAAATATTTTTATCAAGATTTTCCATTGTTGAAATACTAGAAAATAATACTGGAAATTTTAAATCACAGATATATAATTTTTTGTAAGTTCGGATTTTTTTCCATTGAACGCAACTGTACTCCTAATTTTATTTTTCGTAGTTAAATTTTTTTTTTACGATTTAGTTCACACGTTCATTGAACTCTTCGTTTGACAATGTGACACATAATAATAACTAAATTTTCACCGGCAAATAAATGTTGATTTTCAAGGTAATATTTTAAAAGAATCAAATAAATTGAAGCTTGGTAAAAAAAAAAATAACTAGAATTAATTTTATAATAAACTTTAATTTAAAGTATTAGAGATGTGTGCTTATAAAAAGTAATATTTTTATGACGTTGGCAATTCGATTTCTTGAACACGAACTACCAATACCTACGATTCACGAAGAGCGTACGACCGTTGGCCGCCATTTTGCATTCGCCATTTTGAGAAAATTTCTAGTATCGATTTTATAATTTTATAGGACATTTATGCATGAATGTTTACGACTTTTCTTACATAATATATTAATATTGAATAAATTTTTAATGTATATAATATAATATCTAATAAAGGTTAAATACCTGATTCTGATTTTGAGAGTTCCCTTGGTTCTGATTCTGGTTACCACGATTCTGATTTTGTTGGTTACGATTATTATTGCGATTACCAAAACCTCGATTCTGGTTTCCGAAATTCTTATTTTGATTTCCACCACCTTGGTTTTGATTTGGACCATTCTGGTTAAAACGTGGTTTCTTCTCCGCTGGTGCTCCATCAGTACCGTCATTTTGCTTTTGCTGCTGAGCATTCATGGGTTTTTTATTACCTTGTGGGATGTTCTTTTGAGCCCTCTGTGGCAACGGAGCAGCACCATTGACTCCTTCAACTTTTATACCACCATCCATGTTGTCTACAATATATTTTCACCTTACACACAAACACACAATTTTCCCAGTTATGTATCCTATAGATTTTTTTTCACTAATAAGACCAGAGATCCGAAATTAAAAGCACATCCGCACAGCTCGAACACCGGAAAAAGAATGAGGAAAATCTGAGACAAGAACTGACGAAAATGGCGTTTGCAATGCATGGTTGTATTTTGGGGTAGAGTTGCATTTTGTACTAAAATAGTGATACACGAAATCGAAACAGTATTTAGTTCTAAAACATAATGTGAGGTATACACATGCAAATATAAACATTGAAAAAATTTTATGAATTATTAGTTTACTGTACTAAAAATGATTCTTAATTTATTGTAGCAGAAGTGGAATTCACTTCGGCTCGGTTTTAGAACAGCATCTCTTGAAATCGGCGTTAAAATGGATATGGCGAGATGAGAAAAACTTAATTCTTTAAAATATTTAAACAATCTGGAGAACATCTTCTCATCCGCCCACATCCATTTTAATCCCGAATTCGGAGAAGGCCTAAAATTTCCTTCCTTGGTATCAATTTGAATTAACTGTTTTTGAAAGATCTCTGAAGGAGATGGCAACCACCTTGAACCTTACCATTCAAAAAGGAGATTAGATAGATCCGTTAAAACAAAAACAACGGTTCCAAGACATGGTAATATTCTTGGTACTGTGAAGCAGATGAGCTAGACAGTGCAGGCATCAATCTACAATAAGACTCCGTAAAAGAGAGAATTTATGTGCATCTGGTCACTTATAGATATTTAATCGACAAACTTGTTATAGATATAGCTGAGTCTCTGTGGAGTCAATCCCTAACTTGCTCACCATGTAGGCAAACGTGACATGATTGGAATGTAGAGGTAGAAGAAGAAGAGACTATTAATCATATTTTATGTGAATGTAAGATTTTCTACAGGAATACCATCGGTCAAAGGTTTTGTTGAAGATGTCTCGGAGGTTGCACAAATGTTACTTCTACCCACTCTATCTACCTACAACAACAACAACGTCCTCAAAAAGATTTATATTTAAGCATTTTTTATATTAATTATATATAAGGATTTTGTTATATACATACATACATATATAACATCTTTGATTTGAATCCATAACTGCCTACCAAAAATGTTGGCCCATTTTCCTAATAGGTGCTTTAAACATACCTATGTACATAAGTATGTAAATTAGTATTTATATTATCAGCATTAAGCACCATTTGTAACCTTTAGGTATATACATACATACATATGTACATATTTCTGACAAATCAAATAATGAATTCTAAGAAAACTTTAGAAAAATGCATAAAGCTGGCACTGCGCTTTGAGCTTTTAATTTAAAATTGCAAACAAAAAGTTTCAGAAACTGAGTTGCTATTGGAACCTGCACATTGGTGTCAGTAGAAGGACTTTAAGCAATAGCGGTGTTTAAAAGGGTATACCAGATAGTCATGTAAGTATACTTATGTATATAGACATATACAAGACAATAAGAGATTGATTATGTTACTGTTTCTCGCAGACAATAATTATAATTAGAAACACTTGAATCAAGGCCAACTAGCTGATTTAAATATTATTCAATTATCGATGTAGCTGATACAAATACTTATGTGTATCGTCGCGGTTACTTTTATCAAATTAAGGAAAAACGTTAACTTCGGCTACACGGAAGCTTACTACCCTTCACGGGTACATACATACATATGTATTCCATAACAAAAAGTGGAAAATATTTATCAAGAATTTAATCGGCAAGTTTGTATGGCAGCTATATGTATACAATAGTGATCCGATCTAAAAAATGTATTTGGAAGTTGTGGCGTTGACTTGAATAATATTTTTTTCCAATCAAAATGTTTTCCATATAAGGACTACATTTGTATGGCAGCTACATGCTATAGTGGTCCCATACCATCGGTTCCGTCAAATGAACAGCTTCTTGGGGAGAAAAAGTCGTGGTCCAAATTTTAGAAGGATATTTTAAAAACTGAGAACTAATTCGCATATGTACAGTTCGTTGTTGTTGTTATAGCAGCAGGAAACATTCCTGAAGTAATTTGGCCGGATAAAAATCCGGGCCAGTTCGTCACTCAGATCAGTTATGTATGTATATATGTATATACTTTATGGAATCTTCGGCCCTAAACAAGGTATAAAGATATAGTAGTGAATCAAATAAACGTCCGAGACCAATAAGAAGATTCTTTTCCGCTACTAATAAAATTGCCGGCTTTTTAGCTTTTCTAGTGATTTTCTACCTAATTTAAGCTTCATCAACCGATTTTTTGTAAACTTCAAATTAAAAATGCTTAATATCTGAATATTTTTCGACATCTTTATATTTACATACACACATATATGTATGTAGTAAAAATTTTTCAGATTCTGCTGATAAACAATTCAAACTCACACGCAAACACTATCATACAGAAGATAAACAATAAGAGGAATATACTATACATAGATTAAAATGAAGATAAGTGCAACGATCATACTCTCACTCAGTATAATTTCCATAAGATATCATAGCACAATGAGCAGTAGCTGGGAACGCATTCGTCTTCGTGTCGAGACCAAAGAGGTGCATATTTAAAATAATTAATCTTATTGATTCCTAAACTTAAAATTCCCTTATGTATGCTTTTAAGGGTTTCGAGCCGGTTAGCAATAACAGTGTAAGCGCTGATGTGCGCACTATATCCGCCCATATATTGGACACCACAGTAGGTCAGGCGGCAGCAAATGTCAACATTACCGTTTACCGCTTAGAAGGCGAAAATAATTGGCAGAAACTGAGTGAAGCAACTACCAACCAAGATGGTCGTGTGAACCAATTAGTACCCGCAACGGGCTACAAATCCGGCATCTATAAGTTACATTTCGATGTGAAACCATATCATACTGAACGTGGCATTAGCAGTTTTTATCCCTTTATTGAAATAGTGGTGCTCTGTGAACAGGGTCAGCATTATCATATTCCATTGCTATTGAATCCTTATGGCTATACGACTTACAGAGGTACTTGAATGAATGTGATAATAAATAAATGGAAACATTTTTTAAGAAACCTATCATTTTCTCTATTTAATCATTCTTGAATATTTAGGATATGCCATATATTTTATATGTACATTGCTAAGTACGCGATTACATACTTATGAACGCAAAACAGGTCATCATGAGCAAATATTTTGTGTTGTTTAAGATTACGTTATCTGTTGTCGTGATTTTGAGCAGTGTGTCTGCTTGCTTCACAGAGATAGACGAAAAATTTATACTAACAAGAAAATATTTTATATTTTTACAGACTAGCAAACTACAGACTAGTAAAATATGGAAAGCGTTAACTTCGCTTACACCAAAGATATAAAACCCTTCACAGGTGAATTTTTTGTAGGATAAAAGAGTATAAAAACATCTCTATCACGATTTTGATCGGTCAGTTTTTATGGAGCGATATGCTAAAGTGGGCCGATCGGAACAATGTGTTCGGAGACTATTGCGATGCTTTGGATACTAATCTATGCCAAATTTAGTGAAGATATTTTGTCAAAAAAAGGTTTTCATACAAGGACTTGAGTTCTTCACGCTGAGTATTTATCTATATACTTTAAAGGGTCTCCGTCGTTTCCTTATGGATGTTGCAAAATTAATATACCCTCTCCGGAGTATAAAAACTGGCTTAAATATTCGGAGCAAACCTCTGAATGAAGAAATCAAGGCTAACTGTTTAAGAAGGTGCAATTTTGTATTACCCGTAATGTAAACATGGTCTTACCTACCTAATATCTTTCTGGCAGAAAGTTACTGTAGTCACATGCACTGCTGTTGCTTGGGAGTTCCATACAACGCTTTGAGATTTTTTGAGCTATGGCGGATATAAGGCATTTATAAATGGTTTTCAGAAAAAATTTGTTCAATAAAAGTGCTAAGCCGTTCGAAGAATACTGCAAATAGGTTGTATTTACGACAATTATAGGAAGAAAAGGACATAACTGGTGATGAGGTGTTGCTTGTAGAAAAAACCTGTAAAAAATTGGATTATTTTCATAACAAATATTTCAGTGTTTGTATAATACGAACACTCACCACTTACTTTTTTTTTTGTTTTTTGTTAAAATGGAATTTGTCAAAATCGTGTTTTTCGTATTTCATTTGCTTTCTGCTTTATTTTGTTATAAGCAATAATGATAAATTTCTTTAATATTTAAAATTCCTAATAGTTAATACATACATACATTCAATTGTGTTCAATATAGTGGGAGGGAGGGGCAAAGTTAATTTAAACATAACCATTTTTCTTTAAATATTCCCTTACAAATAATCAAATATTGTAAATTTCACATTTATTAGTAAGTAAAAGCACGCAGCTTCTAGTTGCTTGTTATGTTTTAAACAATTACACGGTCAATGTGTTTGTCAATATTGTGTGTTTGTATATATATATAATTATGTATATATATAATTTTTGGTTTATTTTACTATTTTTCATTTCGATTACAATTTTATATGTTTGTTTTTAATTTATTACTTTCGCTATAACTTTTTTTTTCTGCGTTTTTTCTTTTGTAGTAATAGACTCATAACAACAAATAATAAAAGTGAATATTTTGTACTAAATTAAATGTAGAAAACAAAAAAAAAGTAAATTTCAATTCATTATTTAGTGCAAGTTTTTCAAATTTTCCAATAATGTTTAGTTCATCTTAACGTTGTCTCTAAAAAAGTTCAGCATTTAGCTGTAATCATTAATTTTTAAAGGTACACATATACATATAAAGTCAAGTGTCTTAATTCAATAAATTTTGAAATTACATAAATAATGTAATTTATAAACTAAACTTTTGTTGCAAAAACACTTCTCACCGCATTTACTTTTTACGATTTCTCTTTTTTTTTCAATAATTATGCGAAAAGTTAGATTAATTTAAAATAAATTCTTATGTAAAATTGTATTTTGAGAATTACTATAAAATACATATACAATGGTTAAACAAGTACATACTTGAACATTGTATAGTTAAAAAGTAAAAAAATAAAAATTAAAAAAAGTCAACAAATACAATTTCAAAAAATAATACAAGCACGCGGCGTTAAGCAATATAATCCACACATGTCTAGGCACGATAGCAACAAAGTTGCCGACAGTCTGGCAGCACAGTCTCTCTCGCGTTCGTCACTGTCCGTAGTGTGATGTAGTAGCACAACATTCGCTGCTAAACTTACATACGATCAGATTTAACAGCATTTTATGTAGTTAGATGTGTCTCTTATAGAAATAATGATCATTAAAATTCAATTTCTGCTACGAAATAAAATTAAATGATGCACTATATAGGCTTTAGCTCTTGTTTATTAATTTGCAACGCTGGCTGCAATATTTTTGTTCGCTGTCATCAATATGTGCGACATGCTGCTGCTCTCGGCCGCTGCAACGGCTACGGTAGCGCTTGCAGTCGCTGCTGCCGCTGCTGCATTCTGTCTTTGTTGCTGCTGCTGTTGTAGCGCGTCTGCTGCAGCGGCTGTTATGGGTATTGGCGCCATCATCCGTGTACTTGAGGCAGGTGTATTTGCAGTGCCAACAGCAATGCCGTGCACTGCAATTGGCTGATGCAAGTTAGTTGTTGTAGTTGCTGCGGCTACATTATGTCGCTGTTTGGGTTGTTGATACTGCCGCTGCTGCTGATGTTGTTGTAACACTGTAGCCGTTGTGGTGCTGAACGCAGGTGTAGTTGTTGTTGTGGTTGTGACTGCCGTTGCATTGGTGACTGCAGACATCGCCAATTTGGGCGAACTAGTTGAGGCTCCTCCAGTCGTCCTGGCAGCAGTAGCCGTTGTGCTGGTAGTTGTGGCTGTATAATTTGGCATATTTGTTGCTATGATTGCGTTGCTCTGTTGCTGCATGGAAATTGGGGAATAATTTAACTATTAACGATATTTATATATATTTATGTAGTTCATAATTTGGTTATTACAAAAGGTTTCTGACTTTGCGAGCACGGAACTATTTAATTCCAAAATAAGGAATGTACTTGTATGTGTGTATGTATTGGATCAGATATTATTACGATTGATTATTTAATAAACAAAAAAGTATTGAATTTAATCAAATTTGACTCGGACTGGTTCACATAAGATTTGCTTTCCTAAATGAGTACCACCTTTTTGTTCGTGACAATTTCATCTCACTTTAGTGAAGCTCGTAATGTCATCGAAAACTTTCCTCATGTGAGTCGTCAATTCACATCTTTTAATGACGATAACATCGAAAAAGTTAAAGAAACCGTGATTCAAAAATCGTCTCTCGACCGGCATCGCGTAGAGGTCGCATAATATATGCTTGACAGCGTAGTTACCCAACATTTATCAAACGCATTATTACTGATGAGAAGACGTGGGTTTATGAATATTAAGTTAAAACTGTCAAACAATCTAGTGAATGGAGATCCAAAAATGAGACGAAAGCGAAAAAAACCCAAATTCGTTGAAAGAAACTGAAGCCATTCCAGCCGAGAGTAATAACAAGTGTAAGGGAATCAAGTGGTAAAAAAGTTTTGTAATAAAATACGTAAAAATGTAGATTTTTTCTGTCCGGGTCAAAATTGATCAGATTTAAAAATATAATATTGCTAATATTAACAATTTAAATAATCAATAAAAATATTATTATAAACAAGAAAAAAGCTAATATACCCTTCACAGGTCTATTTCTTTTAGTAACTATGTTTCCAGTTTGTATGGAAGCCATATGATTTAGTAATCCGATCTGAAGAATTTTTGCGGACATTATGTTATTACCTTAAGCAGTCATCCATGTCAAATTTTGTGAAGATACCACGTCAAATGGGAAAGTTTTCCATACAAGCCCTCGATCGTTCGGCTTGTATGGCAGTTATATGCTATAGTGAGGCGATCTGAACAATTTCCTTCGATATTACATTATTTCTATAAACCATAACTCATACCAAGTTTCGTGAAGACATATCGTTAAATGAGGAAATTTCGCAAACAAGCATTTGATTCCGGTCATTCAGTTTGTATGGCAGCTATATGATATAGATAAACGATCTGAACAATTTCTTCGGAGATTACATTGTTGCTTTAGAAAATAATCTATGCCAAATTTCGTGAATATATCTTGTCAAATGCAAAAGATTTTCATCCAGCACTAGATTCCGATCGTTTAGTTTGCATAGCAGTTGTATGCTATAGTAAGCCGATCTGCACAATTTGTTCGTATATTACATTTTTATCTAAGTTTTCCATACAAGAACTTGATTCCGATCGTTCAGTTTATATGGCAGCTATATGTTATAGTGGTCCGATATCGGCAGTTCCGACAAATGAGCAGCTTCCTGAAGAGAAAATGACGTTTGCAAAATTTCAAAGCGATATCTTAAAAACTGAGGGACTAGTTCGTATATATACCGACAGACAGACGGACATGGCTAAATCGACTCAGCTCAACATACTGATCATTTATATATGTATATAATTTTTAGGGTCTCCGACGCTTCCTTCTGGGTGTTACAAACATCGTGACAAACTTAATACAGGGTATATTAGGTATATATATACATATATATTAAGTCAGGGTATAAAAATAACAATCACATATGTACATACACAAATGAATTGGTATATTTGGCTTTTGTTGGTTTATCCGATAAATTTATGTATGTGGAGGTATTAAGCCTATATACTTATTCAGGTTTCACATTTTCACAAAAGTCCAGCATAACCACGGTAACAATAATCACGGGTGTTGTGGAATCCAAGACAGAATTGCTTAGCTGTCAGAATTGCAAACCAATTCTGATTTTCAATGGTGTCACAGAATCTGATTGGATTTTCGTCTTTTCGAATATAAGCAAAACCAATATTCGAATCAGCTGTTTACTAATGTGCAAATTTGCAAATTAATACATTTGGAAGCAAACCTATTTAAGTTTTTAATGATTTCCGAATTACAGAAAGATTTTAAGAGATAACATTTATCGAATGAATAAAGACGCATTTGGGTGTTTAATTACGTTTATTACGTTTTGTAAATCTTTAAGGGGGAGCCTGATTTAGAAGCTTTAAAAAATTTAATACTTTTTTGCTTAAATCTCTTTAAAAATTTTCCAAACTTAACTTGAACATAAGTTATTAAAAAATATGAATCTCTTTGAATTTATTGTTTACAATGGAAATCGCGACCTGCATCCTGCCCGCCGTCTGGCATATACACATGCGAGAAGCATCTGGCAATTGCTTTTCAAAGGCAGAATATTAAAGATTTCGTATCCAAAAAATTTGCGGATGATATTTAAATATACATATAACTATAAAGCCCAGAAATTTCGCTTTAATCAATTATTTCTTTCCCTCCAAAAAAAAAAAAAAACGATTTTTTTAAGCCTCTAAAAAAGGCTCCCCTCTTATATATCCGCATTTTTTTTCCAAAACTCAATAATTAAGACATTTCGTGTTTTATTCTTATGCTTTCTCCTATAGAAATAAAGATAAATTAATTCGTAACAATAAAATAACTTGATTTCTTAACTTACAATTCAAATCTGTGTGCGACTATCTTCTTGATTTGTTTCTGACAGCAAAACCGATAAAATTGGTTTCTGTGACACCCAAAACCGATACAAATTCTGTTTCGAGTATCAAACCAATAATATCTGAATTCATGACACCTACTTCTTTTTTTGATCGGTTTCAATTCTGATTCCGACAACTATCAGATTCCACAACACCCCTGAATAATAATATTCAAATATACTTTGCCGGTATTTGTTAAAATACTTAAGCAGCAATTTTAACCTTTTAAACGATTTAGTGAATGTTGAACATACAAACAACAATTTATTATTATTAGATTTTAGGGGTACCTAGTGTTTAAATTGAAATAAAATATAATTAAAAATATTTTTTTTTGCCAATAAGTTTTAAACTAAAAAAAACTGTCATTTTCAATAATATCTCAAATACTTTTTGAGTTACGGGTTTCAAAAATATAAAAGCTCAGTTTAATCTGCTCCATTATTCTATCTTTAAGAAGGCTTTTTTCAAAACTACATTTTTCAAGTTTTTTGGAGTAATTTCTCAGAGACAAATGATCCAATTCATATTAAACTTTTGTTTGCATGTTCTTTGTATAGTTCTCCATGCAATGACCTGACAGTTTGGTATGCAAAAAAACGACCAAAATTTTGGATAAAATTCAGCTTTAAATAGGCCACAGGTTTTGTCTAATTTTATTTTTGGTTTACGATTTAGTCCACGAAAATGAATAATAGCGGAATCACAGCAGGGCTGGACCACCTTTTTTAGAGCCGTCGGAGATCGTGTAAAACTCGATATATTGTTTTATTTTTTTTATTTAACAATGGGTCCTTCACCTAGTTCTTATTCACTCAAGACTTCTTCAAATAGTGTTTAAAAACTTGCTTTTGTCTTATTTTTGAAAAGAAGATACATATATCATGAATATTATCCTGGGAAATTCAATTTTACATGTACTCAAAAAAAATATTTGTTATAGATTTTTCTTAGCTAGCAAATTAACTTTGATAATTGACCTACTAAAATTAAGTCTCGTTCCTCTCAATGTCTTATTCGATGAATTCATTTTACTTAATTTGTAATATGTATGTAGGTGAACCAAATTTTCTCAATTAATGTGTATAGTGTTTACCTCTATTCTCGTTGTTACGGCCAGATAACAGGGTCCACACAATCTTACGGGTTTAAAAAGCTTTGCATCAGGTAGCGGTGCCCAAAACTCAGAGCAGTCGGCACAAAATATTTGCCCACACGAGCTAAACAGAAAAAATAACATATAAATGTAGCGCATATACGTAAAACACAATACAAATTAAAGCGTTTCGAAAGGTGCACAAGGAATAATCATAAAAATTACACAAAAAAAAATATAATAATAAAAATTACACAAAAAAAAAAAAAAAATAATTAGAAAAATAAAAAATAGGAAATCAACAAAAAATAAAAAAGGTATGAATTGCAAAACAGGGCATAATGGACACTACTGATTCATGAACAAAATGAAGTTGTCTCTGGTGTTAATCTTTAGTAATCTTTGAACAGATTTTTTTATTCATGTGTCTCTAAGAACTTAATTTTTTTAACAAAATATTTTAACAATATAATTCGAATAAGTAAAATAAACTAGTTAATGTAGTGAGGTTTGAAGTACAAGCAGTGATTATATAAATTTGAAAAATTATGACTTTAAAACAATGAGATAAAAATTGCATAACAGCACATAATGAAAGTAAACAAGTATGTATGTATTGTATTTAATTTATAATTAGGAAGTTTGTTATTAACAAAAGCATAACGTTGATATAAGAAACCAATGATACCTTCATTTGAATAATTAATGATGATGAATGAGGTAGCATTAAGATTATATTTTATATTATAAATGAGTATGAGTCAAAAATCAAACATAAAATAACATAGTAATCATAAAAAAATAAATATAGGTTTAATAGTGAAGATTGCGAAAAGAAAAGAAATTAAAAGTGTGCTATATTAATTATTTTATTTGTCACACCGGCAATGATGCTTTCTGCGGCCTATCCAGAATTCGACTTGACAGCTGGTGCAGCGTTTCACAGCGTGGTCTGGTACCCAGAGGGCACTTGTGGTGTTTGGTTGTTGTATGGAGGAACTAGCGCTAGATGATGGAGCGCTGCGATCTTCCACAGCCTCCCATGAGCATATTGAAGCATTCTCTAAATTATCGGCCGCTGAACACTGTAAAGCAGATAAATTAAATTTTTAATTTTTCAGATAATACTTTGTGGCAATCGTCACGTGATTTAAACAACAATTAAAACAAGAAAACGAGTTGAACATTGACGAAAATTTAACCAATTTGCAGTAGACATGCGATTAGCCAATTTGTTCTATATTTTTTTTTTACCGAAAAAAGGTTAGGCGGAATAAACGCACATTTACGCTAGGAGAACTAATTAAACCAAGTGCATATTTGTTATGGGGTTTTGCGAGGTACATATTTGCTAAAGCAAACAGCAGCAACAACAGCAAGTTAGTATAGAAGCAGCGCAGCAATCAAAGGAGTGAAAAAGTGCAACGCGCACAAAGCAAACAAAAGCAGCATTCGTTGGAACAGCACAAAGAACAAACGATTACAAATTGACATATCGATATGCATGTATACAAATGTATTACACATTATTTAGCACTAAGAGCTTTTTAATTAAAATTAAATTATTTTGTGAACAAATTTTCTAGTTCTCGAGATTAAAATAAACTTCGCGGTATGAAAGCCAACGAGATCAATTCATTCAATTCAAACCATTTTGTTCGAACTTCTTAGCTTATATTATTACATGTTTTTTAGCTCTAAGAACTTGTTAAATATAAAAAATTTTGTAAAGAATTTCTTCGTTTTCGAAAGTGAAGTACGAGTAAGATCAAAATCGGGAAGATCAAACTGTAAAGGAAGGTAATTTATGTCATTTTACACAATTCTATGATTTTGACCTTTAATGACAGACACTTATTCTTTCAAAACGTATAAGTAACTATAAAACCGTTATTCAGAAGGTATATGAGCTGAAGTTTCAGTTTTTGATATAAAAAAACTATCCAAGGCAAACAATTCCTTTATTTTCCATTTAAACCGCGTTCAAATTATTTTACGTTTCTCTTATATATTCAAATGGAGTTTTGATGCTGTCCATTACACTTTTTATCTCCAAAGCAAATAAAATCACAGTTTTGAAAATAAATAAATTTAGAGCTCTACAAAAAAGATCTGATAAGTTTCATGGAAACATTTCTTTAATAGTTATACGCAGTTATAATTATAAATCAAGTGTACAGCATTCATACCGTACACCATGGCGTATGAGCAACAGACAATTTATGATTCACTTGAATGAATGCTGAGTGAGTTGTTTTATGGATAAAGTTTTTTTTTAAATTTTATGTAGATCGGTAAATTGTGAAACAACTGTATTTCTCCAAAGATGTAGGTTTACTTGTTTTAGGCAAAATATAAAAAAAAAACATGTTTAATACATGAGACAGAAACTTGATTTAGGCAAAGTTTAAATAGAAAGTAAGAAACTTTTAATTTTTTCAGGACAAAAACTGAAACGTCAGGGAATGTTGGCAAAAAAAAAAAATTAACTTTGGAAATAACGGACACCCTAATGTGCATATATTTGCGTAATACATGTTGAGAATACAAACATACCGATATGCTGACTTAAGCATTTTAACAGTGAATGTTTATAATAAAGAAATCGCCAATATTAATGAACATATTTCAGCAACATTGGTGGTACACAGCTAACTTTATGGTCAGATCCATTCCTGATTGTCACGAATTACTGTAAATTTTAAAATAATTCAAAAATCCTTTGTAAGAGTTATTCTAGAGTATCGAAACTATTGAAAACTGAAAAATGTTCGTTTTTTCTTGTTAAATTTCTAGACTAGAATACCCATTTAAAATATTACTGTAATCTATTACATAATATAGGCGTCTTCTTTACTCCGAAAATGCTCGGTTTTTATCGATAAACATACAATAAGCACTTATGCAATGTAATGAGCGAATGAAAACCGAAGACAAGACTAACCGTTAATAAAGAACTATTGCTATCAGCATAATCAGAATTACAATTACGTCTGAGCAACGTCATGGTGATATCGTTATCGTCGTCAATCTGTGTATTATCATCTTTCTTATAGCAAAGGCTACAACTGAAACTATGATAACGCTTACGTTGATGGTGACTATTTTGGCAAAGGCAATGGCAATTATGAAAACGATGAGGAAATCGATCACGATAATCAACCGCAGTATGACAACGAGGTCGTGGTTGCTTTTGCAGTGGCTGTTGTTGTTGTTGTTGTCGATATTGCTGCTGTTGCAATAGTAATTTACACTTTGTACACGATCTCGCATTCAAGCCTTGGCACTTAGTACAATCACGTATTCTACTTCGGCTAACTAAGAGTTCGTCTACCTTAATTGAATAGACATACATAAATCAATAGGACTGTGTACTAATGTAAATAACGTAGATTGTCAACCAAAAACATATATGTATAAAAATGATAAGCTAAGGAAAATTATAATCAAAACGGTAAATATTACAGTTGTAAAAAACCAAATTTAACTAAAAAATAATAATACGAAAAATAAAAAAACAAAAATAATTGAGATACAAATTTAAAAAAATTAAAAAAAAAAATTAAAAAGGATGTGAAATAAAGGATAAGAATAAATTAAAACTAAAAAAAAATCAAGCAAAAATTAAAAAATAATGGAAATAAAAAATAATTAAATTAAAATACTAAATCAAAACAAAACTTAAAATATCAGTCGAACAACAGTCGAAAGAAGGGCACTTCTAAAAGTAAAATCAGTTTCTCCTTAGACTTTCAACTAAATATCAGTAAACGATTTTTTTAAATATCGAAATTATTTATCGTCTAGTACGAATAGTGGCACTAAATGTAGCAAATTTGTAAACGCGAAAAAAATTGTTTTCTGTTAAGCTAAATATAAATTGTGATGTTCTGATGCATAATTTTCCTTTCCTTAAAAAAATGAATAACAAAATTTCACCTTTTTCAATCAAATAAAATCCATGCTCTTCTCGCTGTCACTTTTTATCATCATCATCCTACAGTTTGTTGCGCAGTGTAAAAATATTATGAGTAATTCAATGTCGACTTTAGTTTCTTACCTGTTCTTCGTTTTTATCACTATTTTGAGCGGCATTGCAATTTGGACATCTTTTCCTTCGTAGTTCAATTTCCATATCATGTATTTCTTGCAATAGAATATCCTCTCGTAACTAAATGAAAAGCAAATATTTCACTATAACAAATATCTTTATCTAAGACTAGCGCTGACTAGCTTCACTTACCATATGTTCTTGCACAATTTGATGTAGACGCATATTTTGTTCGCTTAGCGCATGCGCCAAGCCGTCAGGGCAGGAATATAATAGATGAGGTCGTTCCTGACGGGGAGGCGGTGACAACGGCAAGGAGCGTATACCAGGCCTACGATTACCCGTAAAGAAATAACGTATGCTATAAAATAAGTAAACAAGAATATGGTATGACACAATTATAAATAATAAAGTCATCCGAAATTTCACCTTCCGTCTGGTTGTCGTATGTGAAACCCATCATATTGACGATTTGAATTTGTAGGGCGTCGACGGCGTTGTTGTCCGTTTTCCTCACCACTAGAGTCATCACTATTGGCTCTGCCACCATTATTACCACCATTATTACCCCCACGACCGGCACCACAATTGCCACCATTATCATCACCGCGACCGGCACCACCACCAGCACTACCACCGGCACTACCACCGGTGCCACTACTGGCACCACCGCCGGCACCACTACTGGCACCACCGCTGGCACCACCACTGGCACCACTACCGGCACCACCACCGGTACCACTACCGGAACTACCACTGGCGCCACTACCACCGGCACCACCACTATTTTGTCTTCCGCCTTCAGCACCTCTACCATTCCAAACAGTTTCACTTCTACTGTTTTGACCACTTGCACGACTAGTACTCGGCTTTTCGTCAGAGCCTGTTGGGGACGTTGGTAAGGACGAGCCATTATTCGAGATAGCCTCACACTTGCCACTCACAGATATTTGCAATTTTCGATGTTCCGGCAAAATCATGATGCTTTCATTCATGGCATCAGTTGAATTCGCTTGCGCGCCTGCATCAGCAATACAAGCTTCTACATCTATTTCAGCAACATCATTTGCGCTTTGATCTGTGGCTGTTGTCATTGTTGTTGCGATGCTGTTGTTGCTATTACTGTTCGTATTATTCATGTTTGTATTAAAATTATTGAGTGAAGACGATGTAGATGAAACGGAGGCATTACTAGATGAATTTGACAAGATATTTGCACGATTCGAGGTACCGTTTGTGCCATGAACATTTGGCATAATACTGTTATTAACGCCGTTGGCGGGAGGTCTGTTGTTATTGTTGCCATTACCAGTTGAAGAATTTCGTCGCTGATTATAGAAGACATAATGAAAACCACAAACAAATATTAATAGAAACAGTTTAACAATAATTTATCAATAAATTACCTCTTGTTTTAATAGAACATACGGAGAGCTTAAGCCAAGCTCTTCTTTGTCCGCCGATGTGGATAGTTTTTCAGGTGTATGAAATCCATCTGTAACATCGACTCCCACTTTTGGAGGCGTAGATGGTAGTTCTTCGCCATTAGTACTTGGTCTTCTTTCGATTGGTACTAAAGTATCTGTGCTAGTGCTGACAGCGCCATGCCAATTGCTATGTCTGGCCAAAGCTTCATCCATATTGTGGCTTGCATCTGAAATAGAACAAAATTTCCATATTATTTTTTACTTTTATCACTAAGTGAATATTTCATCCAATATTTTAAAAGGAAATGCAACTTAAAAAAAATTGATTTTGTTAAATAAGAAGCGCGTTTTTTTTCAATTCAGAAACTTTGGAAATCGTAATTTTACTCACCACTCAATTCTACACTTATCATAAGATCCTCGTTTGTATTTGCTTTAAATTCTTTTGAAGCGTCGCCGCCTCCCGAATCACTAATATCTCTGCTACTGTGGGCAGCATTCGTGTTGCCAATTTGGTGCTCGATACCGTTAGCCTTAGGCTTAATGTCATTTGAATTATCATTTTTTTCATTGTGCCTTGGGAGCTCATTTTTGTTTAAAGCTGAAAGTTGACTGCTCTTGTCGTCTGCAGTCGCTTCAGTATTCGCTAAAGGTTCATTCAATTCTCTAAGCTGCGCATTACTAGTTTGTGGGTCCTCTGCAGTGTTTGCGGCATCCACAAATTTATCTTCATCGTGATTATTTGGCTGGATGGTGAGATTCTCAATTCTCTGCATCATTTCAACTACATTATCGGGCAAATCTTCACGTTCGGATTGTGTATCGGCGATGGAGTTGTTTTCAGAATTTGTAACCATTGTTAAACTATAAAAGAGTGAAAACAATTTTAACGTTAGAAATAAATAATTACAGGGAAGAATTATTATTTCATTTTTTTAACCAAGTAATTATTTATTGAATCTGCTTACATAATTTAAGCCTAACAATAAGTTTTAAAATCTTAATAACTAATGAATTACTGCTTTAATTCACTAATAGTAATGGACGTTAGATAGAAGGTTGCTCATTAAAACCCTGGCAAATTTCATCTCTGAAGACGTGATCGGCTAGCTGGACAGTATAAGATTTTCTCTAGAGTAATAGGATGATTTTACATTTAATGGCTACTATTAGCGCAGGCAGAACTAAATAATTGTATACCTCGCTTCCATATTGGATTTATGACTGAAATTTATAAAAGGATTTTATGGTCCAATCATAGGTTTGAGTTTTTACCCTTTAGGCTTTCGGTTTTAAGTTTTAACTGCCGTATTTTTGCAGAAATGTGGCACTTCCAAGTCAAACGTCTATCCAGGTGAATGCCACGGTATTCACTTCGTATGCTTGACGGATCACTATGTTGTTTAATTTCAGTGTTTGGCTTTTAGAGTGAATGTGACATGCTTACACTTTTGCTCGGTCACGTTTATGCGCCAGTCAACAACTTCCACGGAATTTTAGAAGATTTTCTAGTGCGTTTGTGATTTTTACTGGTTATTTGCTTCCACACAAACTTTAGGAGGCATTCAAAAGTTGTGATAAGAAATTAAAAGCAATATTTGGTGACCCTATTAGCATTGGCGGTTTTAAGTGGTCGTAGCCAGGTGGCTTCTTTTCACTTAACGTTTTTGTTATAATTTTTATGTCATATGAAGTTGTACACTCTAAGGGAATAGTCCTCAGTACACTGTGGGGTAAAGAAGGAATCGAGAAATTGTTCACTGCCGTGTGTGATTGAAATACTTCGCAAATATTATCTGTAAAACAGTTGCCTTTTCCTCTTAAGAAGAGGCCCAAGCACCGGTTTTTTGCCTGAGCGGTCTGTTAATTTCTACTGGTGGCTTAAATTTTAAAAATACACCTTTTTAAGTGCGCTTCTTCTTAACCTTTTAAAGTTTTTCCTATTTTTTTCAGCAACTTTCAATTTCAATTTAGATGATGAAAACGATTACTCTGTCTCGGCGCAGGCTTCGTTTTTCAGTTAAAATACGTTCAATTAAGCTGTTAGTGGTTCGTATTGTACTTCGGAGACTATATATTGGTTTTGATGTTGCTACAGAAACCACTGTTGATAGCAAACAGTTGAATAAGTTAATATTGTCCGCTCCATATCTATTTCACATACAACTTTACTTCCCTCTTGCATGTGGGTGCTAAGATATTTCTTGTACTCGAGCCAATGTGTTCTGATAGTTGTTAGGCGAAATGGTTTCACAACAATATTTGATTGCCCGAATAATTTGATCTTGACTGAGGAATGATCGGAAGACATGTCGGAGCCGACTACCGATTGGTTATACAAGATTAAAGGCGGAACCATTAATATTTCTCAAGGTTACATTTGATATTTGAGTTTAAAAGCATACTACCTACTTTACTTATTCTCAGAAATTTAAATTTGTACAAGAAGAGCGTCAAGTAGTAGCACAAGAGAAATTTTTGTCAACAGAACACAAAAAAGACATCGCGCAGTTTTTTCATAAACGGTGGCATATTTTTATCAACTCAAAAAACCCACATTTCAAAAGCCAAGCCGAAATTAATGATATGTTAGGGAAGCTTAATTAGGTATACTTACTTCGGTTCCACAGTCATATTTGGGTCGCTGGAACGTCGTGAGATGCCACTCTGCATTATGTTTGCTGACACTAAATCGCCGTAAGAACGCGTCTTAGTCATAGGAGCTATAAATATGATTGTATATAGTACATTCTTTGTTGCACGTTACTAAAAATTATTATTAATAAACTTACTTGTCGTTCCCTGCAAATTTTCGTTGCTATTATTGACGAATTCGACGCTATTTTGATTTCCCAAACTTCCCAAATAAACTTCAGTCCATAAGTGCAGATCTCGTACATTGTGCGCTGGCCAAATAACCTGAGAAAAAATTAAAATATTTTCATTAACCAACATTTGATTATTTGTATATTCAGAAATAAGCTTACCGTATCTTTATTTGGTAGATAAAGTGGACTTTTATACATCGGTCCTGATAAGAAAGGCCATACTGAGTAAGTACGTTCAAACACCGACTTTTCGCAACGTTCCTTGTACGTGTTACATAGGAAGGTGCCGAAAAGACATGAATGAGAATGTTGTGCTAATTTGATCTGTTGTGAAAAAATAAATAGGGAAATAAATAAAGGAGATTAAAAAATAAAATTGTTGAATTGTTAAAATTTACCAAGTAAGCCATGTTGAATTCAAAACTGCAAGGAAATTGTTTGTGTATTTGATGTACCAAATCTAACCACTGCAGGAAAACTGGACAACGTTCATTTAGCTCATCCGAACCAGGACCATGACCACAACGATCTGAGAATTTATGGCCAAAACTTAACCATTCACGTTCGACTAATACGCGGAAACCCTAAAAATATAATATATATTCGTTGAAATAATCACCATTTTCTTTTTGCTGGCTTAATTACCTCTACAGTTCGGTAGTACGGATCCAAGCACAATTGGGCTGTGGCCACAATTTGTGGCGTGCGATCCCAACCATCCGAACAGTGCACCAACACTGGCCGCCCCTTCTTCTCAATAGCATGACAAACAGTTATGGCAGCGGCCAATAACCCAGAGAGATGCTGCAACCAAAATGTCTTCTCGAGCGAGCCTAGCCAACTGTCAAAAAAAAAAAAAAAAATGTTTTAATATGAAACGCACATTTAATACGAAAATTTCATCGACACTTACTTTTGACTATCTGCTGGCGAAGCACAGAGTTGTCTTAACGCTTGAAAACTCCTACGTATAACATGTATGTTACCCAGATTCATAAACTCGATTTCAGCCGACGGATAATATTCAATACATTCGCAACCACCACCACGAGCACGATTCGTTACCGCGGAAGCATAGCTGCGCGCATCGACAATCAGAACTTTCTAAAACCGAAATTGAGACAAGCATATGTTGAAAAGTTTTTAAACAATTTGTTGAATACACAAACCTGCACTTCATCCATCGTGACTTCCTCATGACTGCCATCAGTGCTTGAGGGCGTACTCTCACTTGATGTCATTCTTCGTCCCGTCGTATTGATAGACTGACTTTGGCGACGCATTTGTTCACCTCGATCGAATGCACACGCCTCGCTCAAAGCTTTGAGTAATTGTTCATCTGTGTTGTTACGCCAACCGAACCAACCCACTTCTGGTTGACTGCAACGTGCAATCACTGCACCCGACTTTTTGTGACGCCACACAACGGCTGGCAATCGGCGCGATCCACGGAATTTCGCGACTTCGTAAAGCATGTCATCCGAAATGCAAGCCGGCACCAGTAACCGCTGCGGGTATGACGGACATAATTTGAACTCTTCATTCGTTTTGGAAATACGCCACGTTCCGTTCAAATCGAAGCCTAGTCGTACGACTTCGCGCATAAAATCATCGTCTGCACGTTTAGCGCGCTGTAAGCGTTCCAGGTACTCGGGTGAATTATAAGCTTCGCTTTGCATATTTATTGCATCACTCATGTACGAGTGGAAGGGAAATGCGAATAGCGATTCTAAGGTTTCTGGCACACCGACGCACAACTGAATACGTCGTAGCCATTCGGCGCACTGTTCAGCTGTTTCAAAGGAACATTTAACGGTGCTAGCGTCCTTGCAATTGATGATTAGATGAAACAGGTCACGTATCTGTAAGCTTTCGATTAACCCCAGTGGCACGGATGTCTCTGAGTTGGTAGAGTTTTTAAGTATAAATATACGGTATGTTGAGAGCGATAAAATGCCATCATCAGTACGTCCTAGATATAAGACGAATTCCCCAGCAACTGTAAGTTTATACATAAATGTAAAGTTAAATTTTTATTTTAGAAAATGTTTAATAAAATTGATTTTAATGTACTTACGTTCCTGATAGGGTACTTCCAAATCTGCATCTTCTTTTTCCATGTTTAATCTTGGGAAAAACTCAGTAGCGCGTACAATACACAAGGAAGGTGGGGGTGATCCATCCGTTCCCTCCATTTAGCTAGAATGAAAATAAGAAGAGGTTATTTTAATAAAAAAATTGTATTAGAGGTTATTTTGGGGCTATAACTAGTATTACTGCGGTTTGCCAAGAGATAGCGTAACTTGTTTGTTATATATTGTTCCAATATTCCGAATAAGCGTTGGAACACTAATGTCCTTGCGCGATTTTGAGAATTTGCGATTAAAATCGAGGTTAAACAACAAAAAAATATATCGGATTTTGTGCCTGAAAAAGTGGTTTTGCGGAGAGTTCCTCTTCATTATATTAATCTGAAGATCTCATCCGAAAATCTTCGTATTTTGGTAGAAGTTTATGGTGAGCTGCTAAGTGAACTTGGTTGCCACTATTTAAAAGTGGTAATATTGGCTTGAAAAACGAAAATCGTCCAGTCCAAGTTGGTGAAAAAAGTTGAAGATGAAGAATTAGAAACAAACAAGTGATTAACATTGTGGCCAAACACAAGAAGAGTTCAAGAGCTACTAGATCAGCAGTTTCAAATCATTTAAAAGCAGCCGGATACATTCAAAAGCAGTAAAATTGGAATTGTGAATTGAAATGGCGATAAAAAGTAGACCCGTCGTAATTCTAAGCAAAACATCATATATGAATCGGGGCCAAACAGTAAAACTAACAGCAAAATCAATATTCATGACCCAAGGTAATGCTCCGTGTTTGGTAGGAAAGAACAGCATTCCGTATTATGAACTTTACGGAAACAAAGGAACGATTGCCGAAAACGCTTAGAATTTGCGACTATTTGAAGACAGAAGTTTTCTTTCATTCCCTGATCTAATACAATCTGACTGCCATTTGTTCGGGTCGATGCTGAACGACCCCACTGGAATACGGTTCACATCAGAACAGGCTATCAGAACTTGGTTTAATTCATTCTTAGCCGCCAACTGGCGCAGTTCTTTTAGGATGGAGGCCACAAATTGCAAAAAAATGAGAAAATTTTGTAGCTTCAGATGGGCAATACTTTGAATAATAATATTACTAGATGAATTTTATGTTTTTCTTAAATAAACGTTCAAATTAAAAAAAAAAAAAGCACGAATATAAAAAAATAGAAAATATCCCTCTCGTTGAAAAAAAGCGATAGACTTATAGAAACTTAATTTCTTCTTTTTTTTTTGTGTTTTAATAGTATTTTTTTGTAGTTAATGATGATAAAATTTACTATTCATTATAAGCGACGATAAATTTTCAAAGTAGGAGACACTGTAACACTAATTATATTGTTTGAAATCAGGGATTCGGAGTCTTAGACCTCTCCTAAGCTGTTGGCACTAGAGTTATAATACAATACTCTCCATAAAATAAATGTGCTCTAAACGTCTATTATAAGGTCTCCTAATAAAATATAAAGAAAAACCGTGAATTGGGAGAAATAACATTCAAAATATTTTTAAAAATCAGAAAACCTCAAAAATCAGAATTATCGCGGCAAATTAAGAATTTTAGAACTTACTACATAAATACATTACATTTTCCAACAATATTTTTTTTAAAACTTTGAACAAGATTTGTGAATAAATTTTAATGGTGAAACTACAAATTTAACTATATTTTCATCCGACACGTACCAAATACTATCATTAGCCATTCACGTGTTTACACATGAGTATACACTTAGTTGTAGACAATTTAGACACTGAGATATTTTCAAATTCATTCAGCTACTAAAAATGCAGTTGACACATTTTTATGACATGCAGTAGAAAAAAAGTGTGTAAGCAGCTTAAGAATTTTATTACTAATTTTCCAAACAAAATTCAATAATTTTTTTTTTTTTCTAATTTGTCGAGTGAACACGTTACACATCAAATTTGATGGAAAAGGATAATGATTTTCATGCGTGAAGGGAAATTAAAATTACGCCGCACATTTTTCATGTCTGTATTATACACACGCAAGCGAATATAGTCTGTATCTAGCACAGTGGATTGTGCCGCGGCGAACAGGAACATGCCACCGTAAAAGCGACACGCAGGACGAAAGTATAAAAGCATAGTAGGAAGCTAGGAAATAAGCTTTTTCTTATCTATATTAAATATGTATATTCCTTCAATTATTGCGTCTAATTGATAAAGGAAAAAGCTTAGGCACTGTTATAGCAAACAACTAAATTGACTTTAAAATTAGTTATGCCATTACTTGAAGCTAATTTATATGGGTATATTAAATGTGGACTTTCACAAGTTGTTGGTGGTGTATGTTTTATTAAACCGACCTACCCCACACCGAAATTATCACGGCAATTCGTTGATGTACGCGCAAGAAATTGTAACAAACATTGAATATAGTATATGTACATATGTATGTATGAATGTATTTAACTAAAAGTATATACTATGATTTAGTTAATATTTTTGTCTAGTTATTTTAAAGCAACTGAATGATTTAGTTACGAAGCGTCACGCGACCGAGTAGCAACTGTAGTTGACTAAAAGCGGTGACAGCGATTACAACCGTAAATGGCGTAGCCGCAATCGTAGTAATCGGAGACGAACGAAGACCCAATATACACACGTATATATGTATATACATATTCAAAGTATTGTAGATATGCACGTATACACAATCGCACTATACACGTGAATATGTGTATGTATGATATGGATAGTATATATGGTCATATATTTGGATGTGCAAGGTATGCTGGAATATGAGTAGTGGCAATGGCAACGCTCTCGTTCTCATAGTGGAGCAGCGGGTATCCAGTGTCGCCGTTTGTGGAGTCAACGTTTCCACCAAGTGGCTGGCAATGGCCGATACACTCGAGAAAGTTGTATTGTAGGTACTATGAGACATGATATATATTTATATATACGATATATGTATACAAATGTACTGATGTATTTAAAAAAAAGACAAAAATTCTAGATTTAATAAAGTATTAGAAGCAATAAAAGTTATTATAAATACTATGTACTTAACAGTTGAATGATTAGATAAAAACGATATACAATTTAATGTAGATATACATATGTATATGAAGCCTATACTATAAATAGTCAGATATAGAGACGGTTATTTCGTGTGTCCTTTCACTGCGTATGATGTAGATATGTACTTGATCCAATACTATGTAAAAAAAAGGTTAGAACAGTGATTGTGTATATCGTATATGAGTAACGACGAGAAAATATTTAAACTTTTTCATTCAGCATAGCTCGAAATATAATAGGCAAGTTGAAAATCTTTTTTGGCAAAATTTGACTCCATGTTCAATTGATAGACCGATTTCATGTTCTTACACCGATTACAGTGTTCAAACACCAATTATAGCGTTATTTCAACTTTTTGAGAACGATTTTGGAGTAAGATATGTATTTTGCTTTCGAATAAGCCTAAATCTCGAGGATTGCTTCTCATTGTATCAGGTGGGTTGAACTATGGAGCCTAGTAGTAGATGAGCTTTTTGAGTTGCTCACAAACAATGCGATTCGGTGCCAAAAATATTGTTATAATGGCACGAGGTAAATTTGAGAACATTCTCTGCGAGATAGTCCAAAGGGGCTTAACTCTAGCAATGGGATGATGCAATATGGTAGGGTTATTCTACTGTGATCAAATGAAAGGTGAATTTTTAGTGTTCGGTAAATTTGTTAGTGACATCTATGCGATTATGCACCATCTCATACTGCATTGGTTATACGTGATCATTTCACCACATTTTCAACTAATACCGTGCCGCGACCACCGCATTCGCCTGATTTACCTTCGTGTAACTTCTGGCTAGGAGTTCTGGAGGATGGAGTCATGTGTAGAAGTTCACGCAAGTGAGGAAAGTTCTCTGATCGCCATTCACTTGAGAGGAGACCAGAAACGATTCTTTTACATATGACTCAAGCAGCTCACGACTTCCGGTCTTTGACCAAGTATCCTCTGGGTAGCCTAAGAACATCCGTTTGGATGCGAGCTAAAGTGAGAAGGCGAAACATCCCCTGCATAGGGTTGTGCGCTGGGTTTGGGACCCGCCACGTAAAAACACCCCCAATGAAAAATAAACAACAGCTTCGGATGAGAGACCCTCCTTTTGATGACGACCATGGCAAACGAAATAAGGACTATGAATTGAGGGCATGCACCTGAAATGTCCGGTCCCTTAATTGGGAAGGTGCCGTTGCCCAGCTGGTTGATGTCCTCGTGAAAATAAAGGCTGACATCACCGCCGTCCAAGAAATGCGATGGACGGCACAAGGACAAAGACAAGTAGGTCCTTGTGGCATTTACTACAGTGGCCATATAAAGGAGCGCAAGTTTGGTGTGGGATTCGTGGTGGGAGAGAGACTCCGTCGCCGAGTACTATCATTCACTCCTGTGAATGAATGTCTAGCCACAATCCGCATCAAAGCGAGGTTTTTCAATATATCGCTGATTTGCGCCCACTCCCCGACGGAAGAGAAGGACGATGTGACCAAAGATGCCTTCTATGAGCGCTTGGAGCACACCTATGAGCGCTGCCCCCGCCACGATGTCAAAATTGTGCTTGGCGACTTTAACGCCAGGGTGGGCAAAGAAGGTATCTTTGGTACGACGGTCGGTAAATTCAGCCTCCACGAGGAAACATCCCCAAATGGGTTGAGGCTGATCGACTTCGCCGGGGCCCGAAATATGGTTATCTGTGGTACTAGATTCCAGCACAAGAAAATACATCAAGCTACCTGGCTGTCTCCGGATCGAAAAGCCACCAACCAGATCGATCATGTTGTGATAGATGGAAGACACGTCTCCAGTGTTCTAGACGTGCGTACGCTCCGAGGTCCTAACATCGACTCGGACCACTATCTTGTTACAGCCAAGATTCGCAACCGCCTCTGCGCACGTCAACAAACACAAGGAAGGTTCGACTCCGATAAGCTGCAATCACAACAGACAGCCGAACGATTTTCTACTAGGCGTGCACTCCTGCTCTCTGAGAGCACTCGTCAACAACTCGGTATAAGAGAACTGTGGGACGGCATTTCAAACTCCTTACGTACAGCTGCAACCGAAACCATTGGTTTTCGGAAAGTGCAAAAGAACAGCTGGTACGACGAGGATTGCCGTGTCGCAGCGGAGAGAAAACAGGCTGCCTACCTCGCAACGTTGCGATCGACCACGACACGTGCGGGATGGGATAGATATCGAGAGTTGAAGAGGGAAGCGAGACGCATTTGCAGAAAGAAAAAGAAAGAGGCCGAAATGCGTGAGTATGAAGAGCTTGATAAGCTGGCCGACAGGGGTAATGCTCGAAAATTCTACGAAAAAATGCGGCGGCTTACAGAAGGTTTCAAGACCGGAGCATACTCTTGCAGAACCCCCAAAGGTGATCTAGTCACCGATGCCCAGAACATACTTAAATTATGGAGGGAACACTTCTCCAGCCTGCTGAATGGCAGTGAACACACAACGCCAGGAGAAGGCGAACCCGTTTCCCCAATCGATGACGATGGAGCAGACGTTCCATTGCCCGACCATGAAGAGGTTCGAATAGCAATTGCCCGCCTGAAGAACAACAAAGCGGCAGGGGACGACGGATTGCCGGCCGAGCTATTCAAACACGGCGGCGAAGAACTGATAAGGAGCACGCATCAGCTTCTTTGTAAAATATGGTCGAACGAAAGCATGCCCAACGATTGGAATTTAAGTGTGCTATGCCTAATCCATAAAAAAGGAGACCCCACAATCTGCGCCAACTACCGTGGCATTAGCCTCCTCAACATCGCATATAAGGTTCTGTCGAGCGTATTGTGTGAAAGATTAAAGCCCACCGTCAACAAACTGATTGGACCTTATCAGTGTGGCTTTAGACCTGGTAAATCAACCACCGACCAGATATTCACCATGCGCCAAATCTTGGAAAAGACCCGTGAAAGGAGAATCGACACACACCACCTCTTCGTCGATTTCAAAGCTGCTTTCGACAGCACGAAAAGGAGCTGCCTCTATGCCGCGATGTCTGAATTTGGTATCCCCGCAAAACTAATACGGCTGTGTAACTGACGTTGAGCAACATCCAAAGCTCCGTCAGGATCGGGAAGGACCTCTCCGAGCCGTTCGATACCAAACGAGGTTTCAGACAAGGTGATTCCCTATCGTGCGACTTTTTCAACCTGCTTCTGGAGAAAATAGTTCGAGCTGCAGAACTAAATAGAGAAGGTACCATCTTCTATAAGAGTGTACAACTGCTGGCGTATGCCGACTGTCACTGTTGACAGTCATAACTTTGAAGTTGTAAATAATTTCGTCTATTTAGGAACCAGTATTAACACCACCAACAATGTCAGCCTGGAAATCCAACGCAGGATTAGTCATGCCAACAGGTGCTACTTTGGACTGAGTAGGCAATTGAAAAGTAAAGTCCTCTCTCGACGAACAAAAACCAAACTCTGTAAGTCGCTCATAATTCCCGTCCTGCTATACGGTGCAGAGGCTTGGACGATGACAACAACCGATGAGTCGACCTTAAGAGTTTTCGAGAGAAAGGATCTGTGAAAGATTTACGGTCCTTTGCACATTGGCCACGGTCCTTTGCGATCGAATATCGCATTCGATGGAACGATGAGCTGTACGAGATGTACGACGACATTGACGAGTTCAGCGAATTAAAAGACAGCGGCTACGCTGGCTAGGTCATGTTGCCGGGATGGACGAAAACACTCCAGCTCTGAAAGTATTCGACGCTGTACCCGCCGGGGGAAGTAGAGGAAGAGGAAGACCTCCACTCCGTTGAAAGGACCAAGTGGAGAAGGACCTGGCTTCGCTTGGGATATCCAATTGGCGCCACGTAGAGAAAAGAAGAAACGACTGGCGCGCTGTTGTTGACTCGGCTATAATCGCGTAAGCGGTGCCAACGCCAATTAAGAGGAAGAAGAACTTCTGGCTATTCAGCAAATCCACATTACCACTCCGAGGATACCGTTTTGATTCAATTGATGATATAAAAGCTGAATTGATGAAGGGTCTGATAGCTATCACTACGAAGGATTTTTTCAAGTGCTATGATGACTGGAAAATTCATTGGCATAAGTGAATAGCAGCGTCCCTTTTGCAAGGCGAAGACCTCTCCCGGGCTTAAAACCCCTAACACTTGGTGGCAGGTTGTTGGAGGTGTTAAAACAGGTCAAATTCCTAGGACTCACATTAGACTCAACCTTACGGTCGAATAGGCACAAATCCTGGGGCTGTAAGACAGGTATCACCAGATGGATGTATATCATGATCGGAAGGCCTTTTGCCTGTTATGGAGCAGTTGCTTAGGGATTAAGGCAACGCAGCCTTCGCTAGGCTTTCAAGGAGCTGCAAAGACTCGCCTGCGTCTGCGATTTAGGGGTAATGCGTACTTGTCCAACCGCAGCACTTGAAGTCATGCTGGAGCTCACACAGCTGGAGCAATTGATCGAACATGCTGCTCATGGCAGCAGAGGGTGTTGGCAAAGGGAAGACAATGTCGTGTCAATAAATGAAGGTCTTAGAGGAAACCACACCACTGGCTCTTCTTCTAAGAGGCGGTGTTACGAACAGGATAAACATCGCAAAGAAGTTTAGAGTTACACTCGGCAGTAAGGCGGAGTGAAGTAATTCCACGCTCGACCTTCTACTGAGGGTCGGCGCTATCCAGTGGTACACTGACGGCTCGAAAACAGTTGAAGGCATTCGAGCAGGCATTATGGGACTGCATAACAAACTATCCATACCAACGGAATGTTTTTTCAGCATCTTTCAAGCAGAAGTCTTTGCTATAAGTCAGTGTGCAGAAATCAATATCCATCGTAACTATCCCAACCAGTGTATCGCTATACTCTGCGATAGTCAAGGGCACTAAAACCGATCTTAGCTTATGAGGTCAAATCGTTATTAGTGAAAGAGTGTAAAGTAAGGCTGAACCACCTATCAGTTTGCAACCGTGTACACCTGATCTGAGTGCAGAAGCAATATGCTGGCCGACGAACTAGCCCACTCTGCGGCAGCTTTCAGGATTATGGGGCCAGAACCATGCATTACGGTGGGGCCTGACATCATAAAGGAGTTTCTTCACACGCAGCAGAGACTGGGGAGAGAAAGGCACTGGCAGCAAGCAACAGGAATACGCCACGCCAAGCTACTACTGGGAGGTTACAACATGGCAAAGTTAAAAGATATGATCAACTATCCTCCGAGACAAAATCCATCTCATTTTCGCGCTCTATAAGGAAAACTGCAGTTTTAAGAAGCACTTGGTCAACATGTGCATAGTCCGCCAGTTTGCAACATGGAATAGCAAACTCCAGCTCACATGATTCTAGATTGCTCAGCAATTAATGGAAGCGGACTCAAGGCCCTAGGATCCATCACATGGACAGGGAGCACATCACCTCAGTTACGCCCAGCAGCTCCTGGAATTATTCAGAGTGCTGGACCTTTGCGCCCATTTGTGATATAGGAAAGGGTACAATAGATCATAGGTCGCAGTGCAAAACCAAACATTTTCTACCTATCTGAAATCATTTTGTGAATTGTCTTGAGGATTTAGACATTAACACACTTTTTCGACATCCATAGCGTCCATCGTCTTCAGCGCTCATGTGAACTATATGAATGATCGCTACTGATCGAAAAGGACGAAAACTCTCTTCAAGTCATTTTTTCATAAAAAATTGAGTTTCATTTACACAAAGCAAATAATTGTGCAACGCCTTTTTAACATTATATCCCATCCTTAACTAGTAAATATCAAGAGATTTACCGATATTTTTTTTTTTGGTAATTATTTTTGATTGCATTCCGAGCTCTTCTATTTAATTAGTTAACAAATACAGTCTCCTAAATCCCATTCAATTCCTATAAAAATATCACTTACTCTCCTCCTTCGAGCCGGATTTGAACCAGCGACCTATGGATTTCTACATTTGCACATAATTAACTCTACAGTCCACCGCTCTACCAACTGAGCTATCGAAGGTTTTTGACTTATGATTTTTTTGTATGCTTTTTCAAAAAAAATGCATAGGAGATATAGCGGTGTCGCGCTTTTATGATACCTTTGTCGCAGCAATATTTTATTTAAATTACTAGGCCAAATCTTAACTTTTTGATTGATTTTGTCTGTAAAATACTATATAATAAAAAAAAAATACAGAGAATGATCCTTCGAGCCGGATTTGAACCAGCGACCTATGGATATCTACATTTGTAAACAATTCACTCTACAGTCCACCGCTCTACCAACTGAGCTATCGAAGGTACGTTATAAGGATGATGCATTATTTTATGGATTTACAGATTATTATACCAAAAATTGCATTAAACTAAATTATTTCAAAATGTATGTATTGAAACCTATAAAATATTGATATATTAAATATATACATACATATTATTTATACTTAAAAGCTTTTTTGATTATTTGTAGTTATTTAGGTTAAAAACTAAAACAAAAGAAGCAAAAAATATTCAATTTATTTTATCCTTCGAGCCGGATTTGAACCAGCGACCTATGGATGTCTACGAATGTTTACAATCTCTTCTACAGTCCACCGCTCTACCAACTGAGCTATCGAAGGTTTTGAGTTTGAGTGAAATATTTATTTTTACCAACACAAAAGCAGAGGCCCCAACATATAAATAATTTTGCTACCTCAGTGATGTCGATTATATTTTGTTCAAC
Organism: Bactrocera zonata; assembly: GCA_037783105.1. Lineage (NCBI taxonomy): Eukaryota > Metazoa > Arthropoda > Insecta > Diptera > Tephritidae > Bactrocera > Bactrocera zonata. The sequence goes on along the minus strand of JBAWJQ010002569.1, from coordinate 228,921 downwards.
TCAATAAAATCTGCATAGTAGCATTATCAAAAAATGCCGATCAACCAGTTACTTAAGTGCTTGAAGATGCGTGAAGATTCAATCAACTTTGAAGCACGAACACAAAATCAAGTTTTGTTTTAGTAAAATCAAACATAAGAGCCAAAACAAGAGTGAACATACCTTATCAAATAAGTAGGAAATATCAGTCGTTGGAGTGCATACATACATATATATTTTCAAGGTCATGCATGTATATACGAATTATGTTAAAAAATGAAGATTAATTAATTTGCTTTGATGCTTATATTAGCTTTTATTCGTAGCCTTTAGTGATATTGTGCATGAATGCTCATAAAAATGTGCGGCTTATCAAGAGTGTCGAAATAGCATAGGAATTCAACAATATTTGATACAAATTTTCCAATTGATTCACGGTTATGAAATCGTTGAAAACGTTTAGAGAGTCTACTTTGCCAATGAAAGTCGCAAAGTCTTCGAAAGCTGGCTTCATGCAACTCGTCCATCATCCACCTCCGTTAATGAGGATAACATCGAAAAAGTTAAAGAAAAAGTACTTGAAAAAAGTCGTTTTAGCATCAGAGAGACAGTGGAGGATCTCAACATTTATTATGCATCTACTCAACACATATTAGTTAATGCTTTGGGTATGAGAGTATGAAGCGTGCCAATCCTACACTCGTACCATAAAAACCTGAAACTTTTGCAATAACACGTCGAGTAGAGGGCGCAAATGAGATGCTCGGCAACGTTGCTGAGAACCCTACATTCATCAAATGCATCACTGTCGGCGACGATAATAAAGATTTACTTATATTAAAATAAATAAAAATAAAAAATTGACTACCGTTCCGGGTCAAATTTGATCATATGCAATACAAGAAATGCACTCCAGAAATTAGTTCGTTTTAACCGATTTTTTATCTCTCCGTGTATAGATTAAATATTAGATGCATTTAATATTTACCATATTTTCTTCAATACAAATGGTTTCTACAAAGCAGCTGTTTTTGACGTTAGTTTTTCACATACTGTCATCTAAACACATTTGTCATTTCATTATATTTGTCAACAGTGTCGTTGCACACGGAGGACTTCATTTGTACAGCGATTGAAAAATGTGCAATAAAGACCACATATGCATATATGTACATATGATACAGATATATGTATATACACATAGATATGTATGTATGTTATAAAAGCGTATAGCAAGAAAGTTTTCATTCACGTTTCAACTGCATTTCAGACTCACTTTCATTTCAATACACAAAATGTGACATTTAATACACACACATATCCGGCAATGATCACATTAGTTATGCGAATACGTGTGCATCAATGGCAAACATACCCCAATGTAGTATATGCACATATGTATTTGTACATAACAAGTAGGGAAAGTCTAAGTTCGGGTGTAACTGAGCATTTCATATTCTTGCAACTTGCTAGGATGAAAGCCGTGGAAATATTATCAGAATTCAACATTCATTATTCGACGAAATCGTGGGTGAGAAACACGCTCACTCAATTCAATTAAGATAACTCCATATCGATATACATATGGGATATAAAGTCAGCCGAAAGTTCGAAAATCATTCTATTAGGTACATGGGGGCTAAGGAAACATTGATGGAAATGTCAACATATTCTATATACCAAATTTGGTCGAAATTGATATGTCCGGATATATGCGATTTCACCTAAATATGGGCGGTGACATTCACACCTCTTTCTATGAAGCCCTTTCGTGCCATCTTTTGTGTAAAATTTAAAATCTCTGACGCATTTAGTTATTGATTTATGGACCCTTTAGTGGTTTTTAACAAAGCCGTCGCAAGCGATGTTGAAATGATTTGTTCTGTGCAAATTTTGGTAATATAACTTCAATGGTTTGGGAAGTATATATATATGTACATATATTAAGCCCATTAGAGGTCAAAGCATTTAATGCCGTTTTGTGGGCGTGGCTGAGGTCCGATTAGGAACTCGTCGTTCCAATTTCACTGAACATGTGTACCAAGTAATTAAGATACATCAAGTTTTACTGAAGTTATTGCTTACACAGACGGAGGCAGAGAGTCACTCGGAATTGAACTCGTCTCGTCATTCTGATCATTATCTATATATATATATAATATATTTAAACCTACATCTATCTCGATTAATTCTAAGTGATACAAACAACAGTTAGATGAACAAAACTATTATACTCTATGGGAATATGTTGCAAGAGTAAAAAAATATACACATTTTGGCAAGGTACACATTTGGCTTGGCCTTTAGCTACGTGGACGCGTCGGAACCAATGAAAAAATAATGTATACGCACACGAACAGCACTTTTACTTTGTGTACGAACAGATAATATTATAATAGATTGTGGAAACAAGTAATCGAGTACTCATTTAGTCAGACACAAAAAACCGCAATACACGAATGTGCATGCTTCGTACATACGAAAAAGAAAGGTAAATGATGAATGAGCAAAAACAGCGAGTAAATACTGGCCGACTAGCTCTTTAGCTTTTGGAAAAAGCTAACTAGGTACAGGCATATGTATATGTATAACGATATGTAAATGTAGCGTGTTGCACAACTAACGAGCTAAACAACCGAACTAACGACTATGCCACTAAATTAAAACATACAACGACGCATCACGAGCGCTGTAGTAAAACATCGGTTGGAATTAACAAAACAAAAAACACATTGCTTAAAGGTGAAAACAAAAACCACATGGTCGGCGGCAGACAAGTATTAGCCACAGCCACAACGCCACGCAAAATCGGAAAAGCGGCAAGGCAACCGACCGGCCTTTGCTGGAATCTTAACCAGTGGAACGTGACAAAGGAAAACCGGAGAAAAGAAATTGCAATTGGTCAATGTAGTCGACTGATTTGACTGCTAACACCGACGCCACTGCCATCGACTCGTTGTAGTTTCCAATACAGAGACGCTGACAAAGTGACTGGCTTAACTGACTGAGTCGCGTTTGTTGTTTTTGTTGTAACTTTTCCCATATTAGAAATAGTGAGGGGCAAGTGAACGACGAACGATTTGGCACGTTTATAAGGTGTTAGCTGTTGGTGGCATGGCATGGCGTGGTATGCGTTTGCGGGCAGCATTGTGTGGCTCGTGCATTGAAAACTGTTAATGAAAATGCGCTTTTTCCACTTAACACTGAATTAATTGGGTTTAACGTATTTACAGTCAGGCAAGTGATAAGTGTTTAAATGGTATAGAAAAGGAAGAAGAAGACACTTGAAGTGCAAGGTGAAAAAAGTAAAAGAAAATTGAAAATAAACGAACGCAGTGAAAAGACGCTACAACGTAAACTGAGCTGCATACCTACATAGTTACACATATCCGCAGCTTTCAGTTGCTGCATCAGTAAATTGTTGATTTCGGAATATCTAACCTTGCGTCCGCCTGGGTGTTTTTTGAATGGGTGGCTTTCCGTTTTCGCATTATGCAATGATTTCGCACTTTGTATTTTTCCGCCATATTCTTCCGCTAAGTTTTCTCAAACTGTTTCAGTCTTTGGATATGTTCGAATATGTCGGCGCCACAATTTTAGCCAAGAAACCACGAAGATGACGACAACTGCGACGGTGACAACAGCATTTGCAGCAAGACTGACCTAGATTTTTCACTCGAGACACTATACATCGACAGACTGACCAACTAATTTAGTATGCGTATGTTTCTTTAGAAACAGGCGATGTAAGCTTATGTAAATACCATCCCACCTGAGATATGTAGGTGGGATAATTGTACGAGTATAATTTTGCGCGATATATAATATTTTGATTGAATTAATCGGAAAAATTCTATCTATATCTATAGTTATACACTTTTACAGCAAACATAATGTAGATTACTTTTCCCATTATTTCCCCAATTTTTTGTAATGGATTGGGGAATTTGATAATTTGTCACTGCTCATGATTGCACAATTGCAATCGAAACAGACTGTTTATCTGTTCCCTCAATAGCCTAAGCTAAGCTACCAATAGACCTGGATTTTTATCCGGCCAAGGAGTCTTGCGTTTTCAAAGTCGAACTCTGTATGAAAGAAGTTATTACAGAATTCCAATCAATTCTACGTTGGCGCTTGTAATATTTAAGTACAATTTTTGTATAATTATAACTGTATAAATATACTTTAAAAACAAATACTTCTACATTCAATTATCTTTATCTTCTTTCTTATGTTTTGTACTCGGTATAAATTATCTGTTAGGTGCATTCTTTTAACAATCGTGTTTACCTATAATATATAGTCATATGCATATGCCAAATAGCAGTTATCGCGTGACAGTTATCACTAAAAACGAATACAAGCGATTACAAATAATGCAAATAAATAACAAAACTCACGAGAAATCTGAGAAACAAACTAAAATTATTGAAGACATAAGAAAGTGAAGAAAAGAAATAAACACGATCGACAAAATATACATTAACATATGTAAACACATATACATACATATGTGTATATTTGCTTACTGGCAAATAAAATAATCAAAACAAATGAAAAAAGAAAACAATACTCACGAACACATTAACGTGGCGTTGACGACTTGAAAAAAAGAGAATAATGATACTAAAAATAAATTTACAAAAATAGAACAAACACTGGCGAGCCTTTTATTGTTCTTTATAATATGTATATTATGCATGGCCTTTTTGCTTTGTTTTTAATTTGTTTTTGTCCGGATAAATTTCGTTTATTTTTACTACTTTACTTGTATGTACACACACGAGTCGATTGTAATGTGCCAAATGTTAACAGTTTTTTTCCATTCGATCAAGCAGTTATAAAGTTGGGAAACCTTTTGCACTGATACAATTCTTACATACATAAGTCAACGTCAACGAAAAAGTAATTTAGGAAAATATTTTAAATATTTATATTAAAAGGGCATGACTTGAGGTTAACAAATTTATTCTATGAGCAAACATTTATAGGCTGACTAAAGATCCAAGAATGCGATAACTTACAGTAACCGCTTAAACTAAAGTACTAACTCAATTTGGTATGTGTAGAGTCAAAACGAGATAGCAAATGGCCAAGGCTTATAATCACCGTATTAACATTGTAGAACAAATTTACAAAGATTATTAATTCATAAAAGCTAGCCGGCGCCATAGATGCTTATAAATAAAAATATATGCGATGAATTGTAATTACATCGAGTGTGATTACCTTGTAATATTCTATAAGTATCGTAAATAATAAAAGTGTTTAAATCGCTCTGTAATTGTTTTATAACCGAAACCTTGAATATCATCAACTGTAGTTAAAAATTCACAGCAGTTCATAACATAACTCGTTTAGAACGAAGAATATTTTTTTGTTCAGTTACAACTATTTAAATAAACAAAATTTGCCAAGTCTGGAAAAATACTAATTTCACTTTTTTTATTTTTCCTTCGTCCAAAAGCTAGTTTATGATATTTTTTGCTTTTTACTTTTGATGATCCTGTGAGAAGTTCTGCTTTCAACACGAAGGCACCCGAGGCACTGTCAGAAATGACGCCGTAATGTCCGATTTTTAAATATTTTCATTTGAAAATTTCATAGAATATTTGTAAAAATATGTATGTATCTTTGGAATAATAAAAACTTTCAATAAAATATTTCTATCAACATTTTTTTTATAGATTTGGTTAACCGGCGCTGTTTAAGTAGACCAGACCTGGTCACGTTTGATGCGATAAAATCAAATTTTGCCTTTAATATTGTGAAATATCTAATCTCGTTGGAAGTTATTTTAAATTTAGAAATGAAACCTAATATACCATAAGCCCCAGTGCGAGTTCTCACAAAAAAAGTACACACACATATTCGATATCAAAATCTTTGTAGCATAGTTTTAGGCGCATTAGCGTGGGGATAAGACTAAACAAGTTATTGGTATACTAAAAAATAATATATGAAAAATGCAATTATATATATTATATAGTTAATTTATTTACATAGGGAACTAATAACTTAATAAAAATGTTTTATATTTTATATCAAAAATCGGAACTTTATGCCTAAAGAGAGAATAAAGTATATGCAATAATTTATTAATTTCATTTTGATTTATATTAACTTTGAAATAACCATTACGAAACACTATATAGTATCAGTCTGTATATTGACACGAAAAACGAATCTAATAAAAAACGTATTGAGATAACGTAAATAAAAAATGTATATAAATATAGTATACGTTAATCTATTAAATGCGGCATGTGAATATGGCGAAACAAACGAATAGTGTCTCAAGTGAAAATTTGTTATCTATAAAGAGTTACACATTGACAATTTCTGTTGGTATGGTTCGTCTTCAATTGTTTATATGCATTTATAATATATTTATACAAATATGATGATGCTGATAAGTTTTTGCTATCTTTTAATTTATTCTTTCGTATACAAAACAAAAAATATGTCTTCTCAATGTTTAGAAGGCGACATACCAAACATATACAAGTATACGGAATAGGTCAAGAAAAGATTCTCCACAATACAATTTCATTATAAAGAAATCACCGTCATTGTCATAAGCATTTTCGTTTACCCGGCATATTTTGTCACAAAAGTACATGTAAACGATACTTTTTTTTTATAACTGGAAATTGCTGAGATGTAGAGTTCTCATTTTATTTAAAGTTGTGTTTCATTATACGCCTTCGCACACAAGGTCGGGGTTCGGGTTCAACAACCTAATAAAATATTAATGCAACATTGGATAAATATACAACACGTATAATATTATATACATACAAAGCAATCGATCCGATGGATGAACATCCGATCGAGTGTAAGTCCATACTTTCTTAAACAAGGCAAAGCAAGATATTCAAGAAATAATAAGAAAAAAATGTCAACCACGACTACACCGAACCTATTATACCTTCCTTAGGTGCATTTCTTATAGCATAAAAAATTATAAAACGACTGTATCTTGATTTTGATCGGTCACTTGTATGGCTCTTGGAAATTTGGTGCAAACTTAATATATTTTGTTAACGGTATACTTATATAAAAAGGTAAAATTGTAGAAAAATGCGTTAAATTCATTTTTACAATCGAATAACAAGAAACGTATTTGTGCGTACATTAGTACATTGCCAACTCACATGTACTATGTATTTAAGTTCATAAATATGTATGAAATAAACGGGTATATTATAATAGACTTGCAAAATATGTTTACGTTTCAACAGTGCAAATTTGCGAATTCTTTGTTGACATTGATTTCTTCGTACCCATTAAATGGCATTTAAATAATTAAGTCAGTTCTCAGAAACCATAGAGAAATGAGGAAAATAAAACTTTATGCTGTGCAAAGAAATTAGGAATAATAAAGTGTGTAAAAATTAAAAGCGCAATTTAATTTCGTATAAACAAATTTTACATTTCTTCCATGCAAACAATTTTCACAACAAAGAAAAATATAAACAAATGTATCCACATATATGTATGTAGAAGTCATTATTTATGTGTCATATAATATATTTCATACATATGTACTCGTATGTATATGCATCTATGGATGTTCTATATACTATATAGATATATAAGAATAAAGGTATAAAAACACAATACAAAAGCTGATACTCGGAGAAAAAAGCGAAAGCGAATAAGTAAAATATGACTTTGCAAATTTCGTGAAAAGTAGGTAGGTAGGCAAACGTATGATGATTTTGAGAGAATTTTTGCAAATTTGCATTTGTATTACCTTATTCAAAATAAATAAATCGCATGGAAGGCATTGAGATTAAATCAAAATCTTATAAAAATAAAAGAATATATTATATTCATATGCACATGTGCATATAAATATGTATAATACCAAAAAACTTTATGTGCAGAAAAAATGCAAAGCTTTGTTTCAAACATATAATGTAAATTATTTAATATGAGCATGCAGTATTTAAATTAAAATAAAAAAAAATAAAAATTTGACGTAGTCTTACGTATCAATCATAGCACTTGGAAAGTTTGCATTTCTTATCTAATGCAGTTGATCACATACAGGTATATAATAACAAATTTGCATGTATACTACATCGCACTGTCTTTGGTTTATGTACGTTTCTTTTAACATTTGTAATTTACATATTTAAACGGGATATATGCACTTTGCAAGGAAACTGTTATATTTATTGGAATAACGCATTAAACGGCCACCTCGGCTAACGGGTATTTCTGCTCTATGGAGCAGTAAAAATCTAAGCCGGCATTGCAAGTCCAAAGTCCAATTAAGGTTTACAGGAATTATTTTAGATGTTATTGTAAATTATCCAAAATACACTTACATACAACTTTTAAGCATTTAATAATAATGTAAATATAATTGACAGAAATACATAACGGCCAGCTTACCCAATATTTATTTCCAACAAATCAGTCTAAAACTTCTATTATGGTCGGTTTTTATTTCTTTTCAATATTGACGTCAGCGTTTTACAGCTTGTTATTTTATGCAATTGCACTAAGAATTCACCGAATCACATGGAATTATCTGATTCTATTTTACTTGTGTCAATAATTGATTATATACGTGAGCACAATAATATAACACTGTGTATTCTAAAAAATTAATACAGATACTGCGAATGAATAAAAAAAATCGACAATTTATTTTATTTCATTTTTCTTCCTCCACTGCTATATTTTATGCGTCTTGATTCGGCCTTTGGATCGTACATTTTATTTGCTATTCATTTCATTCTTCTGTTTACCCTTTGCACTTTTATTCCACCTTTGTTTCTATCTTCTGCTTTTTTTTCTTTGTCACTAAATGCAATTTTTTCTTTCCTTTGCGATTACATGGGATAATTGATCATTTGTTTAATTACAAACAATCTCAGAAGATCTACTAATTTATAGCACAATCAATATTTCTTTTCGCATATAACTCGTTTATTACAACCAATATCAATAAGGAAAAAATAATATTAATCCTTTTGTCGCACTAGATTTACACGGATTACATTTTTCGTATTAGAACTTTAAATTACAGCCAACTTCAAGTTGATGCATAAGTAGAAATGTTATGGGATGCCAGAGTTTTTATTAATTTTTACACAATTACCATTTGTAGGGAAATTATTTTTACCGAAAATTAAAACGATTAGTATTTAACGATTTTTTCAAAAACCATAAAAAAGTTTGTTAAAAAATTAGCGTTTGAAAGAACACTACTTGTTTTTCCAATTTATGGCTTAAGATTTATTTTTAAAGTTAGTTTATCTTCCACATATTATAACCAGAGAATGTAAGATTATGATATTTTTTCCTTTACAATAACATGCAAAATATACTAGTAGTTAAAAGCATATTTTTCTACATATTCTAAATATATATAAAATTAAATTAGAGATTTTCGTTAGTGAAAGAAATTTCTCAATATTTGTATAGAGTAGGCATCATTGTTTTGCTGCCAGCGGTTGACGGACATCACCACAAAGCAATAGGAAGAAAAGAAGAAATTACTAAAGAGACAGAAGCGAATATAGTGTGTTAGTGATTTTTTTCACGCACATCTAAAAACCTTTCTCAAAATCTTTTTAAATTATTTATATATATTTAATAAAAACTTTAGCAATATGGAGTTTTGGAGCAGTAGAAAATGTCGCTGCTTAGCAATATTTATGGTAAGTAATATTAGTCAATATGTTAACTAATTACCTTTAAGCCGATTTGTTGCCGCATCATTTTTTTTGGTTTCTGGAAAGTTTTCCTTATTCATTCATAACATTAATGTACGTCTGTATATTTTAGGTAATTTACGTATTTTATAATCCTACTGATTCTGGAGCAGTGGATATGAATAGTGAAAATATTGATATGACTTTAGGTAAGTAAAAATTATTCGTAAATATATTTGGGGAATTTTAGGTAAAGAAAAGGAAGATCAACACGCTTATCACACTGCCGCTTGTTTTATTCCTCTTGACGTGTCAATACCAGAATTGGTGTGAGTGTTCAGACCAAAAGACCAAAGTTATTGGTAGTATTAATTCAATTATTTCGTTAGGTACTTTTCTTACAATTTCTATGATTTTCATTTGTCGTTTGAAATATTTTCAAACCTTTTGTTAATAAATATTTACTTAAGTGGAGCTAATTTCTCCAGTACACTGTTGAACATAAAGTTTTATTTAGTTTTAACGAAGTCGAGAAGTTAAATGCCCTTTTTTAACATAAGAGGCGTATTTGCTTTTCATAGTGCTTATATTTGCATATGACTTGTACTAACGTAAAGTTAATATAGTTCGATAAAACTGAGCTTATTGTATAGCGTTAGTTGTTCTTGCTTCTTAACATTTTATATATCGTAGTATTATGATAATATATTGCGGTTAGTACTAATTTATAAATTTATATTTTAATATAACAACTTGCAACGCAAGTTTGAAAAATTTTGATCAAAATTCAATATAAAATTGGATGCGTCATACCGTTATCACTATAATTGTTTTTTAATTGGTTGTCAACTTGCTGTTTGAAAGTGTGCGTATTTATGGACAAAATTAAAAAATGTAAACTATTCTACTACCTGCTTCCATTCAACTAAAAACAAAATTTATGTACATGTATACATACATATGTACAAATGAATGTACTCATTATTCCACCTGCTTTTATTCAACTAAAAACAAAATTTACCATTACAGTTCTGCTTGCTCGTTATCGAAATAGATTGGACAGGCATTTATGTTTGTCAAAACATAAAAAACTGCATGTTGCAATGTACCCCGATGCATACATCCATATGTACATGCATAGTAAAAAAACGGGTTTCGGGCTTAATATCTATCGTATTCTTAAAAAAAATTCATTACACACATATACATATTTAGAAGGGTAATAAAAATTAGTAGTTATTATGCCATTAAGATATTTGTTGCATACGTTGTTTCACAAATGTACATATGTATATACTTGTATGAAAATTTAAATTGAAACGATTCTGCGTATTAAAATAAATACTAAATTGCCAGATAATGTGAAGTTCATTGTGCTACACTATTTCCATTGTACCTGAAGTTGAAACAGCTGTCAACTTTATTTTGAAATATATATAGGAAATTACAATTCTTAGTGCCCTATTGTTATACAGTATATACTTTATATTTACACACCTTATTACAGCTAAGAAGTCGAAGGTTAAGAACTAAATAAATGTTCATATTTAAATTACTACGGTTAACTCAAAAATGCATAAATTTATTGAAAAACCCAAATACAACCACAATTATGAATATTAACACCTTACATGTAAAATGTTTAAAGCGTTTCCATTGTTTCTTATTTGCATAAATTTACACAAATAACTTTCTCTTTCCTTGTCCATTCACAACATAATTATCTATGCGCATATTTTGTGCCAAGATATAGCCAGGTTTATATTTGAACTTACATGTACGAGTATGTACATACATATCTGCTTATGTAAATATTCACTTGTACGTATATGACTAACCTCTCATATGACTTACTTAATTAAACATAATTTTTGCTTGTTAACAGCTTCCAATGAATTGGTTTTTCTCAACTTTTACGCCGAATGGTGCCGGTTTAGTAATCTCCTCGCGCCAATATTCAATGAAGCTGCTGATAAGGTAAAACACACACACACACTTGCATTATCGCAAATTTACAACAACAATTTTCATGAATTGTAGGTGAAAGAGGCTTTTCCTGAAGCAGGTAAAGTAGTACTCGGAAGAGTTGATTGCGATCGCGAAACTTCGATTGCATCTCGTTTCCATATAACCAAATACCCAACACTTAAGGTGATACGCAATGGTCAGCTGAGCAAGCGTGAATATCGTGGTCAACGCTCTGCGGAGGCGTTTTTGGAATTTGTACGCAAACAGCTTGAGGATCCCATCAAGGAGTTCAAGTCATTGAAAGATTTGGAAAATCTAGACTCGAGAAAACGTATTATTATAGGTTATTTCGATCGTCGCGATCAGCCGGAGTATGATACTTTCCGTAAGGTTGCTACAAATTTGAAGGAGGATTGCCAATTCCATGTCGGTTTCGGTGATGCAGCTCAAGCTATGCATCCACCTGGTGAGTATTGACAGAATTTCTTATTAAAGGGTCTTGTATATTTTTATTTAATTTTATATATATTTTTTTAATTTTACAACATCCTAATTTGTTAATTAATTTAAATTATTTAATTAATACTTTTTCTTGAATGCATGCATTGTTCTTGTACTGATTGGCTTTTCGTCTTAATTCTAAAACAAAAACTGAACGTCTATTGTTTCAAATGTTTATTATCGCCTTAATACATAACCTATATTATTAACCTGTATTAATGTATCAATAACAACTTTTAATTTTTTCAAAACTTTTATAAGCTGTGGACGCTGACAGCGATATAAAGCGAGGTAATGCGATTTTCAATTTTACATTAGGTAAATTTTGTTTTTATTCTTTAATTTATTATTTTTGTTTTGTACATAACTGCATTTGTATATTTTTCAGCGCGTCTATCTAATTTTTTTTTTTTTTTGTTTTTCAAAGGTTTTGGGTTACAGCTTTTTTATGAAACTAATAAGTTCTATTACTAACACTACCGAAAAATACACAATATTTCTGCTTTATAATTAATTTTTATTTTCCTAACATACCGATTAATTTTTGTGATGTTTATACATATGTGCTGGCTTATATATTTTTATAAGTATATTCTTTAATATTTATTTGAATTTAAATTGTTAATAGGCAACCCGATTATTGTATTCCGTCCCGATGTTGCGCTCTCGCATGAAAACGATGAAACCTATACCGGCAGCTTGAAAAACTTTGATGAGCTGAAAATTTGGGTGCAAGAAAAATGTGTGCCCTTGGTGCGTGAAATTACTTTCGAAAACGCAGAAGAGCTGACCGAAGAGGGCTTGCCATTTTTGATACTCTTCCATAAACCCGACGATACTGAGGCAATTAAAGACTACAAGGCGATTATCGAAACTCAATTATTGGATGAAAAACGTGAGGAACCTAATAATATTCATGATAGTCTAATGAATAATTAATTTAATATTTCATTTCAATTTCTATTTCCAGAGAATATTAATTTCCTTACCGCCGATGGCCAACGATTTGCACATCCTCTACATCATTTGGGCAAATCGGAGGATGACTTGCCATTGATTGCTATCGATTCATTCCGCCACATGTACATGTTCCCAAAGTTCGAAGATATGTATCAGCCTGGTAAACTAAAGCAATTTTTGCAAGACTTATACAGTGGCAAATTGCACAGGTGCGTTCGAAAACACTTATATAAAATTAAAATTTTTTTAATATGAATTTATTTTCGTATACAGAGAATTCCATTATGGACCCGATCCATCTGGCAATGAAGTGCAAACCGAGGTTGTAATGAAAATTGGCAAAGGCACTTCACCGCCCGAATCGAGTTTCAAGAAGTTGGGCCCATCGAAAAACCGTTATACATTACTGCATAAGGATGAGCTGTAAAGCATGTTATTAGGCTATAGGCTAAAACCTACACACTTAGATACACACATACACAAGCATACACGTTCTGCTGACACATACACAAGCAGCTACATACACGATGACAGTGCTGAAGTTAATACCAATCAAACCAATTCAAATCAAACAATCAATCTCGTATACAACAACAACAATTAGAAATATGTATGAAATTTTTAATAATAGTGTTGCTGTTTTGTTGCTTCTTACTCGTATTAATTATGCTTTAGAAAGATGTTTTCTTCTTATTTTTCAAACAAAACAAAAAATAGCTATCTGTTTTATTTAATTTTTCATTAATGAAAAGGTACATAAAAATGCAATTGTGATTATATATTTTTTGTATTAATTTTAATATAAAAAAAAGATAAACTAAGCTACTAAAAAAATAAGCGCTTGACTTGTTTTCATTGTATGTATGTATTGCTATGAAATGACTTTCCTTATTGTATTACGAATTGTCAATTTGAAGATTAACTTTATTATAATCGGAGATTGTAAAAATCATCAGAGGTTCTATGAATAAGTTTTTGTTTAATTAGACAATTAATTGTGTGTGTTTGTTAGAAATGGAAACACATTTATGTCGCGCCGCAAGCTTTGAATATAATATTGCGATTTTTTTTTTCAATATATAATATAAAAATAAAATTATCAATAAATGAATGAAAAGATAATCGAAAACCAATTCAATTTCGTATTTACTATTAATAATGCTAAAAATTACGGTGTAAAAAGGAAAATAATTCTAATACCACACATATGGTCTAAAATTATACAGTTTTTGCTGTACTCAGTGTTATGTTTTAAATGCATTTAACGATCGATTGAATTTACTTGCGTGTGTTTTCTTATTTAGTTTAGAACATACTTACATATGTATTTATGATGAAAATTAAATAAACACTGGAAATATATTATTTAACTTTTATTTTGTATTTTTAGATATTTATACCAAATTTTTTTGTTTTTATACACTGAAAAGGGATACGCAAAGCAGCACTTAAATCTCCGTATAAATTGTTCTGATCGGACCACTAAAGCATGTAGCTGCCATACAAACTGAAAAATCAAAATCAAGTTCTTGTATGGAAAATTTTTGATTTGAAAAGATATCTGCTCGAAATTTGGTATTCCGCACATAAATTTAAGATAAACGTATTTATTATTGTATTAAAAAATCGTCTACTTTAATAACTGAAATAAATAAAAACTCAAACAACTCGTTGTGGTAAAATGAGTATAGTTTATATTAAACATTTCTACATAATTTTATGATGTACCTATATTTGATCCATACGCATGTATTTGTTTATTTGCACAAACAAATAATGCAGGTAAATACGACAACGCATAGCAGCACTATTTACTTTTGTTGTTTTCATGGCTGCTGTTGTTGTTTTAGCGAATACCTAGTCACCTATGGCTGCTGCTAGTTGCCGGTTGTTATATGAGCAATCGCGAATTGAGAAATCCATAAACAGCGTTTACGAATCCATTCGCCAGCACGTGCACACATCTAACAGCCAAAGGTTTGCGTTTCTTAACGCTGCCCGATTCACTATTTTCATGTCTACATAATGAAATGAAAGCATTTTAGTAATTGTTTAACAATATTGTTGGCTCTTACAGTTGATAGTCCACATTCATGCCGACCAGGTTCCCCTGTCGCTTTCGGCTACTTGATGGCTGCGCCTCCAGTTTATCCATAAGTATAACCGCTTTCTGTGCGTTACGCCAACCAACTACTTAGAAAGCCAACTATAAAATTGATTGTAGTGCTACTCTTTGCATTGTTATATTGTTTTAATTTCTTTTACTGTATTTTTATTTCCCCTTTTAAAAGTAAACAATTTGGCGGTCAGTCTGATTATCGCGTTGCTTCTTCTTTACGTGCAAACGTCACATAAATATATCAGTAAACCTATTTTTCACAAACACTTGCCAATTGCTGTAGAAACCGCCAAAGGTTGTTACAATGTACGAATTAGTAATGTTCTAGTCATTTGAAAAATATTTGCTAAGAGAAAGCAAAGCAATAAAAATTCTGGTGAGAGAAAATAAACAAACAGTACGTGACAACCGAGCCCCAGTTATAATAGCTAACGACAAATCAGATTGAGTGATATGCAAATAAGATACAAAGCTTAGTAGAGCCATAAAAACTTTGTAACGGTAGTTGTCTGTGGTAGAAGATTGCGAAAGATCATACAATTTGTGGAAAAACATACTCAATGGTTTAAAGCTAGTCTTAACAAATAGAAGTAAAAAAACAACAAGCTTATGATTATTTTCTTTCTAATTTTGAATAAAAATGTATTAATTTACAAGAGTTTATTGATGTGTAAAAAATTGTGCACGCTCAAATTTAAGCATAATTTTGTATTTCTTGCCTTATACTTATGTGTAAATATTTTTAAAAAAATTATGAAATATATACTGCATTTGCTTGTGGTTTTAACTATACAGCGAACAAACTAAATATGAATACATTACAATGTTAAAAAAGTAAAAATTATATGAGTTCTTGTTGTTGTTGCCTTTCCAAAGCAATATCGTAATATAATAACAAATTATAAAATTATGCTTAGTGTAAAACTTGGACGGATAATATTCGAACACAATAATGCTGAGATTTTTGTATGAATTTAAGTTAAATAAAAGTATTCATGTACTTTTTTTTAATGGTGTTGTATGCTTATTAAATTTGCGTTTATTACGAATTTTTACTTTGCAGAAGTAAAAACTTTGAGGCACTTGGGTGTTCTTAGTATATCTTCAACATATTCTTCATTGGAACAATGAATACAGGCCGTGGAGAGAAATTAAGAAAAAGCCGCCGATTAAAATGCTGGCTGTTATTTTTTGTTTTGCTGACCCACTCTGGAAAAGAACATATATCATTTAAAATTCCAAATGCATATGATTTCAGATTATTTCAACTTACAATCACAAAATAATTACAACGATCGCCAACACAACACTCATAGCACCACCAGTCCTCATACCAAATATGTGTGCAGTATTGCATATATCGTTTACGTCGCTGTTGGCATTGTTGCTTTGTCATACACCGTTTGGAAACATAGTATTGTTTTAGTGCACCCTGAGAGAAGTAGGGTTGGCTACCCCAACGGATCTCAGTACCGCAAGCATCCTCACCTGGTTCACAAGTTTTTATCGTATTTAGACATTTCTCTGTGTTACCTGTCTGATTGGAACAAACATAGCACTCCAAACCGTTGACGAAGTTTACTACAAGTAGATATTAGTATAGGAATTCTTGACAAGAGCTGTAGGTCTGACTTACCTTGTCCAATATAATAAATGGCTACAACGGTAATAATGAAAAACTTCCATGTTTCCATTTTCACTAAATGTGGTGCAGGATTTCTTTAGGATGATGCAGGAATTAAAATAAATTTAAGACAATCACAACAAATATATAATAAACACAATTAACTAAATAATGACAAATAGATTTGACAGATTTTTATTTAAACCACGCCTTAAGACAGGGTCGCACAAAGCCCGCTTTTCTGCACAGTGGATTAACGTCACACAAAATTTAAAAAATATTCAATTAAAGTATGAAAATGTTATTAATATGATTTTGATTAAATTATTGTAATAATATACAGAATATTTTTGACATTTTTTAATTTTTGAAATACAAAATATTGTTATTCTATATTAATTTATAAACAGTTCTGATAAATTTTTACTTTACAAATTCCTTTAAATTAATAAAGTATAAATTAAATGTTGTAAATTGATTGTTGGTATTTTAGCTCCTCACGACGACATATATATTTTATTTACAAATATTTACATAAAATATACCTTCAATTCATTATTTAAATGAGCACAAAAGTGAGTGCAGCACCATCTGTCGCTCATGCTTACTGCAATTGGCATGGCAGCACAGTTTTTTCTGTTCTTTTGACAACGTCGTTGTAGTTTTCTTTTGTGTATTGATTTCTTTCGTCAAACGCGAGCAAGTATTTTCTTTGTCAATAGATTAATTGTTAAAATATAAATTAAACAAAGATATGGGAGCAGCATTCTTTCCTGTATTATTTTTCACCGCATTCTGGGCATGTGTTGGCATCGGCGTACCAATGATGACACCAAAAGGACCCAATCAAAGTCTCTTTCGTTGCATTATGATGTTAACTGCAGCGACTTGCTGGCTTTTCTGGCTATGCTGTTACATGGCTCAGATGAATCCACTACTTGGACCAAAATTGAATCAAAACACTATATATATGATAGCAAAGGAGTGGGGCAGTGAACTAAAAGACGGTTAAATGAGTGTAATACATTTATTACTATTTGTTGTAGAAAATCAGACTTATGCTTATTATATATGTAAATACCGTATTTCCAATATTAATTATAGAAAATTTATTGTGTTAAGATGGTGATTCATTTCAAGAGTTGTGCATTCCTCTCATATTTTATCAACTTGATAACGAAATGCATTCAATTGCCATGGAATTTAAGTTTGTTATAAATTATACTCCAAAAATACAAAATCTTCAAATAATTTTCGGAAAATGTATTAATAAATAGAGGACCTAATAAATTTGTACTGTATTTATTAATTGGTCGATATATTGAGGTATTATGTAGAAAAAGAGCATATAACCAAACAAACGCTAACCATTTCAGGAGCATAGTATTTTTATTAATATGCCAACAACATAAACATTTATACTATTACCTAAAAGACGGTACTTCTGCCGATTTGTTGTTTCAGTCGGAAAATCGAATGAATCTGGAAAGCTCATTAATCTTGCAACTTCGCGTGGAGTAAAATACCGCAATTTTAAACTTTTCAGAAGTTCTATACGTAGATGTTCATTTCCCTCAGAATTTTCTAACTCTTTTACCTTAGAAAATGTTAAATCCATATCTTTCTTAGCCAAAGGAGTATATATTGACCCAGTTCCTTCGCTGTAGTGGGTATACGCTTTAGTGAAACACATTGTCTTTTTTGATTCCGCTGTCACTATATCCATTAACCACACACGTTTAGTAAGTATTTTTTCTGGTAAGTGATAGTCTTTAGTTATTTCCTCCGGTTCAATCAAGTCACTAATGATTTTTTCATTAAATTCATTTCTCGGAGTTTCACATTCACTTGGTATTTTTTCTAAAATAGATTCCCCAGTGAAATTAAAGTCTTTCCGACGTGCTAAGCAATAGTATCGACTTCTAGAATTCGGTATACCAAATTGGGTTGGGGTTAGTAAGAATTCTCTCCAATGGTACCCTGCGGTTTTTAACGTTTCAATAAATTGTTTATGCGCTTCAGACACCTCAAAACCTTTCACATTTTCCATCAGTATATATTGTATGCTATGGCATTGTGGTAGCAAATCGCAGATATGTTGCAAAGCATCTGAGCGGTTATCAGCTACATCTAAGCGATTACCAACTCTCGTGTGGGGCTGGCAAGGTGGGGACATAAGTATCATATTTACGTTCATCTTCTCTATTTTCTGAGGGGTTAAACTTTGTATATTATTGTTGCATACTAGAGAAGATGGATAATTGTGGGCGTACACAGCATTGGCATGTGTGTTGATGTCCATTGCAGCGACTATAGTTCCAGGCATTCCAGAACCTAATAGAACAAGGAAACTAATAAAATGTATATACTAAGTCACGAGATACATACTATTAAAAGCATAATGCATTCCGCCAATGCCACTAAAGAGTTCCAAAATACGAAATTCCATGCTTTTGTGTTTTATTTACAAATAAATACTTGGGGGGAACAAATCTTCTTCTTGGAACAAGTTCACAATGCGAATTATTCACAATTTTGAGAACAGTTGTACAGGAATTCATTTATTCAGAAGTAAACATATCGTTTTTTTTTTAAATAAATTTTTCAATAAATGTATTCTATAAATATTTTGAAGTATAAAGTTTTAGTTATTAAACTAAGAAGTTATACAACAAACAGTCAAATAAATAATTTCGTTTTACAATTTTATGGTAAACGATTCGGAATAAAAAGAAGAAGAACGTTCGAAAAAGGCGCAACAATAGTTTGGCAATTTTATTATCATTTAAACTTCTTAAATATAAATATGCAAGCCTCAATTTTAACAGATACTGAAGCAGAAACCACTATAGAGCTAGATGAGTCTATAATCAATCAAGCATCACAACCCACAAGTACCACTAAAAGCATATTCAATATAACATTAAATGATGGTATGTATGCATTTGCACAACTTCTAAAGTATAAGTTGCTTTTGTGCTAACAAAAAGAAAAAAATCGTATTCCAGACCTTGAAAATCAGGAAGATGGCGAAGTGAAGAGGTTTGTTTTCTATATACACGCTTATTATTAATTACATTGGCTTGTAATACCATTTTCAATTCTGTCACAGCTATGAAGAGAATTTGCGAGAAGAGATTAAAGAGTGGGGTACACTCTGGCGTGATTCCATTCAACAACTAAAGACGTTCAAACTAAAGCCTCATCCAATTATTGACATATCTATATTGTCGCCACAAAACCGTGCCTACTTGGAGAATGCACCTGATTTACAAAGATTTATACGTGAATCAATTGAGTTCCGCCAAAAAGCATATATATTTATGGAGACAGACTATGCACAATTTCAAGATGTTTTAAGAAATGTTTTAGAGGTATGCGAGCACAATGCATTTATCAAAAAAGAAAGCAAAATTGAAGAAAATTTGGCAAATAAACAAAAATAAGGTTTATTTTACATAAAAGTCTAATTTTACATATTTTTTGTTATGTTCTAAAGCACTGAGCAGTATGAGCTGTTTTCCTTAATATTAAGATTTTCTAAAATTTGTATGCATATGACCGTTAGGTAAAAGTTATTCCCTGCATCCTGATCCTAAGTATTTCATTAAATCTGTCAGCGATTCGAAATCCGTACGACTTGTTGGGGGCGTGTCTTTCGTCAATCTTGGTAAACCTTGACCCATTTTCAGGCGAAACTCCTCCATCTATGTGGATATAAAATAGAGAAATAATGTTAAGAGTATTTCATATTTGGCTCACATTTCTCGCCCCAGATAGTTTCCAAACACCATAACAAAAGACTCCTGTACCTATAAATGCGTATAAAGTACCCCAACCTAAAGCGCGCATTGCCAACGCAGAACCCTCTTCAAGCAAGATACCTGCATCACGTCCACTTTTCTCTATCAGTTTACTATGAGATTGTTTTGCTTTTCCGAGTGTTTTGGAAAATCCAAATATCGCAGATACCCCACCAACCAGACCAAGGAAGGCTGCCGCTATTACGCCGTGACATAAGAGAAGATAAAGGTTAAATATGCATACATTCGAATAAAAACTTACAAACCTTGCATTTTATATTTGGAGTCTTTTTCGGCTATAGCCGGTTTAGAAGAAATTGGTGTAATTTCAGACATTTACGCAGAAATGTTCATAAGTACCCAAAAGCAGTTCAATTAAAGTATCTCGTTCGTTCTAAAAATATTATTAGATTGGTTTATGTTTATTTACATTTATTGTGTGGTAAGTTCAGTGAACGCTTGACATTGCAAAAAAGCAGAGTTGTTATCACGTAGTATTTTTAATACAATGCAAATAAAAAACTTACCTAAACTTTCTACATAAAGATATATCAAAATCATTAAGCTTTTCCAAAAAGTAAATAAGTTATATATTTCTTTTTAAAGATATATTACTTGTTTTTTGAATATTTCGTTAATTTTTCTATTATAAAAATACTAAAATATGCAACTCTGTAGGTTTTGACGCATATAAATATAGCGACCATGGGTCCGCGCGAAGCACTCGCTTCTTTTCGCCACGGCAAAATTATTTCTTTTAGCGTGCGGCAATTTTATTATTTGAAAATAGCATAAATTCTCGAAAAATATAAACAAAAGTTTGTAAATACTGCAGCTCAGGTGTTGCTGCACTTGTGCGCATCATTTTTTGTATTGCACAGGTGAAAATTGCAAGTTTAAAAGGTGTCTGAAAAATTTGCAAATTTCACCAGAAGAAACTGCGACGTCGATAACGAACGAGGCTTTTGTAGAAGAGACACATCGTGTCGAGTGCAGCGCAACTGACGTCTGCATATTTCAGCAGAAAGCAATTATTTTTTCTACAAGTTTTATGTGTTTTTAACAAGAGACATTTCCTATTAAAAAATTAAACTTAAAAAATGGCGACCAACGATTCCAAGGCACCTTTACGCCAGGTGAAGCGTGTGCAATTCGGTATTTTATCACCTGATGAAATTGTAAGTATTAAGACAAGCTTAGAATTATAAATGATATAATTATTGATAACTATCTTTCAACTTTGTAGCGTCGCATGTCTGTTACAGAAGGAGGCGTACAGTTTGCCGAGACCATGGAAGGTGGTCGACCAAAGTTGGGCGGTCTAATGGACCCACGTCAAGGTGTAATAGACAGAACATCTCGATGCCAAACCTGTGCTGGTAATATGACAGAATGCCCGGGACATTTTGGCCATATCGATTTGGCAAAACCAGTTTTTCATATTGGTTTTATTACAAAGACAATTAAGATATTGCGTTGTGTGTGCTTTTACTGCTCTAAAATGTTAGTATCTCCACAAAATCCAAAAATTAAGGAGATTGTTATGAAATCAAAGGGACAGCCACGAAAGCGTCTGGCGTATGTATATGATTTGTGTAAAGGTAAAACTGTGTGCGAGGGCGGCGAAGATATGGATATGGCAAAAGATGGTCAACAAGCGGATCCTAATAAAAAACAAGGTCACGGTGGTTGCGGTCATTATCAACCATCATTGAGACGTAGTGGATTAGAGTTGACCGCCGAGTGGAAGCATGTAAATGAAGATTCACAGGTAAACAATAAAAACCAATGAATGTTATTGTATTTTATTACAACTAAAAATTTTATGCAATACGTACAGGAAAAGAAAATCATAGTAACGGCGGAGCGTGTTTGGGAAATTTTAAAACATAT
Organism: Bactrocera zonata; assembly: GCA_037783105.1. Classification (NCBI taxonomy): domain Eukaryota; kingdom Metazoa; phylum Arthropoda; class Insecta; order Diptera; family Tephritidae; genus Bactrocera; species Bactrocera zonata. The sequence continues at coordinate 206,397 of JBAWJQ010002569.1, read as the reverse complement.
AACTGATGAAGAATGCTTCATTCTCGGTATGGATCCCAAATATGCACGACCTGATTGGATGATTGTCACGGTATTGCCTGTACCACCATTAGCTGTGCGTCCAGCTGTTGTTATGTTTGGCGCCGCTAAGAATCAGGACGATTTAACGCATAAACTTGCGGATATCATTAAAGCAAACAATGAATTGAAAAAGAATGAAGGCACTGGCGCTGCGGCGCATGTCATACAAGAGAATATAAAAATGTTGCAATTCCACGTCGCTACGCTAGTAGATAATGACATGCCCGGTATGCCACGCGCTATGCAAAAATCTGGCAAACCACTCAAAGCTATAAAGGCTCGTTTGAAGGGCAAAGAAGGGCGTATTCGTGGTAATTTGATGGGTAAGCGTGTCGATTTCTCGGCACGTACTGTCATCACACCGGATCCCAATTTGCGTATTGATCAAGTCGGTGTACCACGTTCCATTGCGCAAAATTTAACATTTCCAGAGCTAGTGACTCCCTTTAATATCGATCGTATGCAGGAATTGGTACGACGTGGTAATTCACAATATCCTGGTGCCAAGTATATTGTACGTGACAATGGTGAGCGTATAGATTTGCGTTTTCACCCAAAACCATCCGATTTGCATTTGCAATGTGGGTACAAAGTAGAAAGACATTTACGCGACGATGATTTGGTTATTTTCAATCGTCAGCCAACGCTACACAAAATGAGTATGATGGGGCATCGTGTCAAGGTATTGCCTTGGTCTACATTCCGTATGAACCTGTCCTGTACTTCACCCTACAACGCTGATTTCGACGGAGATGAAATGAACTTGCACGTGCCACAATCGATGGAAACCCGTGCTGAGGTGGAGAATATACACGTTACACCACGTCAAATTATCACACCACAGGTTCGTACCATATTATTTTTTAAATTTGTCTCAGTCTGTAATTTTCAATAAAAATGCTTTTTTAGGCTAACAAACCCGTCATGGGTATTGTGCAGGATACTCTAACAGCAGTACGTAAAATGACAAAACGTGATGTATTCATTACGCGTGAACAAATGATGAACTTACTTATGTTCTTACCCACATGGGATGGCAAAGTACCACAGCCGTGTATTTTGAAACCTCGTCCGCTATGGACGGGCAAACAATTATTTTCACTGATTATACCCGGCAATGTAAACATGATACGCACACATTCTACACATCCAGATGATGAAGATGATGGTCCTTACAAGTGGATCTCACCTGGTGACACTAAAGTCATGGTCGAACATGGTGAATTGATTATGGGTATCTTATGTAAAAAGACACTGGGTACATCGGCGGGTTCACTGCTGCATATTTGTTTCTTGGAATTGGGTCACGAAATCGCCGGCCGTTTCTACGGTAACATTCAGACTGTAATTAATAATTGGCTATTGCTCGAGGGTCACAGCATCGGTATTGGTGACACAATTGCCGATCCGCAGACCTATAACGAAATTCAGATGGCCATCAAGAAAGCCAAAGACGATGTCATAAACGTTATTCAAAAAGCGCACAACATGGAGTTGGAGCCCACACCCGGTATGTGTTAACTTTTTTATTTCGTTTACAATCTAACCATCTTTCCACACTTACAGGTAATACCTTGCGTCAGACATTCGAGAATCAGGTGAATCGTATCTTGAACGATGCTCGTGACAAAACTGGTGGTTCTGCTAAGAAATCTTTGACCGAATACAACAATTTAAAGGCTATGGTGGTGTCGGGTTCGAAGGGTTCCAATATTAACATCTCACAGGTTATTGCTTGTGTGGGTCAACAGAACGTCGAGGGTAAACGTATACCATACGGTTTCCGTAAACGCACATTGCCGCATTTCATTAAAGACGATTACGGTCCTGAGTCGCGTGGCTTCGTGGAGAATTCATATCTTGCCGGCTTGACACCTTCGGAGTTCTACTTTCACGCTATGGGTGGTCGTGAAGGTCTTATCGATACTGCTGTCAAGACTGCTGAAACCGGTTATATTCAACGTCGTCTCATAAAGGCTATGGAGTCGGTTATGGTCAACTACGACGGTACTGTGCGTAATTCTGTGGGTCAGCTGATTCAGTTGCGTTACGGCGAGGACGGTTTGGCTGGTGAAACCGTAGAGTTTCAAAATTTGCCAACTGTCAAATTGTCCAACAAAGCATTTGAGAAGAGATTCAAATTCGATTGGTCCAATGAACGTTATATGCGTAAAGTTTTCACTGACGATGTGATCAAAGAGCTAAGCGAGAGTGGTAATGCGTTGCCCGAGCTGGAGATCGAGTGGGATCAACTGTGTCGCGATCGTGAAGCATTGCGTGAGATTTTCCCCAATGGCGATTCTAAGGTAGGATGTCTTATTTTCTGCTTTCATGTTGAGAACGCCTATCATTTACATTGTCTTACATCTTTCAGGTTGTATTGCCTTGCAATTTGCAGCGCATGATTTGGAATGTACAGAAGATTTTCCACATTAATAAGCGCATGCCCACAGATTTGTCGCCGCTGCGCGTAATTAACGGTGTACGCGATCTGTTGCAACGCTGCGTCATTGTGGTTGGCAATGATCATCTTTCGAAACAAGCCAATGAGAACGCCACACTGCTGTTCCAGTGTTTGGTGCGCTCCACACTGTGCACAAAATATGTTGCGGAGGAGTTCCGTCTCTCAGCCGAGGCGTTCGAATGGTTGATTGGTGAAATCGAAACGCGTTTCCAGCAGGCACAAGCCAACCCCGGCGAAATGGTGGGCGCTTTAGCCGCACAGAGTTTGGGTGAACCCGCCACACAGGTAAACACGCCTGCGCAATGATAAATTGTCTGGTTACTGCAATAATTTTTGTATTTGTATGGGTTTTTAGATGACACTGAACACTTTCCATTTTGCTGGTGTGTCGTCGAAGAACGTAACATTGGGTGTGCCGCGTCTAAAGGAAATTATTAACATCTCAAAGAAACCAAAAGCGCCGTCACTAACTGTATTTCTTACTGGCGGTGCGGCGCGTGATGCCGAAAAAGCTAAGAACGTGCTGTGTCGGTTGGAACACACCACTTTGCGTAAAGTGACAGCCAACACTGCTATTTACTACGATCCCGACCCGCAGAGGACCGTCATTTCGGAGGATCAAGAATTCGTGAATGTCTACTATGAGATGCCCGATTTCGATCCGACACGCATTTCGCCTTGGTTGCTGCGTATCGAGTTGGATCGCAAACGCATGACCGACAAAAAATTAACTATGGAACAGATTGCCGAGAAGATCAATGCCGGTTTCGGCGACGACTTGAATTGTATTTTCAATGATGACAACGCTGACAAATTGGTGCTGCGCATACGTATCATGAACAACGAGGAGACCAAGTTCCAAGATGAAGATGAAGCAGTCGATAAAATGGAGGATGATATGTTCTTGCGTTGTATTGAAGCGAATATGCTCTCGGACATGACACTGCAGGGCATCGAAGCCATTGGCAAGGTGTACATGCATTTACCACAAACGGACAGCAAAAAACGTATTGTTATCACGGAGACGGGTGAATTTAAGGCCATTGGCGAGTGGCTGTTGGAAACTGATGGTACTTCAATGATGAAAGTACTCTCCGAACGTGATGTGGATCCGGTGCGTACATCATCGAACGATATTTGTGAAATTTTCCAAGTATTGGGCATAGAGGCTGTACGTAAATCAGTGGAAAAGGAAATGAATGCTGTGCTGCAGTTCTACGGCTTGTACGTGAACTATCGTCATTTGGCCTTGTTGTGTGACGTAATGACAGCTAAGGGTCACTTGATGGCCATCACACGTCACGGCATCAATCGACAGGACACCGGTGCACTTATGCGTTGCTCATTCGAAGAAACAGTCGACGTGTTGATGGATGCCGCCGCGCATGCGGAAACCGATCCGATGAGAGGTGTGTCGGAAAACATTATTATGGGTCAATTGCCGCGTATGGGCACGGGTAAGTGAAAAGCATTGCAAGAAAAGTCGATCAAGTATTCTTTAAATAATAATTCCTCTCCAATTACAGGTTGTTTCGATTTGCTGCTCGATGCTGAGAAATGTCGCTACGGCATTGAAATACCGAGCACATTAGGCTCGAGCATGATTGGCGGTTCGGCAATGTTCTTTGGCGCCGGTGCTACGCCCAGCATGACACCACCCATGACACCATGGGTACAGTGTGGCACACCACGTTATTTCTCGCCATCTGGTCAAAGTAAGTTGCTTTGTCACACTATATTCTTTAATTACATATTTTATTTCACTGCACTTCTCATTTGTAGTGAGTGGCATGACACCTGGCGGTCCCAGCTTCTCGCCATCAGCCGCCTCCGATGCTTCGGGCATGTCGCCAAGTTGGTCCCCAGCACATCCTGGCTCATCGCCTAGTTCGCCTGGCCCCTCGATGTCACCATATTTACCACCATCGCCCAGCGTTTCACCATCATATTCGCCGACAAGTCCAAATTATACCGCTTCATCGCCTGGCGCCGCTTCACCAAATTACTCACCAACCAGTCCGAATTATTCGCCGACAAGCCCATTGTATCCGGCCACAAGCCCACGTTACTCAACAACACCGAATTTCGCACCCCAGTCGACTGGCTATTCGCCATCGACCAGCGGTTATTCACCAACATCACCAGTCTATTCGCCGACTTCAAACTATCAATCGTCCAGTCCATCGTTTTCGGGCAGTGGCACAAATATGTACTCGCCGGGCAGCGCTTATTCACCAACATCTTCGAACTACTCACCAAATTCACCAAGTTATTCGCCCACATCTCCGTCTTATTCACCTTCCAGTCCATCGTATTCACCAACTTCACCATGTTATTCTCCAACGTCACCGTCGTATTCACCATCATCACCAAACTACACACCAGTTACACCATCATATTCACCAACCTCACCGAATTATTCGGCTTCACCACACTATTCGCCCGCTTCACCGGCATATTCGCAAACGGGTGTCAAATATTCACCCACTTCACCAACTTATTCGCCGCCATCACCGTCATACGACGGCTCTCCCGGTTCACCACAATATACACCCGGTTCGCCACAGTACTCGCCGGCTTCGCCGAAGTACTCACCAACATCGCCACTATATTCGCCCAGCTCACCGCAGCATTCACCGGCCAATCAATACAGTCCAACCGGCTCCAGCTACTCGGCTACAAGTCCACGCTATTCCCCCAACATGTCGATCTACTCACCGAGTAGCACCAAATATTCACCAACATCGCCGACATACACACCAACCGCACGCAATTACTCGCCCACATCACCGATGTACTCGCCGACGGCACCATCACAAGGCTACAGCCCAACCAGTCCAGCGTATTCACCGAGTAGTCCCACATTCGAAGAGAGTGACGATTAATTCTTTGTCTAGGTTATTTGCGCGGTTAAGGGAGTGGTTGCAGTGCCCAACTGGGCGCTTGTTTCACACTACAGTTATAACAATACTTATTTCTTTTTGATATCCATATGAAAATATTTTATATAGCATTTAAGATTAATTGTTCAACTTCAATGTATAATCAAATTATAATTGTATTACAGTCATTTGTAGTAAGACATACATACATTTGAGATATAAATGAGCTCATACACCGCAACTCAAATTGTTTTCAATTCAATTGGGGGTTATGTACAGCATTTGATGGGTGTCAGTAGTTGGCTAACTCAGAGCCGGTTACCCTCACAAACAAAATAGTATCCATTCAGGTACTTTTTGTCATTCAGTGTGTATAGCAGTTATACGTTATTGTGGTCCGATATCGACAAAGATTTCAGAAACAGGGACTAGTTCGCTTACTATGTATAAACGAGGTTGGGTCACCGAACGCTTCTCCGACATATCGAGTATATGTCCTGCGTGCAATGAGCCTCCGCATGACACTGGTCGCCTCTCTGCATTCCCCACCAACCTCACTCTCCCTTTGGTTCGAGCCCGTCGAAACAGCACGTTTTTTGGTTCTTCCATTAGATGACGTCGACGACAACCTGGCTAACCCTTACCATCCCAACGGGGACTAGGTATTCGTTATAACAGCAACAGCAAATTGCCTTTCAATAGTCTGATCTGTTATCTTATAATTTACAGAGCCTTCTAAGCTTCCTTCTGAATTATCTCATCAAGGTTCTCTGCTTCGTCGCTGAACTGTCTTAAAGTACCCGGTCTTTTAAATCGTCAGCGAAGCTGTATTATCGAAATCTGAAAAGTCGGTCTTTAGAAGAGTCCAATCTTCAGATATTTTTGCTCTTCTACACATAGTAAAGACACTTCCGCACTGATGAAGACTCTTAGGGTTTTGTTACTTCCGACATTCAACCACTATATTAACCTTGAGCTACTGAAAAAGTTCAACACTTTATCTTCATGTAATAACCAGAACTAAAATACAGGAACCCTCGAGTCATTATCATTTGAAACAAACCACAAACAGAGTGTCCTCCAAATATACCTTACCATGCCTTCTCAAACTCACTCATTTAACATTGATAAACCCGTCGTCCAAAGCCGTTGAAAAAGTCGGTTTCTCGAGTCTATCTTTAGATGACGTCAATCTCAATACCTAAACTCCCCACTGACCGGTTTAATATACACGCGAAAATCATTCTGTTGAGATTCCTCCTCAAACCCTTTTATCTACTGTCGATTTCCCTGCAATTCAAATCCGTCCAAAGAGCCCGTTTCTTGAATTCGCCCATAAATGACATCGATGACAAAATCTAAGCTCGTCATTGACTATGATTACCAGCCAAAAACTCTCTACAATTATTACGTCGAAATTCTTTCTGCAAAGAAGATTATCGGGAATGACCGACTCTCAGTGCATTAAGATACAATATACGAGTATATTCTTAACTTGATCGTTTATTTAAATTTAGTGTTCATTATTTCTTGACTACGGACTTAAGTTTGTATGTATTAGAAAAGAACGTGCGACTTTAGCTATCGGGTTTGCAGATCTTAATTATATTTATACATACAATCTATAATTTGTAATGTAAATTTAAAGCATGTATGTGCCCTATTTGACCAGGTTTACCTCAAATCGTCTCGATCTCGTCTCGACGCGCTTTCTTCCCGCGATCATTACTAAACCCTTATAACTTTAGTAAATACAGTGAAACCCGAATTGATCCGATGTTTTTCAGAGGGATTCAATATCGTGAGATCCCTACATTGTTTCCAAGTTTCCCAACTGCAGGGTTTGTACGGAAAGTAATAGGACTGATTTTCTTTCGCCGTGACTGTACTTCGGAACGTGCGTGCACCGACTGCACCCGATAGAGGACGTTCCTAGCTAACGAACGAGCGGCTGGTCAATTGTCTCTGAGCACCTGGGAAGTCAGGCAAAACATTTTCGCGCGACTTGTCTCTGTGAGTGGTGCAAGTCGAAAATACAGCGTTCGTTAGAACAGAGGTACGTGGTTAAATTCTGTGTGAAACTCGGTAAATCTGCCACAGAGACGTTTGATATGAGCAAGCAGGCTTACCCAGATGTTGCTTTAGCAAGAAGTGGTATGTTTCGGTGGCACCAGGCCGTTTTGGAGGGCCGGGAAGAGGTCGCTGATGAAGATCGGAAGAAGGAGTAAGTCCAAAGTGAATCTTTTTTAACATCAAAGGCATCGTCCACCACAAATTTGTCTCTCCTGGACAAACTGTCAATGCCAAGTTTTATGTGGAAGTCCTCTAGAGACCAAAAAAAGGATCTATCAAGGGTCCGACAAAGTATCGCAGCTGATTGGAAGTTGCACCACGATAAAGCCTCGGCTCACACCACCTTTCTTGTGAACAGCTACCTAACCAAGACCGGCATCCCAACGCTTCCGCAGCCGCCCTACAGCCCAGATGTCGCCGCCCTCCGGCTTTTTTTCTTTGCCTGAAAGGTCGATGAAAGTACCTGTGCTCTCAAGGCTATTCCGGAGAATGCCGTCCGTGACGCTTTAAATGCTTGAAAATCGCGCTGGCAGTGCTGAAGAATCTACGCAGAAGGAGCCTATTTTGAAAGTTTTTAAAGAATTGTACCGATTGGTTCAATACATTTTTTTAAATCGACTAAGTCCTATTACTTTCCGGACAAACCCTGTATGTGTACTCTCTGATAATATCATTTTCGGGTTTAATACTTCGTAAGTACGAACTTTTAAATTAAGTTCGAAAAATTTTCGAAGATCAAAATTGCGAAACCTGACCTTACTGGAATATAACCGAGCAGGATCGCCTATTTTTGAAGACGAATGAACTGTGTTATAGGCCACAGCCAACATTAGCTCATACATACACACAAAAGAACACTAATACAAATAAATATATACTTAACTACTAACCGATTTCGCCTAATGTATATACTTGATAATGTTCTAATAAACTGCTAGATGTATCTTTGGTAAGTTGTGGGCGTAGCATCTATCCAACAGATGAATATCACCCACATTTAATGACTAGAAATGATTGTTAGACCTCTTTGACATACATACATATGTATATATAATACTATATGCTACTAATCTTACTAATAGTTGACTAATACACGGCTACACCGATTATTGCTTTTGTTGCCTGTAAGCTCGTTCAATCGGCCTCGTACCCAGCAGTTGTGTGGGCGTGCCTGCTTCTAAGGCCGCAATCGAACTTACACGTCCGGCCACCGCGGTCACACTGATGAGCGGCACTGAGCAACTTGAAGCTCCATCAGCTTTGATCGGCGCTGGCGGTCAGGCAGCAATATCGTTGGCGCCATTATAGCCAAAGTAATTCAAATTGAACTCATCGTTGAAGAGCACCTCCTCGGCACCCACTTGGTGTGACATTTGTATGCCCAATTCCAGTGGATCGATTTCGGTGACATAATACTGGGAGTTCGTTGTGTTGTGCGAATGTATGTATGAGCTGGACGCCAGGTGTGTGGCGTTCGTGCTGCGCAGGCCGCTTTCGTGCACGGCAACATCCTTGTGTATAGGATTAAGGTAATCTTCTGGTGGTTAAAGAAGATAAAGTGAGACAAAAATTTAGCACCCTTTTCATTTACGCAACCAAGCGCTACTACTCACCATTATCGAGCAACACATCGTGGTAGGTACTGATGATAGAGTTCACCGATTGCACCTCCACTTCGCGGTGAATGCCATTCAAAATCTGTCCAGCTGTCTTGCGCAGCTCCTCATCGCTCATCAGGTCATTAAATGGTAACTCGTGCACCAAATGGTTGCTCTCCAGCCTCTGACTATTGCTGTCGCTAGAGTTATTGGAATTCCGCGCACAACCTTCATCGCCGCTGTTGCTCAGCATTTCTCGTGCGATTGTGGCAGCAGCGGCAGCTGCCTCATCGTAGACGCACGTCTGTTGTTGCTGCTGCTGCTTTCGTTGTTGGTGTTGTTGGCAATCTGGATGCGGTGAAGTGCAGCTCTGACGCTGCTGCATTTGCTGTTGGTGCTGCTGCAGGCGTTCACGATTCATCGACTCCATTTTGAAGAACAGATCCAGACGTTGCTTCTTCTGTAAAATAAATTGGAAATTAAAGATAATTTTCGTGGGTATCGTGCTTTGTGAGCGTCGTACGTGTTCCCATGCCAGTACATTCTCTGCTGAATCTCCACTTGAGATTGTCCATAAGTGTCCGGCACCCTGCGGCGCCTTGAGTCCTTTGCGGAAATGTGGATTGATGGAGAGATTATGTCGTACTGAGTTCTTCCAACGATCATCGTTCGATTTATAGTATGGGAAGCGATCACTGCAATTAGTAATTGTAGAAAGGTAAAGTGTCCATTATTTATCAATCATCACTCTTTAATCACTGGGACTTAAACTCAAAAACACAAAATCAAAAGATTTATGCTAAAAATGCATTTTCCTCGAATGGTTTTTCATATTGAATGGCGCGTAAAGGCTAAGGATTTCAGAACTAATTTTATCATGTTATCGGGAGGCTTTCCTAGGGTTTCTCCTTTTAATGTTTTCTATTTCCGAAACGATATTTTATTTTTCGTCACACAGGGTTTGTCTGGAAAGTTATAGGACTGAGTCGATTTCAAAAATTGACGGAACCAATCGTTACGATTTTTAAAAACTTTCAAAATAGGCTCCTTCTGCGTGGATACAGCGCTGTCAGCCCGATTTTCAAGCATTTAGGGCGTTACGGAAGGCTTCTCCGGAGTAGCCTTGAGAGCACCTCGGCTTGAATCCGCTCTGTCGTCTCAAAATGCTTGCCTTTCATAAGTCTGGGGGCCACATCTGGGCTTTAGGGTGGCTGCGGAAGCGTTGGGATGACGACGTTGGTTAGGTAGCTGTTCAGAAGAAAGATGGTGTGAATGGGGGCGTTGTCGTGGTGCAACTTCCAATCGGCTGCGATGTCGTGTCGGACCCGATTGACCCTTCTTTGAGTCTCTTGAGGACTTCCACGTAAAACTTGGCGTTAACGGTTTGTCCAGGAGGAACAAATTCATGTTGAATGATGCCTTTGATGCTAAAGAAGATAATGATCATCGTTTTCACTTTGGATTCGCTTGTTCTTCCGGTCTTCATCAGCGACCTCTTCCCGGCTCTCCAAAAAGGCCTGGAAGAGGCCGTCGCGCGAAAAAGCTTGCCCTGACTCTCCAGTTGCTGGGAGACAAGTGACCAGCCGCTCGTTCGTTAGCCGGGAATGCCCTCTACTGAATCCAGTGGATGCGCTCCGGCAGTCTTGGCACACATTCGGTAAGATCCTACCTCCATTCAATATTTGATTGAATAATACCTTTATAAGCGAAATTAACAAGATGTGTAATTATTTTAAATTTTTTTAGTTTTCTTCTTGGTTGACCTACAACTATTATATTTGTGAAGATTTCGAGAACTTTTAGGGTTTTAAACCCTTTTTTCCTAGACCATCTGTAATCTAGGGCAGAGTAACTCCCGAGGAAGATTCTCGGTTGAGCAATGTTGATTTTCCACGAAAGTCCCTCGTTTAACTTCGCTTATAGGTCAATCCTCTGATACACTTTAAATACATAGGTATGCTTTATACCCATAAATTTGTTAGATGGAAACCAATGACCTGACAACCACCTTTCGAAAAGCACTAAATCTCACACTAATTATTTCAATACCCTGTCCAACGCGGTTCATTCACTTGGACAGCTGAATTCAAAGTTTTAATGACTTTTGCGTCAAATAAATTAAATTGCTCCATTTTGTTAGCCATTTACATAGTTTCATAAGTAAATGTGTGTGTTATGACGACATTTGCTTCTGTCAGGCCACCCTTCTGTTGTCAATCAAAACAAAGTTGGCCACCATTGGCCAGCGTCACAAACAAAAACTCATCAAAACTTTGACCAGTGGCAATTAAAGTTGAGCCAACTTTTACATTGTTTCCGCTTGTGGAATTCCCTCCCATTTCGTCATTTGCATACTTGTATATAGTATATATTGTACAATATGTAAGCATATGAGTACATATGGTATAACCCCAATCGGCACGAAAGCACATAGAGGGTTGAATTTGTGTATCCTCTTAAAGTGCGCCCATCAGGCGTTCGTTGTGGGGTTGGAAAAACCGGAAAGGACATCGTGTGCAATGCGCACTCTCCGCTAATAGGTATGCAATAGCAACAATAGCCATACAGTAAATTACTTTGCATTACGGCCAACAACAAAAGGATTGCATGCAGCAAGCCACCCTTTCGTGGCATGTGAACAATTTAGGCCCCCTTTCAGCTCTGTTCTGAGCATTGGTTGCTACATATATTGTAAAGCGTATGTCAATGTTGTGTCAGTGGTTTTGGTATACGATTGTACATATCCACATTTAGCTAGTTATACTTCCAAGAAGTGAAACAATTATTCCATTCAGGATTATTATGGACAAAATACATTCATATAGGTTTCTAAAGATACTGCCAAAAGCAGGATCGCTCGAATCGAAGTCAGATTCCGGATTAATGTAGGTTTCGTAACAATTTCTGACATTCGAAACCTCACAGCCAGACAGCCTACACTTCTGCTGGAGCCTCAATCAGATTCCCGATTATTATATGTATATTTCGAAGTTGTTTTGGATACTCGAGGCCTCTCAGCAATTCATTTCACCTAAATGTCATGTCACTCGTCTTAAGAAAGTAGGCATGATGGCCAGCTCGGGCTCATCTCTTTTAAAGGCCTGAACATTTATTCTGACAACTAAATGACAGCTGTGAGGTTTTGCCCAAAGTTGTAGTGGTTTCTTTCTAGCGAGCTTTAGGTTTTCGGATATAAAGTTGTGGACTAATGAATGAGGCTTTGGTTACTCCAGTAGAGAGCATTATAATATCTAGAACACATATGATTTTCCGCTCAACAGAGGAATATTTGATCCCTTCACGTTAATTTGAGTAAGAATAACCTGTGGATCTGTGAAGTTAAGGCTTCGTCTTTATGTTGAATTTGATTCTATGCGTGTATAACATGGGACGAGAAACTCCAACTTTTATAGTAGAGAACTCCCCACTTCCACTCTCACTTGAAAGACCGCTTGGTTGATGGTTTATTGAAGCGTTATACTACTGTGCCCAAAAAATAAGGTGACATTAGAATTTAAACTGCGCGCGTCGAAGGATTTGGAGAATTATTATTTTTTTTAGGTTGGTAGTACTGTCAGTCACATTTATGTCAAATTTCACGTCAAAATATTCATTAGTGTTTGAGATACGTGTCGTTTTGTGAGCTGCTAAAAGTGAGTTTTTCGTTTTTTGCGATGTCGAAATTTGTTGAGCAAAGAATTTGCATTAAATTTTGTTTACGGAATCAATTTTCTGCTGCGGATACGTTGAGGATGGTGCAGAAAGCCTTTGGTGATGAGGCTATGTCTAAAAAAGATGTTTACAAGTGGTATAGTGAGTTCCAAGCCGGCCGTGTACGTGTCGAAGACGAAGAGCGTCCAGAGCGACCATCAACCTCAACCGACGAAGCTCACGTTCAACAAATCAAAGATTTGGTATTGAAAACCCGTCGATTAACAATTAGAGACCTTGCTGATGAAGTTGGCATATCGAAAGGATCAGCCAATACCATTTTGAAGGATGTTTTGGGCCTCAAGCGCGTCAAATCTCGACTGGTACCGAAAACATTGAATTTTTTGGAAAAAAGGCGTCGCGTTGAAGTGTGTGAAACGATGCTTTCCGACTACCAGGGTGTCATGAAACGCATTATAACTGCTGATGAGACTTGGATCTATGCTTACTCCCCCGAAACAACCGATCAATCGAGCGAATATCGTGCCAAAAGAGAGCCGAGAAAAAAAAATCGCGCCAAAGTCGCTCAAAAATCAAGGGCATGTTGACTGTTTTCTTCGATTATAGTGGTGTTGTGCATTATGAATTCCTTCCAACCGGTCAAACAGTCAACAAGGAATAATATTTGAACGTTAAGCGTCGCTTGCGTAACGCTATCCGCCTAAAAAGGCCGGAATTGTGGAAAGACAATTCTTGGTTTTTACACCACGATAATGCACCATCCCATATTGCCCTCGTAATTCGTGATAATTTCGCCAAAAACTCAACCCATATCGTTCCACAAGCGCCGTATTCACCTGATCTGGCGCCGCGCGACTTCTGGCTGTTCACCAAGCTCAAAAGACCGCTCCGGGGACACCGTTTTTATACGATAGAGGAGATTCAAGCTGCAGCGAAGACGGAACTGAAGGCCATCCCGGAAAGTGACTACAACCAGTGTTTCGAAGATTGGAAAATCCGTTGGCATAAGTGCATTGCATCGGGAGGAGATTACTTTGAAGGGGATGAAATTGATTTGGAAGAATAAATAAAGAATTTTCAAAATAAATACAATGTCAATGTTATTTTTTGGGCACAGTAAACAGTAAACCGTCCAGAAAAAAAGAAAAAATCCAAATAGGCGAATCGTAAACAGGTGAAAAATACACAGGAAAAAAGAGAATAAAAAAATAAGTTATATGTCAGCCATGTCAAAACTCGTAAATTTTTAATGACCCTTTCGCTAGAAACTTTTCGCCGACCAATGTTCATACAGCCCACAGCGAAGAAAGAATACCAAGTAATGTGGAACATTCGTTTGAATTTGTCATTCTACTTATATTTATTGTCATGTAGCCCGAATTTCCATTGCGCACTAAACGAGGGGCAGTTCCTCGTAAATTATGAAAATAAAGAAAAAAACAAGAACATAAGCAAAATATGGCGACTCACGGTTTTCTTGCATGCTGACGTAGTGTGTGGGGGACGTTTTTTATTGACGTTATGATTTAGCTACAACGGTAAATATGCCTTGCGTGCAGTTAATTATGAGCGCGGAACGCGAAGGATTCATGGTGGAGTGCCGGTGCGTTTATTCTGATTGCATTACTTGGAGCAAGTAGCGCCATAGAGCTCCACCTACTCTTCTATACTCGGCATAGGCCTTTGTCTGATTTGTTTCGTTTTCTCGTTTTTGAGATGTTCGTTTTATTTATGAATAAGTTTGAATTCGTTTTCATTATTATTTTTTATTAAACAGGGTGATCCATGATGTGAAGTTTAAGGATTTGCTACTAATTTTGTGCACTTTTTGTGTAAGTTTTCAGTGACTTCTTCGTCTTCTTTATTGGCGTAGACACCGCTTACGCGGTTATAGCTTTTTGCACCTAATGGAGATACCAAGTGTAGCCAGGTCCTCCTCCATCTGATCTTTCCAACGGAGTGGAGGTCTTCCTCTTCCTCTGTTTCTCACGGCGTGTACTGTGTCGAATACTCAGCTGGAGCTGGAGTGTTTCATCCAATCGGAAGACATGACCTAGCCCGCGTAGCTACTGTCTCTTAATTCACTGAACTACATATGTTAATGTCGTCGTATATCTCGTACAGCTCATCGACTGCGGTATTCGCCGTTGCCAATGGGCAAAGCCGCATAAACTTTCCGCAGAACCTTTCTCTCAAAAACACGGAACGCCGACTTATCAGATGTTGTTATCGTCCATACCTCTGAACCATATAGCAGGACGGAGATGATAAGTGACTTATAGAGTTTGGTTTTTGTTCGTAGAGAGAGAACTTTACTTCTCAATTGCCCATTCAGTCCAAAGTAGCACTAGTTGGCAAGAGTTATTCTCCTTTGAATTTCGAGGCTGACGTTGTTATTGGTATTAAAGCTGGTTCTTAGATAGACGAATATATACGACTTTGAAGTAATGACTGTCAACAGTGAGGTGGGAGCCAAGTCGCGAGTGCGACGGCTGTTTGTTTTATGACAGGAGATATTTCGTCTCGTTCACTACCAGACCTATTTGCTTTGCTGCCCTATCCAGTTTGGGAAAGCAAAACTAACAGCGCGGTTGCTGAGGAGGCCAATGATATCAATATCATCCGCGTACGCTAGCAAAGGCAAATTGCTTCAGCAAAGGTCTCAAAACAGACAAAAAATATTCCTTATTGACTTTTTGACCTTGGGGAACCAATTCATAGTGATCCACACCACGTTATTCAAAGAAAACATAAGCTTTAGCTTGACTTTTGACCAACTGTGGCTTGGTTATTTCGGTATTGGCTTATTTTGGAGCGTTATTCGTGTGATTTTTGAACATTTCCGATGTTATATTCACTAACAAGTCAATGATGTAATGATGTAGAACCCTTAGCTTACTTTGTCAAGCATCTCTTCTGTGACCTCTACTCGACGTCATTTTTGCAAATGACTCTAGCCTTGCTTATACCCAAAGCTTCAATCAAAGTGTTTGAGTCGATCCGTAAGCGATGATGAAATCCTCTTCTTTTTCCCAGATGCCAACACGAAAGATTTTGAGGAACTAAATGTCTTTGATGTTAACGTCATTAATTAAATATTTATCGATACCGGTTTGCAGTTACGCAATTTAAATGGACCAGTCCGGGTAAAATTTGATCACATGGTACAATGGAGAAAAATAGAACGAGCTAATTCAGTAAAAAAGCCTATGATTAGTTCTCTGACAGACATATGGCGATGTTACTGGATATATTGATAACGAAATAGCGATCTTCTGGTTAGTGATTGGTCACTTGGGATGGCAAAAATCCAGCTGTTGATGTGATCAGTATTGATTAAAACTCCATTTAGGAGGAATGGCTCAATGATCAATGAGATCATTTAATAGACAATTTCTTTTTCAAAATGAAAAATTATATTATTAAATTTTTATCAGAATAAACTATAGTAAGATATCTTCCATCTGAGTACTAGAGTAACCTTTCATATCTTGATCCACTCATTTCATAGAATGGTAAGCTTCTATATGGTCCACTGGACCCATATGGGATTTCCGCTATGTCCTTTTCATATAATATGTCAGAAAAACCAGAAAATGTGGTTTCTATATGGATCTTCCTAAGATTTCCGCTTATGTCTTTTTCATATGATAAATGTCAGACAAAAGTATGTACTGCCTGTTGGCCTAAACTAAACCACACCCTGTATAAGTCGTGCCACTTACCCATTAATATCAAATATCATTGTCAGTAATCGATGGACGGAAGACGTCAGCCACTACACACATGTATGTACAGAGATAGTTCGATGATACTCGTATTATCACTAGCTTATTGACGTGTGAGGAAGAATGGGACCAAGTCCAAATACTCTCGTTATAGGAAAAGAGTTCGTGTGATTGGCAAAAAATAAAAAGAAGACGTACGCTGACACATTTCGACACAAAATCGCACTAGTCAATAATATTGATAGCAATCTATTTATATATGTATGTATGTTGGCATATACATTTCTGCACAGGAAATACTTAATTTTTTGGTAAATTTGGTGTTGTGTATTTGAAGGATCCATTATTAGGCGTTGCAACGGTGCAATTGCAATTCAATATACAATATAAATATATATAGATGTACATATAATATAGATAGTTGATAGTCGTACGTCAGTAGCAATGACAATAATGTCAATACATTTTCTATACAAAATAAATGAGATGTGCAATATGGCGAAATAAAATGCACGTACACCTATATTTCGCCGAAGGAATGTCTATTAAGAGTGAAAAATTGATTTGTGTGCAAGTATGTATGTGCAGGTGTACATATTTTGCCAACCGAAATTTACATATAAATACTAAAAATCCATTTCCCAACTCCGATGCAATGTTTATGACGGACGACTATACCCCGAACGCCACCGCACACGGCGCTCAGCACGAATGGCTTTTAGTACACACTCACCGGCACACACGCTTGCACTGTCCATCCCCTTTCGAAAGTTTTGCCGAGACTTTCGAATGACCTGGCCACTTGGCTGGGTTGGCTGCCGGTGGGCTCAGACACTGAAGAGCCGCCTGCTCGTTTGCTGGTTAGTGGTTGGTTGGCTGGTGGCTCGCCGGTCGGTTCGTGGGCCGTGGATGGTTGGTTGGTTTGTTGGCTGACTGGCTAAATTGGTTGATAGGCCGTTTGCCGGCAGCCGACTACTGACTACTGACTGGCTGGCTGCTTGGCTGATGATGGCTGGTTTTCGTGCCAGGCACGCCCCGGCACGGCCAACTACGCCGAAACCAATGCTTAATGCCGTTGATGGTTCCGAGCAATTTTTTTTTTTCAAGGTACATTTCGAGTTGTGCTGCGGAAAGCCAGTTCATAAATTTTATATAAATTCTTTCCTACGTATTTTTTTCTGCCCTCGTATCTATGTGGCTGCGTGTCTACACAAGTACAATGGCGAGCCTATTGCTTACGATTTCAGTGAAGTTCGGGTGGTACGCAGGACATGGAAGTGTGTGTGTGTGTGGGATGGCAATACTTGTCATAATTTATTCTGCTGTAATTTGTTTTTGTCTTGGATTTATTTTCACTGGCAGTGTGTTTATGAAAGAATATTGTCATTGCTTTGCCAGAAAGTTTTAATGGAATATTTCGTAGGTGAATTAAGAACTTATTACATGTTTTGTGTGGAAATAAGCAAATATGTTCCTAGAGAAAACGAACTTATTATGGCCAGAGGCAAGAAAGTATTTTTTTTTTTGTAAAAAAAATAAATTTATGCATTGACCACGGCCCATTTTCCTGAATAAACTGGAAGTATTATTTATTTTAATCTCTGAAAGTTTAAAATTTAACCCTCATAAATGAAATGTTCATGGACCGAATATTTTCGAACCATACAAATTGCAATATTGTTTAATTTGAGTAGAGAAAACAAGTTAGATGATTCGGATTGGAAGAGGAAAGGGTCTGAGGCATTGATTGGTGTTGATTAAGTTTAAATAGGATTCCTGCCTGACTCTAAAACATTTTGCGGACTTGAATGGATATGTATAAAACATTCTACAAAGATTCAAAGGTGACAGTTCTTATGCGGGCATCCAACTGTTACGATTATGAAAACTCAATTGTCTCCAACTGAACGGCAGCTTGTCTACAAACACTGGAAATGACCAAACTATTCAAATATTGGAAATCTGAGGGGTGTGGAAATTTGATGGACTTATGAACAGTTATATCTGCTGGTCATGCCATCCAATGTGCAGTTCATCGCACTTGGATTACTATATGTGAATCCAAAAAATAGAACTCTTGTATCAGATCTTATCAGATGGCAGTCGATGAGATCAAGACAAATTTGCTAAGGCGTATAATTCTATTCTCATCGGTTTAGTGAGATATCCGAAAATGTGAGCTCTCAAACGTTAAGCCTTTATTTCGCGAAAGCTGGAGATACAAGACAGAAGTGTTGAGTGGTTTCAATCCCATCCTCTTACAAACAGCTTCTACGGCTGGCATCAGGTAGATTCTCAACCTTAAAGCGTTGATGCCGACAGGGAAATGACCTGTTAGAACTCCCACAACTAGGGAAAGGTTAGGTTTACTAAGGGAAAAGAGCCCTCTGGATCTCTTGCTATCGACCTTGGGCTAAAAAGATCTTGCGATGGCTGACCTTCTTATCATCCGCCTTTAGTAAAAAAGATGCTTAGCTAATAATAGTCTCAGCTGCAGTGCCTAGTCAAAATGCGTTGTAATACTGGGAGGGATGGGTTAGAGTTTGGCTTCAGAATTACGGCGTATATTTTCAGTCCTAATAAAGTGTTATTATGTGCCCTTTTTCCTCTGATAATATACTCTCATCATCTATCATTTGATATATTATTTAATGTATAAGATATATTGAGAAACACTTTAAGTTCTCCAAGGATAACTGCACTTACTTTTATAATAATGTTTGCGGTGAATCAATGGTTTTTCATAATATTATCTATCTAATGAATGCCAATTCTATGTAATGTGAACTATCCAAGACCTAATGTTGTAATTTACCCAGATCTCACTGACACACCGCCGATCCCAGGGGTAGAAGTCCAATAGATCTCACTTGGACAGCTGAGGTTGTTAGTCCTTTGTGATACCACCAACTTCAATCATTGGGAGCCTCGTAAATCGACGAGGTGTTTTGAGCTATAAATTTGTTGAGGCTTCTAATATCAATTCCGGTCCTTTTGCTCAGTTCACTGAAGGTGTCGCTCCTGAGATTTTTCCACCCCCGTCTAGGAAAGTGAGACAGATTAGAACATTAACCTTTGGCATCCTGTATGATTCTTATCACTGCTATAATATCTATAGGACAGTGTCTTAAACTTTCACAATAGATCTCTTGCATTCCCTTCTGGACCAGAAGGATTGCTTAGGTCTTCCGGAGTTCATAGAATCAGAGCTCGATATAACATCGACTCGGTCGCCAACTGATGTCATTTGGGTAAGGGTTTCTTTTCCTGCAAGTTTATCGGATTTGCAGATTCTACAGGGATCAAAACAAGTCTAATATCGAAGAAGTTCCCTCCTGAAAGAAACTGTACTTCGAAGCAGGAAGAGTTTTAGTAAATAGTGCTGATCAATCTTTTTCAAAGAAGGACTAAGGTATATTATATTTTAGAAATTCGCTTCAAAAAAGTGTCTGTTGAGCATGATTTTGTCAAAGTATTGCAGAATGTAGTTCATCCAAAGCGGCAGGATGTAAGATGTTATCTATTGCTATAAGACACATAACCAAAAGAGTTTTCAAATAGTTTTCTGTCTTTCTCACCGATATAATATGATGCTGGTATGCCTGATAGTTTTAAAGTCACAATTTCTCGTTACACTATATATGTCTAGTGATTATATGGTATTTAAACCAAGAAAATACATAGTAATCTTCGATCGCAGTTTCTCGACCTATAGTCTAGATATGCAGTATATTATACTATAAAGTCCACAAATAATTGTAAATCCACATAATATGATATATCCTATAGTATATACACATATATACGTATATACTATGTGCTATGTAGTATATGTGATTCCACCAGCAAATTTTGAAGTTCTTTACAAAGTAGGTAAATTTCTCCTCGACTAATTGTTATTCGCTTTAAGCTGTCCGAGATTTCTGACAAACTTTTCGTCCTGCACATAATTCAAGGTTCCATACTAAGTTTTCATAGTTTCCCCGTCTCATCATTATAGCGTTTTTCCCTCATTAAATGAAAGGAAATTAAAGTTGCGTGTTCATTGTCTATATTCCAAGTGTATATGCAGATATGTACACATATTTGTAAGTAGTAAAACATATATGTATACATATATATGTACATACATATGTATATTCTTACAGAAATTGTATGTGGTGGCATACCATCAACTATGTTTTAGTCATAAAACTCCTAGGCAGTCAATAAAATTTTGCAAGGTATGGGCAGGAGTGAAGTTTAAGTGCGAGGGTGAGGAAGGGTTGAGAGTAAAGTTACCGTTATATGTTTTTATTGCTATTTCATTAATCGTCGACAAATATGTCTTGTGGGCTGTGTTCAAATAAGATTGAGGTTATGCATGTGTTCATACGTGTATTTACTACTTGACCAAGGCAAAGTTTTAGGAATATGTAAATATTTTTTTTTATATTTTTGTAGGTTTAAAAAAGATATGTGTTTGCTTTAGTTTTTCGCACAGTGGTTTGAATCAAGGTGATACTTGATAAAAAATTGTATGTTATGAGTATCGCACATTTCAACAAACAACATATGAAGGCAACGGCTTTATGACGAGTTTCCGGATACTGGACCAGAAAAATCAATCCTCAAGAGCTAAGTTTAGACTTGGTAGAATGAGCACCTAAGACGACGAACGCAGTGGACGCCCAAAAGTGCTAAAGCAACAGTTGTCTGACAAGATTATGGCGCCTGAGTTTTGGGATGTGTATGAAATCAGTTTTATGACTTTTATATACCAGGAAAAAGGGAGTACCATCAAAAGCGATTATGATATCTGATATCACGTTATTGGACCGTTTGAAAGACGAAATGGCCAAAAAACGACCGAAAGTTGTTTGACCAAGAAAATGCACCGTGTCACTAGGCATTGAAAACAATGGCAAAAACTTATGAATTTGCCTTCGAAATGCTTCCACATGCTCCGTATTCTCTATATCTGACCCCAGCGACTATTTTCTGTTCTCAGAACTTAAAAGAACGCTCGCTGGGGCGAAATTTTCGTCGAATGAAGATGTGATCGCCGAAAATGAGGCCTCTTTCTAAGTAAATGACAAATCGTACTATAAAAATGTTATCGAAAAGTTGGTGGGTCGCTATAATTAGTGTATCAACCTTAAGAGAATTATGTTGAATAAAAAAAAGGAATTTTACCAAAAAAATGGTTGTGATATATTAGGCTGGGTACTTTTCAAAAGTATGTAAATTTTGATTTCAGGTTTGGATTTGGTTGGAAACATATTGAAGATCGAATGGGATTGGAAGTATTTGCGGTTGTTTCCTTTATCATAAAAATCTGCGTTATGATAAACTTTAACTTCCGTGGAAACAAAACACGGACTAAGATTGCATCTCTAGATTCGAATTGTATCTCTAGTTTGAGGCGATAGAAAATTAAACCTCCAGCAGTCATCACCTGAACCACGAGAGCTCCAAGACAGACTCGCCTTTGTATGAACAATTTGAGGTCTTAACTGTAAACTGTAACTGGAGTAGTGTCAGAGTAGATACATTTCATACTCTATACTCAAATCTAAATCACAGCTTCTTCCTGTTACTGAGTATACATACGTATTACTGTATACAGAATCCTGACCAAAAACATATGAACATGTGATATAGAGGAATCAAAAATGAGAACGATGATATTTAATTGAATAGATTTTGGGATGTTATAGAGCCAATTACGCCTGGACGATAAATCAAATCCTTGGTTAGAACTGTTCCTTGAAAAGAATTGAATTATATAGGTGACGTAAGTGAGATTCTGAGAAATAGATTGTGAATGCATTCTGAAAATAAAATTAGGTTATACTGAAACAATGTTTACTGATTCCTTTAATAACCTTAATTTTACCTATAATGTTACCCTACTCAGCACACGGTGCACAATACAATTATAGGTTAGGTGGGCGTAAAATGTTTCGTTTAACTTATGTTTAGCATTTAGGCATTTGTCATGAACTTTTTTATATGCATCAAATATTATAATTCGAAGGGTGGTGCCTCATGAGAATCCTTTGAGTGCATTACTTCGATATGCGTGCTACAGTAATAACTTATGCACACACACATTCAAGAAATCTATGGTATACTTGTATGTGCAAGCGGCACGTGACGCCGACTCCCACACAAAAAGCACGAAGTCTTCGTACATATAAAGCTGTGTGTGTGTGCTATATGCACCTTTTATACGCTTGAATGCTTTCGATCAGGTGCTGTCCATTACCGAAACGGCATCGAACAAGTTCGATATGGTGTATTGCACATGTTTTTCCGAATATTCCAACGGATATTGGCATTTTTTACTTTCGATTGAGTGCTGCATGGACTATTTTTGCTATATTTGTATTTGTATGTGGTTTCTGGTATTGCAGACCCTTCCGGTTAATTTAAATTTATGCATAATGCAAATGATCGACAGTCACGAAAAGGGTGATAAATTCTCATAATCGATTATGTGTGTTTTCGAAGGCTTGGATGACATGCAGTTATAGCTGATACGCTAACTTGAAAGACTTAGTAATACGATAGTACATGTTTAAGCTTGTTTTTACTATTAAGAATTTATTCTATTTACCAGATAGAGTACTTCTCATTTATATGTTAGTTTTATCGTTAGTTTATGTGGAATTGTTTTGGTGTTTTTAAAAAGAGCCCAGAGCAGTGATCGGTTTTGTATACACAAGATTTGGTTTTGGTTTGGTGGATGGCACTAACGAAAACGTGATGCATTAAGGCCTTGTAATAAGTGTAGGAAGCCTAAGGTCCTGGAGATTATCCCCGATATCCTACCAATATATAATCAAGTACATTCAGATGTATTGCTCACAGCCAGTCGATTCTAAGCTTCTTCTTCTTTACTGGCGTAGACACCGCTTACGCGATTATAGCCGAGTCAAGAACAGCGCGCCAGTAGTTTCTTCTCTTCGTTACGTGGCGCCAATGGGATATTCTTAGCGAAGCCAGGTCCTTCTCCACTTGGTCCTTCCAACGGAGTGGAGGTCTTCCTCTTCCTCTGCTTCCCCCGGCGGGTACTGCGTCGAATACTTTCAGAGCTGGAGTGTTTTCGTTCATCCGGACAACATGACCTAGCCAGGTCTCGAAAACTCGTAACGTCGACTCATCGGTTGTTGTCATCGTCCAAGCCTCTGCACCATATAGCAAGACGGGAATTATGAGCGACTTATAGAGTTTGGCTTTTGTTCGTCGAGAGAGGACTTTATTTTTCAATTGCCTACTCAGTCCGAAGTAGCACCTGTTGGCAAGAGTAATCCTGCGTTGGATTTCCAGGCTGACATTGTTGGTGGTGTTTACGCTTTCCAAGATAGACGAAATTATCTACAACTTCAAAGTTATGACTGTCAATAGTGACGTGGGAGCCAAGTCGCGAGTGCGATTCTAGGCTTAAGGCCATTAAATCCAGACTTAGCGTCACATGGTATTATACTCGGATTTGTTTCAGAACTCGGGCAAAATTGGCAATGCAGCTAGGAAAAGAAGATCCATGCGGAGTTAAGTCCAAAAAAAAGAAGCAATGCTTTTAACATTGGCAGTTCCAACGGCGAAATCATGTATTTACTGATAGATCAAAGAGTAAAACAGGATTAGGATCAGGCTTCTTTTGAGCCAATCTATACACAGAAAGTAGCTTCAAAGTAAATTAGTAATTTTTGGTTTCTACTCTAACCAGCACGACCTTTAACATTCTGGTGGATAGCCGAGTGGAAATTGAGCTAATCCGTAGCGCCTACAATAAGTCTCACTGCGTTAGGATATGCAAGGAGGCATTAACTTTCTGTGCGAAACTCGGTAAAAATCACCTGAGTATCCGGACATATAGGAATACAATGTAGATGGAGACGAAGAATTGGATGAGTTGGCCGATTCAGATGAAGATATGAATGCAACTCTGCTAAGCTCCCTGGGACCATTCTGCTTCTTCAAGGATTGCTTGAAGCAGCAGACTCTAGACTGGATTCTGTAGTACACAGAACATGTACAGAGAATGATGAGACGCTGGAACATGAGATCATCTGATTATCCAGTCATATAGGAATAGAAGGAGATGAAGAATTAGATAAGTTGGCCGATTCGGTAGAAGAAGTAGTAATGCAATTCTCTTAAGCTGCCTGAGACTATTCAGCTCCTTCAAGCGTTGCTTGAAGTAATATACTCTAGACTGGAGTCTGTAGAATGCAGAACATTTACAGAGGATGGAGAGACGCTGGAATATTACCTTTGCTAATACCCAGCCTTAAGCCAGTTGAGACGGGATATATTGATTGCTCTTTTCTCAATTTTTTAACTTAAACGATATTAGCCAGTTAGAGTAGCAGAAATACGATATTATATCAAACCCACTGAGTTTATTGGTTACCACTTGGGAGTACAATGGCCATAATGATAGTGGCCGTCTGCGGTCTGGATCTTTTGGCCTCCCTTTTCAACCAACTAATGATTCACAAGTTTTACCGAAAAGTCAAAGTAGGTTTTCAGGAGTTTCGTGAATATGCTATAAAGAGTCTCCTAAGATCTTCAAGTTGTGACGATCAATGCAGGGAAATTCTGAGGGTGGTGAAATCCTCTAAGCATGCAATATGACATTGGTTTCCTTACTTGATTGGTAATAGTTATAAGAAGAGGATTTAATGTTTGTGCTTAACGTAAGTACCAAGAGCTTGTTGAAGAAACAAAAAAAGTAAAATAAAAAGGTTTGGTTCTGGTTTGGAATGAGTAGATTGAAAATCAGAGCGAAGAACCGGTTTCATAGACCATGAAGTATTGAGGCTGAAATAGTGGGAGGCAATTTATGGTTTTATTTCACAGATTGTAAGTGAACTTTGGTCAAACCTACAAATATTCGTCGCTTATCATTTTATGAGTCAGGTTTTTCTCCCTGTCTCTTTCTTCTAGTCTCGAAACTTAAATAACTGTGTCTAAGAGCTCGTAAGTTGCCAATTGAGTACATAAAAAGAAATTCCCTAAAGGTTTGGAGCTATAATGTTTGGCATATGAAGTATCCGTTCTCACGACGTCACGTCACATTTTTCGGGTCTACGTAACCGAAACGGATCCGGATTTTTATCCGGCCAAGGACTGTAAACTCGGCATTATTCTGCCTCTAAAACCGCAACAACATACGAAGTATATGGAAAATGTATTCAATCCTTACTATACTTATATTTTTTTAAAATGATCCCAATTTGAAAATGCAAATAAATAATATAAATTTTCTCAAAAGAAGTTAAAAACGAGAGTTATTTTGCATATGCTTATGTAAATATGCATTTACCAACCTACAAACGCTAGTTGTACAGTTGAAAAACTTTGCTGCTTCAAAATTCCTTAGCCTTTTCGCTGTTTTCAAGTTAGACATACTTTTGCCTCGTAGTTGCAAAGTAAGACTGTACATATGTACATACTTTCCTTTTGTCTAATTACATCCGTTACATTTTTGTTTTCGAAATATTTTATCACTCACACTCTCCTCAATCTTTTGCATACTTGGACGAATAGCTTGAAACAATGCATAGAATTTATACAAAATGGCGTCACAAGTCAGCTATCGGCGACTACACGAGTATTTGGTTTGTGTATGTGTGTGTGTGTATTACATAAAAAGATTTATTTGCTGAATATTTATCTATGTAGAAATTGTACTTACGATATCCATTGATATATTCCAGAAACCGTTAGTTCACCCTTATCCTCGAGGGCGTATTCAATGAGCTCCGTATACGTGAATGGTGGTTTCTTTGGCCTGGTTTTGTGTTTAATATATCGAAATAGCGCAGTGGGGGTGGGTTGGGGCGTTCCATTTATGCGATGATGGGAGTGGGAGTTGTTCAGTATCACGTAGTATTGTTGGTGGTTGAATTGCATGTGGTAGAAAGGAATTCGAGAAATAAAAAATGGGGGTACATGGAAAAGGGGAAAGAAAAAAGTTATGGAGGATATAGTTGTGTGCTTCATTTTCTTAAAATATAGTATATTTATAAAAATAATATATGTAACATATTTCACAGTGAAAATAGTTTATACTTGATAGAGGAATACTAAACTGCCAAAGACATATTCTGCTGGTTCTCATGTGATGATAGAGTGCTTTAAACTCATGAAAAATTTTTCGACTTTTTATTCCTAGTTTTCTTTAGAGCTGTACGTGTGAGGTCTAAGGTATTTCAGCCTAGATCTCAAAAAGATGGGGCTATAAAAAACTATTGTCTTCTTTTGAAACCTTATGAGCTCTTGAACTTTACCATGTGGTTGCCTATTGGCAAATGAGTAGCTAAAGTTACTAACAAGAAGTTGGGATCTCTTGAAATAAGGATTTCTTTCATATATGATAATATAATAAAAAATTACACTTTGAACCTAAGTTTTCTCTTGATTTGATAGGTCAATTCATATGACAGCCATATAATAAAGTGGTCCGATCCCAACGCTTTGTTCGAAGATTGTAACGTTGCCTTCGACAATAATCCAAGACAAATGTTGTGAAAATAACTTGATAAATAAGAAAGTTTTAGAGCCAAGGACTTGATGTTGATCAATTTGTATGGAAGCTATATGTCATACATAGTAGTCCGATATCGGTGATTCCGACAAATGAACAGCTTCTTGTGGAAATAAGGAAGTGTGATAGATTTTAGGTCAACATCTCAAAAGCTCCGGGGAAGAGTTCTAGTATATACTGAAGGACAAAGGGAGATGGCTCAGATCGTCACGCTAATTATTTATCTATAAATATATATTCTTTATAGGATCTCTGACGTTTCCTTCCGAGTGTTACTAACTTCGTGGAAAACTTTATATACCCTGCTTAAGGCATAAAAAGGTAACAAAACTCCAACTTCTCTAGGAGCTAATATTGAATAGTCTAAAATTATCTCTCGATAACTATAGCCGAGATTATGAAACATCAGTGTTTGTAAAAATCACATTTCGGTGTCATCCTGAGTAAAACGCCAGTTTACTATAGCTATATAGATAAATAATTGAGGATTGCACCGCGACCTAAGGTCCATTGTGCCCTCCCCTAAATCGCAACGACTCTCTTAGCTCCAGCATATTGATAAATTCCAATATACTGTTAGGTGCTATTGAGGCGATGTGATCCTTATTTGGAAACATGATCCAGGAGCCTTTATCCAGCGTCTACAGACTAGCAGGTGTTCTGGAGTTTCAGGCTCCATGTCGCAGAACCGGCAATTTGAACTTGCAATGACCAGTGTAGAAAGCGACAATTAGCCGGAGCTTGTCTCTGGGAAGGTTTCATAGTTACGATGTAATTCACCATATAATCGTGGGTTTTGAAATATGGACAATGAAAAAACAACTCTGTACTGCATCAACTTACGTTCTCTGTGGCGAGTTCTCAACTACAACATTCTCAGCGACCATCATATCATTGCCATCCACCTCGGCGGTGACTTCCATAACAAGTTCCTCGAATTTTTTACCCGCCTTCGTAGTGCCCTTCGGTGAACGCATGTAGTCGTTAACGTTTTGTTGAATACTTGAGTGTGGGGTTGAGGATTGTGGAGAGCAGGAATTCGATTTGTGCGAGGATGTAGGCGAACAGGAATTCCGGTGATGCAAATCATTATTTAAAGTGTTCGTGTGCGAATTATTATTGCTATTGCCACCCAAATCTGGGGAAAGATGAGGAAATTCGTCGAATTTAAAATTTAATAACCAAGAGAGATTTCGGTCTTCAAAGTCAGCCTCTGTATCTGTCAATGTATTTGATTGTGCAAGCGTAGATTGTTGACTTTGTTGCGTTTGGAAAAACTGACCGCCCGCTGGTAACGTACGATATCTGCTAAGGCCCGTATTGCCGTTTGGACTTGACACTTGTTTCTCAGGAATTAGAAACTGTGATTGATTGGATGCCTCCATTTGCTGTTGTTGCTGTAGTGGATGTGGGTGCTTTTGACTCTGCTGTACAACGCTGAGTGTGTTCTCCTCGGCCGCCTTCAAGGCAACCGTCGGATGTAGGTGTGCGATTTCGGTTTGCAAACCAGAATTATAACGATGATCGAGCTCTAGCAGATCGGTGGCTTGCCAATTGCTGCCATCATCATAGTTGGTATTTACACAGACATTGGATGGTGTTACAAAGGTCGGCAATGTGGAATCAGCGCTGCCATTGGTGGGTTGGCTCACCAGACTAGCGGTAACTGGCACAATCAGATTGGCATCGTAGGCGAAGAGATCGTTGATGAAGGAACTGCTGCCGCTTATCAGATTAAATGTCATATTGCTGTTGTTGTTACTATTATTATTATTATTATTGTTAGCTTTATCATTATTATTGTTGTTGTTAATTGTAGTACAGTTGTTGTTGGTGGCATTTCTGGCACTTGTGCTGACACATATCTCATTCTGTACATTTTCATCGGTTTGTATGGCATCTATTAGCATTTGTGTCTCGTTGTGTGTGTGCTGACTGTAGATATTGTAGTTGTTGGTGGCATTGTTATTGTAACAGACATTTGGATCGGTTGTATCGCTGGTGGTTTCTTGCAGATGACGCTTCTTCCAGGCCGGCGTTGTGCACTCCGTGGAGTTTTGATACTCAGCGTTGCTGCTTTCCGAGACACCGACGTTGGCGCTGCAGTCATTTAAGTCACACTCGCCGTCAAATTTTCTTTTTAGAAAATTATATTCACAATGCGTCGGTGAGCTGCCGTCGTGGCAGTTTGTGGTCGCGGCAGTTGCCGGCAAAGGATTTGGCGAGTGACCGCTGGGAGTTGCGGGCATATTAACGATCATAATGAAGCGAATTTGACACACACACTATTGAAGATCGATTTTTTATTTTTTTAGTATAATAATTTCAGTAAAAGACTGTAAATTGGTTGAGACAGTTTAGTTACATTAATTTATTTTACACTGATTTTTTTTTATATTGAAAAAATATATTCTTAATTCATTAGAAAAAATTGTTGGTAGTTTTTATGTTAATATAGACATTTTTAATTTTATTATTTAGTGTTGTCTTTGTAATGTAAATATTTTAGTGTTGTTTATTTAAAATTTTCATATTTATGTTAAAATTTTATTTTATTTCATTTTTATATACATTTTATTTATATATATTTATGTTTTTTACACTACTTGTTGCGAACGATAATTTTTTTTTGTAGAATTTTATTTTTGTATTTGAACATAGTCGCTTATAAATTAAAACTAGTTTTAAAATTTTGTAATATTATTTATATAAATTATTTTTACTTTTTGTGTAAAACTTTCAGCTATTTTGGGTTAATTTTTTATTAATTTCTTTAAACTTATTGGTTATTATATTTATTGAATTATTTAATTAATTAAAATTACTTGCTTTTTTAACCTCAAACTGTTTTTAAAAATGTTTAATGTTGTTTGAATTTTTTTTTTGTAATATATATAGAACTTGCCACTATTTTGCTTGTTTTCTTTTTTGTTTTTATTTGTATTTTTTTTTAAATTTTTTAAATATTTTTTCTTATTAGTTATTAATTTTTTTTAATTTAATTCTTTTAAAAATTGTTTAATAAAATAATATTTAGTATTTTTATATTATATTTAAAACTTTCCACCATTTTGCTTTTCTTCTTATTTTTATTAATTTTATTTTAATAATTTGTTTAATTTTTATTAATTTTTTTATTCTAATTAATTTTTTTTTTAATTTCTTTAATTTTTATTCAATGTTTTTTTCTTTTGAATTTTGGTTAATTTTTTTAGCTTCTACTAAACGCCCGAATTGTTTTGTCCTCCACTTAGACGTACATTACGATGCGCTAGTTCAACTCCGACTGAGCAACCGTTTGTCAGCTGTGCAATTTCGAATACTTGACTCGCAAAGCCGGAAAGGAATCGAAGTACTCATTACCCTTGCGCAGTCATGCAAAGTACAAATTGGCCGAGAAGACGATGGCAATTTTCCTGCTCACAGTTTTCGATTTTGGGCTCTAACTTTTCACCTACCATTTAAACATGTGTATATATAAATACAAATGTACATATATAGTATTTATGTATGTACATATGTCTTTATGTTGGTAGCACGAGTTGCACCGCATGCGTTCTGGTTGGTCGCTCTTTGGTCAAAATCAATTGGTGAGCAATGTTCGAATATATAAATATATGGATATGCATGTATGAGACATACTATACATACAAACATATACACATATGTATGTAGATAAGAATATGTTTACAACTACTTAGTCTACTTGCCCTCTTGCCCAGAGTTTTTTAGAGGCAGGGTGTTAACCCGACCGCCTGTCAGCCAATTCAAATATTTTCACATTTTATTTTCATATGTACACACATAAGCATGCATATATATGACTATGTTTTTATGAATGTATAAATAAGTATGTATTTGACGGCGCTCAATGAAGCGTTTAATAGACGTGGAAAACGTTAGTGCGCGTGTGCGCCGGTTATTGCGAAGGCGTTGAAAACTCGATGAGCCAAAAATTGAGTGCGTGTCCTTTGCGTTCTCTCCAGAACTAAGCAAAAAAATTAGAGGGATGATGTACAAGGTGACCATAAGGTGCGCGCACATGTCAGCGCCAAATGGTGAACAGGTGCCACAGCAATGTGGGATTTGACCATAAATAATTATAACTAACAGTGGCGGCTCAAATACATACATATTTGTTTGTTTTTTTTTTTTTTATCTATATATTCCATTGCTTTGAATATGATATATAGTACTGTGATCAGTACTACAAGTGAGTTTAGATCATTGAAGACGATCCGCCAAAGCATCATCACGCTGTATTATGAGTATGTGTGTCGGTCCAGTGATTCTTCTAACTAATTTTACTCAGTGATCTAAAGAGTTATAGCCTGAATAATTTTATTCCATCTTTTCCATAGATTTTCAAGTTGGCTCTTCGTTGATTTCAAAGCTGCTTTTGACAGCACGAAAAGGAGCTGCCTTTCGTGCCGCTATGTCTGAATTTGGTACCCCGCAAAACTGATACGGATGTGTAAGCTGATGTTGAGAAAATTCAAAAGTTTCGTCAGGATCGAGAAGGATTGATTCCCTATCGTGCGACTTCTTCAATCTACTCTAAGAGAAAATAATTTGGATAACAAGATCATTCATTTTACTGTATTTGGGTTTCTCCAACTCTGCTTTATACAAAGACCTCCACTTATACCTATATATATATATATTGTTCTATTATAAGGACTTGATTTGATCGAGGCATGAACAATTTCAGAAATCGATATCTCAAAAACTGAGGGACTCAGCTCGTCACGCTGATTATTTATATATATACTTCATAGGGTCTCTGACGTTTTTTTAGGTTGGTAAAATAAATATGTTCGGTTAAGGGTATAAAAAATCAAATGCGGACATGACGTCTAGTATTTAAACAATTAGAAAAATGTACCGCAAAATTAGGTGAGACTGATTACAAAAATTATAGAAGCTTTTTATTGTTTTTGCCCGACCATATTGTCTCTTTATCCCATCTTTATGGCTTGGGAACTCCTTTTTAAAATATTACAGTGTATTTGAGAGCTAAAAGTAAACTTTTAAACCAAGAAAGCGGAAAATCGCGTAAGCGGGAAATGTTTTACGAACTCTTCTAAACAACTTTGCTTATGAGACCATGGGTCTTGAGCAAGCGATTTTTAGGGAGCATAAAATTTCGTTTAAAGTTTTTGAAATATCCGAATGAAATTTAATATATTTTGATATACTATTGATAATCTTTCGGTATCGGTCAGATCGAACAATCATAACAAAAATCACCCATACAACCGATTATTTAGATTTTTTAAACTTCGTCTTAAATATCGCTGGCTCGATACTTAGAATCTTGCGGTCTTTTAGGCGAAATTGTTCAGAGTGATCCGTAAAACATTTCCCGCATATGCGATTTTACAGGCAAAAAATCGAAATGGTTTTTTTTTTCTTAATTCAACGATAAATCGGTTCCTCGAAATCTTTCACACATTCTTATCATATATATTAATGATAAAAAAAGAGCTAGGGGAAGTACCTCTCCACGCTTAATTAATTTTTTAATTATTTATTGAACACATGTGCAAAAACAAAAAGCTGTTCCCAGCGGGATACAAACATTTAATTTATATCTCAACAATGTCAGCTTTTAGACGTCATCTACAGTTATCTCTAATCGATATTTACACCGTTAATTTGTTTGAATCTTCTGAGAATCATTGGCAGAATTCCTGGCATTACTCACACACCGGAACTGGTTTCGAAGAGTGACGTTTCACAAAGCATACAATTACTTGCACTCAACATACTTACATATATGTATGTATATATAATATACACGCTGTTTATAACGAGCTTTGCAAATTTCTCTCCTAGCGAAGAGAGCGCTGAACGAGAATAGAATCAAGAACTGTCGTTTAAAAGTGAGCCGCTCACATGTGAGCTGCGGCTAATAAAACAGTGCCCCAAGTAACGAAAACGCGATCAGTTGCGCGGGAGACATCTAAGCCTACGGACCAGTTAAAAGAATTAGCGACGTGTCGAAAAAAATAACTACTATACAAAAAAAAAAAAACTAAAAACAAGCATCGAAATGCGAAACAGTATTTTGCTTTTAGTGTTTAGCTTAATATTTTGTGTTATTCACACTTTCGCGGGTAAAACCGAGTGTCCGCGTATTAAACTGAAACGTCAATGGGGCGGCAAACCGGCTAAAGCGGTCACTTATCAAGTGCGTCCAATACGTTATGTTATCATTCATCATACCGTCTCCAATGAGTGCAGCGACTTTTTGAGATGTGCATCGATTCTGCAGAATACCCAAACCTATCATATGAATGATTTGGATTATGATGACATCGGGTTTAAGTGAGTATTTGTTTAAAACCATGTATTGGTTATTTTGGTTTCTGTAGATACGCCCCCAAATTTAGTAGCTTTGCTTACTATAATTGGCAAAAAGGAGGCGGTGTGTAAGTAAGACAAAAAAACTTAAAACAGGGAAAACCGAACTTGATTTAGTAAGTTTGTAAGTCAACTATATGCTAAAGTGGTTCAATATTTGTGGTTCTGTCAAACAAGCAGCTTCTGGGTAGAAAAGGACGTGAGCAAAGCAACGATATCTCAACAATTGAGGGCCTAGTTGGAGTATATATAGAGAGGCAGACGGACATGACTGAATCGACTGGTCATTTCGAGCATTTTTATATATACTACCGAGTGTTATAAACTCCTTTGCGAACTGAACATAACATGTTAATATTTGTCTTTCTAATAAATAAATATTTTCGCTCACAGCTTTCTCATCGGCAATGATGGCATTGTTTATGAGGGTACTGGTTGGGGCGTGCGTGGCGCACATACCTATGGCTATAATATGAATGGCACCGGCATTGCTTTCATTGGAAATTATTCAGGTAAGTTTTAGTGATTATCATGTTTAAAATTACTTAAATCTTTTTTATAATTTTTTATAAACTGTCTACCTTCCCGCAGAGAAACTGCCATCGCGCTCTGCCTTAACTGCGGCGAAGAAGCTTCTGGCTTGTGGTGTGAAGGAAGGTGAATTAGATCGGCATTATGTACTCTTAGCTGGTTCGCAAGTTTCCAACACTCAGAGTCCCGGCTTGATTTTATATAATGAAATACAAGATTGGGATCACTGGTCCTTAGTACCATAATTCTATTACAATTCGTAATTCATACATATTTTAATAATTCAAAATATTGTAAATCGGTATAGATATGTGGATATTAAAAATATAAAAATATTATTTTATGTGATTTTGTTTGCAGAATACTCATTACTTATTTTCTTCTATATCCACTTGAACAGAATAAAATTAAATATTACAAACTGGTGTCTTTTAGTTTTAAAAAATAAAATATATAATATAAATATTTTTCTTTGCTTAGTTATCACGATTTTAGTTTAATTAAATTGAAATTAATTTATTTGCCATAATTATACAATATTTAGTTAATCGAGTTCATAAATTATTTAAAAATCGGATTAGCTAATTTTGAACTGGGGGCCAGAAAAACCAGCTCTTTTAGGAACAAAAAAATTTAGTTTCTCCATGTTTATATGCATGTTTATATATTTTATCCTATATGTACATACATTGAATATTATAATAGTATTTACTTATAATATACATGCATTAAAAATATAAAAATTAATAATTCCAAACTATTTATCAAGAGATGTACATATAGGAAGTTACCAGTTTGAAAAATGTATATATTTGCCAACTATACTTAAAACACTACATTCACACAATTAAACACCCACGATTACCGAACTCTAATCGCCGCAAATGTACGAATAAATATCCCGACTACCGAATAAGCAACCATTTTGTGACAGCTACAACGAACGGCACGCTTTTGACACAATTCACACTTTTTCAATTGCTTGCTGCGTATCAATTTTTTGCTTTTAGCCACATACACTTCTTTGCATTTAATATATTAGCTTCTTTAAAAGTAAAACTCATTATTTTGTGAGCTTTACTTTATTTTAAACATATTTAGTTTTCATTTTCACAAATTATTTAATATTTACTATACACTGCACTTTACTTTTGGTTACAATACAATTACTCATTTCACCGGCACAGATTTAACTGAATTTAAATTTGCTATTCCTTTTATACTCTCCTTTACTTACTCCCCCACGCATACATTGAGGAAATTACTAATACACTTCCGCATCCATACATTTTCATCCGCAGTTATACGATTTTATTTGACAAGAAGTTAAACGAGTTGCGCCATCTAGCGCAATTAGCAATCAATATTTCGGAATATATGTAGTAACTTTTCAAATTAAAAATAATCACATGTTTTAACTAGGTAATACAACTTATAAAAATGAGTACACTTGTTTAATTCATAACAATAATTAGTCATTTTAGTAAATATTGTACAATTTCAATTTTAAGTTATTTTGTACACCCATTGGTACAATACAAATTAAAAGATGCATGAATCACCCTGTACTACATAACGTACTTCTGGAATAAAAAGGCATAAGGAAACGGAAAAGTAAATGCCAAACGGCAGTTGAGATTTGTTAGTGTAAATGTGAATGAGAGATTGACTTGTGGAATTGTAGAGAAATAATAGATGACAGTTGGATCTTTATTTGCGAATCGTGCTGATGCAATTGTATGTCGGAGATGCAAAACCTGCGTTAAATTAATAAAATATAATTGAAAGTAATAAAAAAATGTGTTTCATAGCGAAAATAAAGTGAGAAATATCTAAAAATGTGCCTATTGCAATATATGTATGCGTATAGCAATAAGTAAAAAGAAAATGCGGCAGCAGTCAAAAGTTAATAAAAGTAAAATTTGTGCGTGTGCCGTACGGCTCTGTGTTTATTTGTGCGTTTCTATCGCGAATTATGTTATAATATTCCTTTGCATCGGCCTTTCAAAATTAAAATATCCACCATAAAATGTCGCGTTAATTGAATAGTTTGTATATTTTATGAAATGGTTGACGAATTAATCATCTTTCATCAGAATTGTGCAATGCGTCGTGTATGATATCGTTATGTGTAATATTTCGTAAGTGGACACTATAAACGTAAATATACATACATACATGTATGAACCATGTGACTAATGCATGTCAGGTGATGTTTATGTATGCAGTTTTACTAACATATCTATAGAATGCATGAACATGCATATATAATGATAACATATTGAACTGCATATATTTATATATTTAAAATTGATATATGTTTAAAATTGTGTTTGTTTGGTGATTTTTTAATTGTGTAAAATTATTATTCGTTATTGATTACTCGTGTGCTTATTTGGCTTAAAATATAAAAATTAGACCTTTTCGTTCTGTTTTTTTATGAAATAATATTTAAATTCAAATATTTGGTAAAAATATATTATTTTTTAGGTATAATTTTTTTATGATAATTTCGATCTATGGCGTCGGAGATTTAACTGAATTGTCATTTTGTGTCCATTTTTTCCTCTCTTTAATTTCTTCTCTTTACCTACATATTCAATCCCATCGTTGATTTATTATTTTACGAAGGAATAAGGAATCGGAAATGTATTTGTAGTATTGTTACACACACACACACTTTTCTGCAGCTTCACGGTTTACTTTTCGTATTTCGCTTTGAATACAAATGAGGAGCGCCATCTAACGTAATTGAATGCCAATAATTGGTGTTGAAAATATAAAAATATGCGATTTCACAGTAATTGTATATTATATTACGTAATGTTACTTTTGTAAAAAATTGTGTGACATCGGAGTTATAAACAATGTATTAAAAAGTATACTAGTTATAAAAAATATATTAACAAGTATATTGCTTATCGACTTGAACTCTTCTGGATATTATTTCATTTCATCATCTAACATCCGTTAGTACCCTGTACCGGACAGTTTACTTCTTCCCTCGACAGATGGTGCCTTAAGCATTCTTATATTCATAAGGAAGCGGAAAAGTAATTATAAAGCTACAGTTGAGATTTGCTAGTATGTGTGAATGAGAGAATTGCTTGCGAATTTGAGAGAGAGGGAATAAATTAAAGTTAGATCTCTATTGTCGAATCGTACTGATGCAATTGAATGTCAGGAGTTCGAAAATTGTGTTAAATTACTAAAACATAATCGAAAGTTATAAAATAAATGTGTTAAGAGTGAAAATAATATGTGAAATATATTAATGTGTGTTCATTTACACAAGCAACAAATGATTTGGCATATTATTCAATATTTTATTTTGATAATTCGGTGTCTCACGTGCGGTTCGGGTCGTGTATGCAATCGATCGTTCGTGTAATGCTTCGTTACTGAAAATATACATAAATTAATAAACATATGCAGGTAAGTCTTGATGTATACAAACATACATACATACATATTTAAGGGGTAGCATTCACTTGCAAATAGTTAATATTCGGCGGTTTATTAAAAAATAGAATAAAGGTTTAAATTAAATTGACTAAAGAAGAACTTTGTTACTTTGACATGTTTTTAAAAAGGGCTGACTTCTTTTAACTCATTTCTTTCAATTAAATTTTTAAACAATATATTTCTATTAACAATATTTTTGAGAAGCGTTGTTAGCTGTTGATAAATTTTAGTCAATGTTGCAAATAATGCGTTATAAAATAATTTAATTGGTATTTGCATAAAATTTTTCTAAAATACAGGATTGAAAAATAAAAATATAAGGCTCAAATATTAATTATTAGTATTAAAAAAAAATAATCCCACAAACCAGATTAAAAATAAATAAATAAAAGCAATTTTCCTTCTTTTTCTTCTTTGTTGAAAAATATAACTTTGTATTTTATATTGTGATGCACTCCTATTATTTTGAACACAACTGTAATTCTTATATTTATTGTATAATAGTTTTTTGTGGTTTTGGGATTTGAGAGATTCTAAGTAGTCAAATCTTTTTCACCGCCAAACACCTGTTATCGGCCCTAGAGATCGACTACGAGAACAAGAAAATGCAAAATTTTTCAAAGTAAATTGACGCGAAATACATATGTATGTAATTACAAAAAAAAAAAAAAAAAAATAGTACATACTTAAAATTCTGCAAATGTTTTTTTTTTTTAATTTTTCCTGGTTACGAGTTTTTAGCAAAAATTAATTTCAATAAATTAAAATTTTTTAAATAAACTAAATGCCGTTCTTTTGGTATAAAATATACAAAATCTCACATTTAGGGGTTTTTCATGAAGCGGATATATGCATTATCGTTCTTTGTTTGATTTCAATCGGTTCGTTAGTAGTCATGACGCAAACCTTTCCAGTAGTTATGGCTGTCTTAACTACTTTCATAGTGGGAATGATTTTATGTGCATTCCCAAACTGTTCAGAGAAGAGATTATGGAATAATAGTGAGAACAGAAACTCCAAGCGAGCAACAAGATTTTTTTATGCAATTATTAAGCAAATTAAAACACCTGCAAGCACACATATAATTCACCATTATTATTTCCAAACTAGATTTTTAGCTTCTAAGTATAAATAAATACAAAAGTAATTAAATTATTGCATAATTTTCATACATTTCATTATTCCATTTATTAAACATCAAAAATACTCTTTGAATATTTGCCGCTTTACCATAAATACTTTTAGAAGCATTTTCTGTGCATGAAAACCAAATTAAATTACCTAACTTTATGCTGCGAACCTATCTAATCAGATCATGAAAACTGTATCAGTATCAACAATAGTAGTTTATTGCCCAGATGTTGCAAAAGCCAGCTTGGTCACTCACGTCTCCAGTGAATTCGTTGATTGCAGTGCATTATGTGGGCGAGAAAACTGGTACCATGATGCTTCAAATTTATATATGTATGTATATGCATATGTATGTACATACATAAATATGTATTACATACACATATGTATTAATGTATGGAAAATTTTATGTTTCACTAAGTGCTGCTCTATGTACTTCAAAGTGCAATGGTTTTGTTGCAACAGCAGCACACGGTGAAAGGCACATTGCTTACCGGCCACAAATGGTTGCAACCAGTAAGCGGAATTTTGCAATGGCATGAAACCTGCCACCTGTTAAAATCAATTAACTGGAGCAATCTTGCTGATTTTGTGGACTCTGCGGCAAATTTTTTATATGCTGGTATATTTATACTGGGCAATGGGCACTAAAGTTGGCTTATGTATGTGTGAGTTGCTGAACTTTTATTAAAATTACAAATAATGTTTGGAAAATAATTAGTTTATAATTCTGCTTTAAAATCGGAATATTTGTAAAATCGATATGTAATTTGCGGTGATGATATTACATATATTCTACTAACACATAAAACAACATTTGTCAGTTTGTGGTAAAACCTTATACTATATAAGTACATATGTATGTAGTTACTGTTATTATGTTGCATGTGGCTTATTTCTCGGTGTATATTTTATTATGTGTGACTTGATATGAACCTAACTGTTAGTGGGTTTAAGTTGTTGGTTTTGATTTGCCTCGTGCCGCTGACAGTTCCAGTTTAGATATTTAACTATAAAATATAAAACTAAGTGCCTAGAATGTCAGTAAGGCATGC
This sequence comes from Bactrocera zonata, assembly GCA_037783105.1. Taxonomy (NCBI): domain Eukaryota; kingdom Metazoa; phylum Arthropoda; class Insecta; order Diptera; family Tephritidae; genus Bactrocera; species Bactrocera zonata. The sequence goes on along the minus strand of JBAWJQ010002569.1, from coordinate 166,832 downwards.
ATATTGCGGTTTTATGGTAGAGATCGTTGGTGTATGTATTAGTAAATCACGAACATTCATTGCAGATATGAAAAATGTAATATATGACTTTTTGTTAAATAGCAGAGTCTATTCTACAATCTATATTATCTATTCCGTCATACTTGACTTTGTGTAAAACAATATGTACTTCGAGGAAAATCTGCACTACACTTTGGGTAAATCACCATCGATATGTATAAAAGCTATTATTGTCTTGGTGCGTGGTAATTTGTTCTATTTTTCTCCTTCTAAAGAAATTCCTCAAAAATTTGAACTAAGAGGCTGATAGTATATCTTTTGGAATAGCTCTCTTACATTGCTCTAATGCCATTGCAGCCATATTATCCTTAAAATTATAACAGTGGACGTTTTTTACCTTGTGCTTTTTGACCAAATTCTCGCACAACTCTATTCATAAACCCACGCTTCATCAGCAGTGATAATAAGTTTGAGGAAAGTATGGCCCTTAGCTTTGCTTCTCAATCCTCTTTTTGGTAAACTCTACTCGACCTCGTTTTTGCAAAATACACTAACCAAAATGTGTTGAGTCGATCCATAAGATAAGTATTTAAAAATATTTGTCTTAGCTCAACACTACGATTTTCTAGCATTATTTCCGAGGGGGATGGATGACTCGCATCTGGAAAGTTTTCCATGATTTCTCGGCCTTCACCGAATCCTTTATGTCATTCAAATATTTGTAGTCGTGGTAAAGTAGACTCTCCAAAATATTTCTTAAGGAGTTAGGTGGGTTTAAGAGGTACAAAAAAACGTATTTTTACGATAAAAAAAAACAATCACATATTTTGAAAATATATGTCACATCAAGGTACATATTTGAACAATGTTTCCTGAAATTTTCATATAAAAATATTGAAAATGCAGCCATTAAAAACTCATCGCCCTGGGTGTCTCACAAAAAAGAACTCTCACCGAAAGAGCAAAACTTATTATTGGTTCGTCTAAAATTAACAAGCCAAATATTCCGTTAGTACACATATAAATCTTGTGTTTGAACGGGAGAACAAAAAAAAATTAAGTTTTAATTTTTTTTCAGACTTCGAAATCTCATTTTTGGTAAAATTTTCGCCATTTTTTGGCTTAAAGAAATAAGTTGTAATGAAAAAAAATTCTTCGTTCAATAACTAGACAATGTTATTTTAAAGATGTGTACACAATTCGAACTAAATCGGTATATAACTTTTCGAGAAAACGTATCCACCGACTTGAAAAATGGAGTTTTGAGAAAAACGTATTTAAAAACGGCGCACTTAGCCCCTCGAGCGCACAAGTTCTCAAGGCTGTATCTCCGAAACTATTACTCGGATCAACTTGAAAATTACTTTCTTCTTTTTCAAAATTTTTTTTATTAAGATCTGTACACTGTTGCATGCGTTTGAACCAATTCTCGAAGCACTTTTGTCACTCTGATTGAGATATCTCCATAACATACGTTTTGAACCTCTCGAGATGTTGAAATGAAAAGCGTTAACCTCTTAGTTTATCTCTCACGTATCTGAATAAAAAGAAGTCATTCGGTATCAAGATAGGACTATGTGGCCATATGTTATCAAATCGATGGTTTCAATGCTCAAAAATACAGTTGTGTTACAGTCGATGTGTGAGAGCTCGCATTGTCGCGATGAAGAATGATCCTTCTTCGGTCGGATCAACTTGAAAATTTAGGACAATATTCTAGAGGTGTTGTAGAATTTAATAAGATAAAAAAACAAAAATCGTTTTTTTGAAATTTTGGTCGTGAATAAGACTTCAAGCAAGCTCGTTCTTAATTTTTTTCCAAGGTAAAACTCGTCAGACAAACTTTTCGCGAAATTGCCATATGAATATCAAACTTGAAATGACCATAAAAAGTCAGTCCGGGTCAAATTTGATCAGATGTTAATTTTTAAAATTTTTTGGATGTTTTTCTAAATATGTACATATATACTATACTAGGGGTTTTAATACGGGTATTAAACTATGTGCAGCAATGTGAATTGCTAACTTTCTTCATTAAATATATAAATATGTATTTACCTATGTACATATGTATGTACATAAGTATTTACATATAAGAATTTTTCCAAATCTCTTTGCAAGCGGTTTTATTCAGCTTTGCTTTGAGCTTGTAATTCGATATATTAGTTGTGGATGCCACAACTGACTAATCTTGTGGAATTCTCAACATAGGTGTACTAACGATGCGAATATAAGATGTGAAGCACTCCCGCGATTTTGTAATGAGTTTTACATTCGTTTCACATATCTTAGCTATGGTTAATAACTCTTCCGATTCGATTAAATAATTACCGACAGCGTCATTGAACTAGTACAGTATAAAGCTATGCTACGAGTAAATTCATATTTATATAACTACATACTCATTATATACGTGCATAACTAATTTAATATAAATATGTATGTACGTTAGGTATGTATGAGAAGCACCCTCTCGATAGTTTTTTACGCAGTTTCTTTGCGTGTGTAATTTTTTTTTATCTCTTCTTAAGTCAGTGGGTACATGCTAAAAGAGCGTTAACCATGACAGTGATTTTGCTTGTTTTTGTGTTTTACGTGTATTTTAGATGTGTCGCATATATTGAATTACGCAAGGGACTTTTTAGTATACTTATCTATGTATAATATTTATATGTGTACACACTTATATATTGTTTGTCAAACAGTTTGTGTTGTGTTGTTTTTGTCCTATGCTATATTTTCCGTTATGAATGCGTGAAGTTCAATAAATCTTTAAAAGAATGTTTCAGTCGAAAATCGTAATACTCGAAAATATAATTTTCGACGATCCGACAACACATATATATGTATATATATACATATATCTATGACGCGAAGGATAAGGAATTTATGTATAAAATGGTGTTATTTCTTTTCGAACATTTTTTCAGTCAATAATGCAAAGAGAGCTTATATACATACATATGAATTCAAACCAGACCCACTAGTCTGGCTTATTTATTTATACGGATATTTTTATTAAAAGTTTTACGAAGATTGCCTTTTATAATTCGGGATTTTATTTTGAAAAACAGTAAAGAGATTTTTGAAATTTTTGTTTTTGTTCCCTTCTCATGAAATATAAAAGGCAACCCTCGTAATAGCTGAATGCATAGTTGAACGTTTACGTTTTCTTTTAAATATTAGATTAAAGAAATGGGTTAATTTCACATGACTCACAGATAACCCACCAAATCCTCAATAACAATTACTCAATATCTTCTAACAAAGTCATATATGTATGTATGTAATTCTGTGTGGATGACAAAATGAATAATTTGGATAACAAACGAAGATTTTTGGCAATAAGAAAGAAAGAAATATTGTCATAATTGTTGTAAAATTAATATTTTCGAAGAAACAATTTTTTTCGAGTTACATAGGATCTCTGATCCTGTTGTTGTTGTAACGGTTATCTAGCCCCTCTTAGGGTGGTACGGTTCAATTAAGTTGTCATCGAAGTCATTCAACGGTAGGGCTAGGAAACGTGCTGTTTCGATGGAATCGGATCATAGGGAAAGGGGTGTCAGATGTGTAGGGTTAGCTTGGCATACAAAGAGGTGGTTAGAGTCATGCTGGACATATATTTGATATGTGGAGGTCGATTCTGGATAAGTAGGACTTTAACCTGTATCCTAAACGCTGCGCTCTCGATTCTTGTGGCAGCTCGAGCTCGTTGTCTGTAATGGGTGGTGGTTTGACTTCAAGTCACTGTCAAGTTCACTGAGAGGGAGCCGATGATGGCTCCGCTGTAAATTGCGGTCACAGCATGTTTGAAGTTAGTTGCATGCAAAGTCTGGTGGACGTATTGTCGTACGTCGTCGAAGTAGTTGAAAAAGGCCCATTTGATGCTTCTGGGATGCGGTTCTGCTTTAAGGACGTGACTGCAGGGATTGTTCCTAAGAAAACACCTCAACACAAACTGCTTTGAGCGGAGTTTATTATGCTCTTTAACTGGGATTATACAGGTCCCACTGTGTAGATGTTCGAATGTTGCGAACAAGTGCTGCAGGCTAACGACGATTTCCGATCCTCAACTGCGGCTGTTACACCAGCCTTTTCTGTGGATGAAACCTAAAAAAGTTTCTCTATGGTCTAAATAAATTCAGAAAATTCTAAAACTAATTTTTTGAGAAAAATTTTAGTAGGCTGTACATCTCTATTGAAAATTTTACTATGATATTTTTAAATATCGAAAAATTAAAACAAAAAAATATTTTCTTTTATTTCACACTAGGTGTCCCTCAAGGCTTATCCAAAATTTAACACTTGATCAATAATAAATAAATAATTCTGAAAATTGACTATTTGATCGTACGAGCATTTTCCTAAATAACTCTCGAAAAAATATTAAAGAAATGGTTAAAATATATTCTATAATTTTAATATCATGTCTTGCATACAAAAACTGCAGAGGTCGTGTAGTGTTGTGTTGTAGGTTTTTTTGGGTAACTGAAAATTCTATACAGATATGTTTAAGTTGCCGCGAAATGAATTTGGTATACCTAAGTAAGCGTGCACATAAATATAAATACGTAAATCAATTCCTTTCACTTATTTTCTTTTGTTTACGGATATTCCATTCCAAATTCGGCGTTTGCTTTCATTCGTAAGATCACAGGTACTCAATTTTTGAAGAGATACTTACATAAAAATATTTATGCTGGTATGAGAGCATAATAAACAGAATGATAATGTATAGTCTACTCTCTCAGCCGCATGTCTAAGAATGAGAAAATCCCTGCAATTATTATTTGGTAACCTGTGTAGACCTTTTTATTATTCCAAATAACTTCTACCTGTCCCCAAATTTGTGGTATAAAAGCCTTGCAACAGGCACGGACGACCTTAAACATAAACCAACCTTTGACTCGCGTAATAGTAAACAACTCGTCACTCTTCAACAACTTCAGAACATAATGCGTGTGGTAAGTTTTTTTTTCAACATTTGAAAAAAAAAGTTTTACTCAAATTAAATATTTTTCCTTACAGCTCATTATATTTTCCGTTTGCTTAGTGATGTCATGGGCGAGTCCTTTGCTGAAGAGCAAAGAGCTGTATGGTAAAATCAAAAACCGTATGTTTGGCGTCAACACGGATTGCGGACCCTGTGGCGGCATACATGCCGTGCAGCCGATGGGCATGGCTCCAATGCCGAATGTCTACGCAGAGGCATATAATCCATCGCTACAATTGCACGGCGCGTCTGCGGCTGCTTCAAGCGCTGGCAATGTTTACAATTCTCAAGAATATGCTCCTGGCCATGTGAATTACTTCATGAATGCTAATAGTGCAAGAAAGCATAATTTTAGAAGTGATAAACGTCCAGCTCCAGTTTTGAATTACGCCAACAACCATTATGCACAAGTTGAGAATGCCGCTGCAGCTTCTACGGCCGCCAGTCATAGCTCATCTACATTATGGCAGCATGAAGAGAACGCGCAAGCTGCAAGTAGAGCACAACAATTGACAGTAGCTCATGGTGGTGGCTTGGACACATTTGGAGCTGTACCACCAGTCCCTGCTGGCCCCGTTTGGATTGAAGGCAACCAGTACAATGCTTATTCACCTTTGGGCGCAGCTGCAGCAGCGCAATCTGCCTCATCCGCTTGGAGTCAGCAAAATGGTAACTATGGTCAAAATAATGGACGTGGTGTGGCCTTTGCTCATGCCAGTTCTACTTCGTGGAGCTCAAATAATTCCGGCTGAGCGAGTTTTATGTTAAGTTAAGTTTAAAAACAGAAATTTGTAGATTTGATTGTGTTAAAAATAATAATAATAGTTCATAATAAAAAAGGAAGGAAGGAGGTGTATTTAATTAATCGAAAATTTTCATATTTGTTAAGTCAAATCAAATCCGAGTTTTTGTTGAAGTAAATGACAGTGGCAAACAATGAAATATTAACCTCATATTTAGCATAAAGCAAGCTCTAATCAAGTTGACTAAGATTTAATGGCAAGAAGTTTTTTTTTCGTTTTTTGCTTATGCTTATTACAAGGGGCTTGCCGATTGTTATAGAAAACTGCCTTATAAAGAAGTATTTATATAATTGTTAACTTTATGCGTTTTTATCCTTATTTTTATTACTAAATCATTCTGGTTGACCGAAGGTGCAGTTTATGTGTGAATTTCAAATAAATGTAAAGCGATTAGTGCTTCGCAAACATTGACTACACGCCTAACAATAACAAGCCCGTGCCAGTGGGTTTCGTAGCAATTTGCGTGCAACATATTTGATTTACATAAATTTGTAATAATGTTGCTTTGAAAACCAAATATATAGGAAATATAAATAACAGTATACATGATTTACAGGGTCTATCGCTGGAGAAAGATAATTTTTCTCTTAAATTTTTAAGTGCTTACAAATATATTTACGAATTCATATATTCTCTAAAAAAAATTTCCTAATACAATGTGCGCTGCAACTTTGATTTTTGATGATCTTTAGCGATCCCAGCGATGTGACATATAATATTTTATCCCCGATCGATCTTCTCTCGATTGTTTAGTAACTTTCACCGATTTTATAGTAGATTTCTGCAATAATGATCTCTTTTGAGACCGAGTCTCTGAAGAAAACCAAAACCCTGCATTGAATTTATTTTACTATTCTGTGTTGCTAAAAACTCAAAAAGTCTAGTATACTTCGTGAGATGAGACATGAGCTTATGAGTTTGACATGCAAGCAAGTTAACAATAATCGGAATGGATGGGAAAAACTCAAGGTGTCGTCCATTTTTTTCTTCGATATTTGTGATTTGTTGCATTATGAATTTTTTCCGGAGGGACAGACGGCCAACCAGAACACGATTGTGATCGAATCCAAAGCCAATAACGCAATGATTACCACCGATCAACCACTGTATTCATCAGTTTTGGCTCGGTGTGATTTTTTCTTGTTCCCCGAACTAAAATTGCTGCTCCGTGGAACCTGTTTTCAGTCGATCGAAGAGATTAAACAAAATTCGCAAAAGGAGCTGAAGGCCGTCCTAAAAAGTGCTTATGGAGAGCGAGGACTGGAAAAATCGTTGGCATAAGTGTATTATATCTGGTGAGGATTACTTTGAATATTGATTAATAATTAAATATTTTGCCTTTTATTTACAATTTCCGGGTCCTTTTGTCACGATAAATATTGTATATGTATATGTTTTGTTTATTTCTTTTGTAATCTTAAAAATTTATATTTTCAAATAACTATCTTTTTTTTCTGTTAGAAAAATTCGTGATGCTTCGGGAAAGGAATCCTAAGTAAATAATAATATATACATTTCATGCTGCTATTTTAAAAAATATAAAAAATGAATATTTGATTTTAAATGTTCATATTAGTAATAAATATATACAAAATTTATTTTAAACTATACCTTCAATACAATGTTATAAAAACTTAAAATTTGCTTTTAATTTATCTAAAGTCAATTGATAAAATAATTATAATAATAAAAATAGTTCAGATGGAATTTTCTTACAATATTTGCCTTAGATGAAAACTATTCGCGTCTTGTTTTTAAATATTTTTTGGAATACTCTACATGATATCGTATTTTCCAACTGAAGCTATGACCGAGAAATCTGCCAGTGCTTATATTATGTCACCCAGTACATAGTAGATTTGTCCATGCAATAACGTTAAAAAAAACGATATCACAATTTTTCTAACTTTGTTTTGCTAACTGACAACAACAACATGCATACACTTATACCATATACATACCATATATCACATGCTATTTTTTGCATACTAGCCGAAGGTGTGACAATTTATTCGCTTCGCCTTCGCCTGCAACACTTTTGAGTTTTGAGTGTTGCCTCTAAGTCTAGGCCAAGTCGCCTGTCAACTGCATTTGTTGCGCTTGCTTAGGTGAAGTTGAGTTTTGGACTTATTTTGCTGGTGGCAGGCGTCGCCTCTATGCTCTTTTCTAAACGCAAGTTTTGGTCTTTGTTTTGATTGTTTATTGTTTTTGTTTTAATAGAAAGTTTGCATTTTAATTTTAGCCCAGGTGAACGTGTGCCAATTTGAATTAAATTTGTTGTTGACGCCTTTGCACTGTTGTTACAAATAGATGTAATGACAGTGATTTGAATTGTTAATATGCGCAAGCGTGCATAATTTTATGAGCCGAGGCGAGTAATATCTTTTAAATATGGCGAAAATGGAGTTACAAGAAGACTTAGTGTGATTGTTGACAAAGAAAATATAAAACGAAAATAGATGGAGGAAGGGATTTTCTTCTATTTTGAAATCAAGGGCATTGTCTCTATATGTTATATTTATGACTGTTCTTAAATTGAGGTTCAATTTATAGATAATTTTTCTTATTTTATTGTTCTGCAAAATCCATCATAATCTTATAGAATTCGGATAGAGTAGTGCATTTGTCATGAGCTCAAACCACAAATTTAAATAATAAAATATTAGAAGCATATCCGTAGGCGTAAGGGCAAGTACACTCATTTTCCGACATAGAATACTTGAAATGTTTTAAATATTAAGGGAAAATATGAATAAATGTATTTTATAGCATAATAATATATAGAAAGATTCGGCAATATTCCACGCCAATTTCAAGAAAATAAGTTGTCAAATACAATAACTTCATTTTGACTGATCAGTTTGTATGTCAGCTATATGTAAGAGTGGTCCGATCTGAGCAATATGTTTACAGATTTTAGAGTTACCCTGAATAATAATCGGTATTAAATTTCTTGAATTTCTTGAAGATAATGTGTCATATAAAATAGTTTTCCATAAAAGACCTTGGTTTTGATAGATAAGACAGATCGATACACAGACGGACACTTTGAGAGGACCCTTGTACGTTTCCTTCTGGGTGTTAAAAACTATTTGACAAACATAAAACTTGAACCTGTTATTAAGCCTTTTTATGTGCGTTTTAAGGGGGTATTCTACGCTAGAAATCAAATTTTGGGCAGTTTTTTGAATTTTATTTAAAAAAAAAAACTAAAAATATTTTTACTATCCATTTTTTTATGGTGTTTTTATTGATATCTTAAGAATACAGAAAAAAAATTTAAAAAAAAATGTTAAAAATTAAAATAATTATAGGAGGGGGCGAGAGACAGGTGTAAAAAAATGGCGCATCCTGGTGACATTGATCCTGACTCTCCTGGTGGTCTGAAATAAAAATCAAAAGAAATTCTTAATCAGTAAGGATGCTGTTATAGTCCGGGAACACGAAATTTTTATTTTTTTTTTTGAAAAATGGCGACTGCCTGAAAATAAAAATAATTTTTTACGCTTTTTTTGAAATTCCTGAATTTTTTTTAAAATATTAAATACAAAAACACGATGCTGGTAGGAACGATATAGGATTATATAAAGAAGGTTCACACAAAATTTCAAGTAAATCGGTTGTATAGAACTTGAAATAATGCCGGTACCGTGTGGAAAAAAGTAGTTTCGAGAAAAACGCGTTTAAAGTATAGTAGACAATTCTAGTGAACACGGACGCCACCACAAAATCGGCTGTATCTCCGAAAATAAGTCGAATTTTGAAAAATCCTTCCAAGGTCATATTTTTGAAATTCTAAATAAAAATAATAATAATATAAGAAAAAAAATTGAATTTTTCAAAATTCTAGAGTAGAATACCCCCTTAATATCGCCATGTTCAAAAGTGTGTAGTGAGTATCCCATGAAATTGTTATTGCCAAAGAGTGTTCCTACCTCCAAGGCGTATGATTCCTTCGAGCTTAGCTTGATTTACCTAGGCTCTGACCCATGATTCCAGTTATTACAGCGAAAGTTTGGTATTCTCATATATCGTATCATATATAGTATTAAATCAATGATTGAATTTTTAAAAATATTAGTTAAAAAGTGGGGGTTTCCAAAATTTCAATTGAAGATGACTCTGATTGGTTGTTGTACCTTACAGTAGTGCAACTTGGTTGGACAGCTTGGACAACAATCCTTCCAGGAAATTTTATGGCTACACAAAACACTCTATACATAATTATATTAGGCATTACCTGAGGAAAGCGGAACGCAATGGAGGAAAAGCTTCTATATAAAGGGTGATCCATTTCTAGCTTTCTTACTTTTTTAAAGCAAAAACACAGAAACTTCAAATTTAATGGGGAATGTTTATTATAATATTATTCGAAAGAACATTCATTGGGATTTAGTTTTTGAAGATTATCTATTTCAATTAGTCGGTTATCACGGCACGACAACAGCTGCCATTGACGGTTATTCTTATTGGCATCATTTTTGAAGAAATATGGTTCGAGTATCCACCGGTCCACTAAAACGTTGTTTTTTTTCTGGATGAGGTGGCATCTCTTTAATATCTTCAGGTTGCTCTTCGTCCCAAATGCGGCAATTTTGCTTGTTTACAAAATTTGGCTCGAAAACGTCAAATCTTTTTGGAACTTTTCAAGAGCCCATAGAGCGAAGCGATGTCGCAAGAGAAGGTTTAGCGGCTTCAGTTATTGCACAAGCTATATTTTGTACGCTTTAAATTTAAAATCTTTACGTAAACTGCGCCAAGTCGTTCCATACCTCAGCTTGGATCGTTGCGAACGGCGCCGAATGGACTCTTCACGGTTAACTATCAACTACGGCTGATATATTTTCTTCATTCATATTTTCCAATAATGAATGATGAAATTTGTAAACGTTTTTCAGGCTTAAGTCTTTTCATGATGAAATGCCAACTAACAATGAACAAGAATAACGTGACAGCTTGACACGACTCAAACGTGATCTGTCAAAAAAAAGCTATTGAAAAAATTACCTTTACATGGATCACCCGTTATAATTTTGATTTTTATCCACAGAACGAGTGTTAGAAAAATTAAAGTTTCTTAACAATTTGTCTTACGTTATTGTGTTGTTACGTTATGTCAACTAACATAGCCGGCTTATGTTAACAGCAGAGTCATTTATGTTCGCATGCGCCATTTGTGGCTTCTCTCGATTGGCAGTGTTCTTTCCGGCATTTTAACCAACACAAGCAGACATTTATGCTGTTATTGCTTTATGCTCACAACAGCCGATCGTATTCAACGGCGGCATACGAGGCTTGCTCAGCTGACAAGTGTTGTTTTTACTACTCACACACACATACACATGCAAGCATAAATGTATGTATGCACACATATTTGAAAACAAGTCGTCGCGCCGGGGTTTTTGCGCCGTCACTTGTGGCAATTGTTTATATTTTCCAATTCCCAACTGACAGTACGATTGCCACTGCCGAAGTAAACGAAAGCAAGCACAGAGAGTGCCGGTGAGCGATTTTAGCGCTTCAGTGTTTTGATGATCGTCATTGTACGACCAAACAATTCTATAAAAAATACACACATACATACAAATTTATTGACTGGCAATCGCGGATATGTTGCCACCGGTTTTTCGTTACATTACAAAGCGGTGAATACGAATGCAATCGATTTGATTGATCGCATTTGCAAGTGTGTGTTTCTGTTTGTACTTTTGCGCATTGATTGTTATTTGGGCGCGTAAAGCGTTGGGTGTGCGTGCTTGTTGGTGTAAACTATTAAATAGCCAACATAAAAACTTTCTATTGATCGTGCTTGGCGATCGCTGCGTGCGAATTGAAAAATAATTCGTGGAAATAATAAGAAATAAACAGGTGTAAAGTGGAAAATTAATAATGTAAATAATTGTTTACATTTAATTTGGTGATCGTACTAAGGAGAAAAAATATTTGTGGTGAAAAATTTGTTTTTGTGGTGCAAATTATTAAAACATATTTAAAGTTTGATTAGTTGAAGTAAATGATTTATACATACATACATACATATATACAAATATTTTTATTCATTATTGTGAAAAGGTGCACATGCGTACACCATTAAGTTATAATACATACCTTCATACCATATATTCACATGTTGTCGCGGAGGTGAAAGTGTGCGAAAGAATTTCTGAAGAGAAAATGTGCAAAAATAATCAAATTGTAAAACAAAAAGGGATAAGTAAATGAAATAAAAATAATAAGGTAATAATAAAAGTTATTATACTTTCAAACAGTGAATTTGAAGTTTAAAAATATTGTTGATAATAATTAATGACAAGGTATTACAATAAGAAACAAACATTATAAGGAACTAAAAAAAATTGTGAGATGTCAAGAATTATTAATAAAAATTTAATTAAAAATTGAGTAAATAATATAAAATTTAAAAAATATTATGAAAAATTATTTTAATAATAAGTGAGAAATATAAAAACAAAAAAACTTCCAAAAATTTAATTACAAAGGAAAAAATTTACAAAACATAAAAAAATATAATAATAAATACCTACATACATACATATATTCGCATTGGAAGCTCAAATTTAAGCTTGCTATGTCCAAAAGTGAAAAATTAGTGAAAAACAAAAGTAATAAATGAAAATAATTAAAGTAACGTAAATAAAGATATATAAGATTATACTTTTTTTATAAAAAAAAAAATACAAAAAAAAAAAATATTTTTTATTAAAAAACCAAAATTTGAATAAGAAACCTCCCTTAAAAATAATATACACAGTTGCATTAAGAGTGTCACAGTAAATGGAATTGCTGTCACTTAATTAAATTTGTAACGGTGACAGAAAAAATCATTAAACCGACAAGAATTAATTTAACTAGCGAGTGAGCGTCAACAGGCAATAAAATTAAGCAGAAACATCCTGTTTGCAGGCGATAATGAGACAAGTTATTTGTTGTGGTCAACTTTATTAAATTTTCTCAAAACGAAAAAACAAAAAAAAAAAAAAAAACTCTAAGAACGACATTCACAGCAGTCTGCGGTTTAGAACGGATTTAGCAGTCATTTTGTGGTATTAATTCATTTCACACGAAAAAAGGCAAGTAAATTGGAATTACTTTGTAGCAATCGCTCAAATAAAGCGGTTGCTTTGATGGCGACTGTGAGGTTGTGTCTGATTAACTTGAATAAGAAATACCTTGTGGGTTAGTGTGTGTTTAGAAGATGTTAGACAGAAGCGGTTATTTGGTGGTGTTGTTATATGTATCTGGCTGATTACTTCGAGTAAAAAATTTATACACCAAATTAACGGTTGCTTTTGTTCGGTTACGCCAAAGCTATAATACCCTTCACAAATATAAAAATTCCTTACAAAATCCTTACAGTGAGGGGTCAGTTTGTATGGTTACTATATGCTATAGCAATCTGATCTAAACAATTTCTTCGGTGCCTTAGACAATGACCCTTGCCAAATTTGCTGATGATATTTAGTCAAATGAAAAAGTTGCCCATAAAAGTACTTGATTCCCATCGTTCACTTTGTATGCCAGCTACATGCTATAAAAGTGCGATATCCGTATATACAGACAGACGAATAGACAGACAAACATATGAACATGACGTCTAAATCGGCTTAGCTCGTCGCTCTGATTATTTATATATATACTTTGTGGGGTCTCGAACGTTACAAACACTTTGGCAAACTTAATATGCCCTACTCAGGGTATGAACATTTACTGTATTGAAAATTTTATTACGAAAATTATATCGCAATATTTCAAAATAATTAATTTTATCGCCGTTATTAAATCCTCCCCATATGTACAACATACAAAAGCCTTTAGCAAATAACTCTATTTGGCTTTTCGGGTCAATAAGCAGCGCGAGCAATTGCTGGTAAAGAGCGAGAACAATGTGGAAGTAAGAGGTTAAAAACGCTTCAGCTTTATTGCAATTCTATAAGGCAGAAACAGAGATACACGAAAAGCCAGAATAAAGAATTAAAAAAGCAATAAAACGAAAGACCAAAATAAAAATTCATAAAAAATAATAAAAAGTTAAAAAAAAATAACAAAACAGAGTGCCTTTCCTGTGTGTCTGCAATTTGGTAATACTTTTTACCAGATGTATGCTAACCACATACATATGTACCTACGTATGTATGTATGTACTTTTGCCTCATTACTGCCACTTTCCTGTCCAAAGCAACAAGTTTTCATAACAAGAATGCCTTACCACAGCGGCTGTTGCGGTTAATTCAATTTGTTGCAGTCGAAAATTATTGTGGCATAATAATAAATTCATACATAAGTGATGAGACCAAAAGAAAAGTGATGGTCCGGTTATAACAATCTATTTCAGAATACTATGTTATCAACTTCTGAAATAAATTCAAATGCGTTTGTCATCATATTTTTAAAAATATTTTCTTGCAATCTCTACATTTTTGCATATTTATGTGGCATATACGACTGTCTTCTATGCTAAGTGTTTTACTTAATTTAAACGTACTTCGATTACTATTGGCGAGAATGTCAAAAAATACTCCAACTTTCTTTGCAGAGAAAAAAAAAATGATTTTTTGTGGCATACCACTATGGGCAAAAAATAATAAGTTTGTTCATACTTTTAAAATTATTAATTTATTCTTCCAAAATATTTGCCGTCTGTTTCCGGGTCTTTCACATAGATTCAAGTCTCATCGCCATTAAAAATATGTTTCATGACATCCTGGAAAGCATTGTTTCACAGATGAAAATGCGACGCTGTTTTTCGAAAAAATGGCGTCATTTTGGAACCAGTCCTGCTTTCACTTTTCTTAGGCTCAAATTATCTTTCTAAATGGTTTTCACCGATCCTTGCGATATTCCAATGCTGCCAGTAAGATTTCTGACTGTTAATCGTTGATTCTCAAACACCAATTCCTTTATTTTATTGATATGTTGATTATCAGTATAAACTGAAAGTCTTACTATTTTTTGCCCACTAAGAAATAAATCAGTATTTACTTATGCGTTTTGTAGCATTCGTTATTTCAGCATTAGCTATGTTATTTCATAATTGTGTGATTTCAAGATAATTCCTAAGACGTAATCAGTATTTACTCTAATCTAACTGTACGGACAAGTTATAATATTTTATGGAGATATTGAAAAAGCCAATAAAGAACTACTAGATCTATATCCATTAACTAAAAACAGAAAGAAGTTCACGATAGGACATAATTTGTTTTAGACGTTATACTTATATCCTGAATAGCAAGCCAATCCACTAAATTTACCTTGAAACAATAGCCAACACCTTTTCCAGAAATAGGTTCCTTGAAGAAGGCAGGTGACTTTTGATACGACTCTCAGTACTTCAGAATCGTACTTGGTTTTCATACTACCTATTTTGATCTTTGAAGATACTTTTAGTGACATTTGTCTGATTCAAATAGAGTTCAGCCTATCAAGGAACCAATTATAGCGATATTTTGTATCTTCAATTAATCTTAAAAAATGTCTCTATACTTTCTTTTAAGGCTTATAGGTTTGCTTAATTTGGCTGACAATATATATTTTCCTTATTAAATGTACATATAGTACTTGTTGATATATTACGAAGTTTAGAGTGGAGTTTTGCAAAGCTATCGATCTGTTTTATATGTAAGTCATTTGGGACACTTAGGAAATTTCGAAGCGGTCATGGTACCCAACATGGAACATTTTTTATATTTCTGGTTTTTACTGAAAAATGTTAGTATACTACCACCTGATCAAATTTGACCAGGACTGGCAAAAAAAAAACTACTTTTCACTTATATTAAAACAAAAAACTTTTAAATTCATCTTTAGAATACTCTCTTGGCAAATATGCCAATGCTTAATCAAATTTTCCACACACATGCTATAGGACTCGGCTGGGTGGCTTTCAGTGCCTTCAGCCAGTTTTGTTTCTTTTTTCGGTTTCTTCTCATTTTTGGAGTGTCATTCGCTAGATTGTTGAAAATTTTTGACGTCCATTCAAAAACTTCCGTCTCCTCATAAATAATAATAGCTACGTTGTCAAGCATCTCTTTTACGATCTCAACACGACTTCGTTTTTGCAAAAGATTCAGGGTTTTCGATACGGGTCTAGCATTAGCACGCTTCGTACAGAAAATATTAAACAAATTGTATTGAGTCCATCCATAAGATATGTTGAGATTTTCTGATACCTATCTGAGGCTAACATGGTGATTTTCAGGTACGCTTAACAGAGCTGTATAGACAACTCGCATGATGCATGTTTTCAATGCCTCACTGAACGCTGTGTGCTACTTAAATACTTGTGTTCGTGATAAAGTAGAATCTCAAAACATTTCTGCGACTTTTTTAATTATTCCTTAAACGTATTTTCATAGGAAGAACAAAATTTAAAGTAAACTCGCCGATCAAGTCTTTTCCATGGGAAAATCTTTCGCATTGTAATGGCTGTCAAATGTTGTTGCAAATTTTTTAATTAAAAAAATTTGGATCAAAAACTGAAAACTCAATCTTTTTGTTATTTCAAACTTCATATGAGCGTTAAATATCTAGTAAAAAACATTTTTCAAATTATTTTTCGCGGGTGGTTTGAATTAAGTAGTCCGGGTCAAATTTGATCAGGCAGTAGTAATGAGCCAACACACTAAAATGTCGCCGTAATGCGATTTTTACTAGGCTGACTTTCCCATAATCGGGCTATAGTTCTCAAAATCTATTTTTGGAGTATCTAGTCTTTAGTAAATCAAATTTGATCAGATGGTATTGTACTTGTGACTGTTTGAGGAATTATCTTATGGATTAATAAAATGTAGGTCTAAATAGCCCGAAGCATTGTTGAAAAGCCACTTTGTTTCCATATAATAAGTCTTCACCGCTCTTGGATAATTTTGGTCCATGTTTGAATCCTTCCCGGATTGTCTCCCTTGTAGTTCCCACTTCTTACGTAACACCTTTAACGTGTTGGCAGTAAGAAATCCACACGTAGGCATTCACACCAAACTAACAAAAATATTTTTCCAAACATTTTGTAATATACCGTTACATTGATACTCGAAACCGCCCAAGTGTTTTACGCAGCGTTTAAACCCGCTGTTATTAATTAAGTAAAACCGTAAGAGCCATGTTGGAAAATAATTAGACACAATTGTTAATTGGAAATTTCTGTAATGTTTAAGCACTTTTAATTAAATCTAAAACAACTGTGTAACCAACAAAAACAAAAAAAGTGCATACAATGGATAGCCATATTAAATCACTTTTTTGACGCCACATTTATTTACCGCTAATGGAGAAATGAAATGCGTTGCCGCGAACATTGACAGCGGCGTTGCAGCGGTACAATGAACGCCTTGATAAGCTAGCGCATAGTTGCGCCGAGTCTATGAGCATATGTGGAGCTACGGGTGCCAGCAACAATATATCATATAATTGTAGCAAATTCAATGTCACTGCAAGCTTCCTGTGAGCGTGTATGTGTGTGTGTGAAGTGAGAAAGTCGCATAATTGTAAAATGAGCTTTTCAAATCCTACATTTTCTTTTTGTTTTTGTATGTAGTATGTTGCTGCATGCAAGGTTTTTGGCCGTCTGGGATTTCAAAGCGTGAATGGAGTTAAATGCGGTTAGACCGCTTGTTGACTGTTGACAGCTTTTTCTGTGTTCGTGTGTATGTAGTTGCTTGTGTTTTTGTGGCAAACGCACTTTCCAGCATTAATTATCAACGTTGCACGCACTGCTCAATAACAGTCAGAGCTATGGAAAGTGGCAATTTCAGCGCTTGCCGTACGCGCAGGCGCGCCTTATCGCCGACGCGCACTCACATAAATTTGCAATTTACATATATGTATGTATATATATGTACATACTTACATATATGCGTATTGGTTAATAAAAATTGATGAAAGCTATGCAAATTAAGACTGAGTGCATTGCCGACACCCATAATGGGCGCCTGCGCGTTGGCCAGACATGTAAATGGTGAGGTGTGGCGTTGGTTAACCACCAGACTGCAAGCAGTTTTTGCTTGTAAATACCGTAAGGCGTTTAAAAGTAATTAAAATTTCGATTACAAGCGTTGTAATAAAGCGTTTATGTGTCGATTACGCTTCTGAAAAAAAAAATGTCAAAAAAATTAAAAAAAAAAATTTAAAAAATATTTGAAAAAAATTAAAAAAAATTAAAATAAGAAAAAACGTAAACTTCGATTGTATTAAAGCTATAATACCCTTCACTGGTGCATTTATTTTACCATGAAAGGGTATAAAAATATCATTATATTGACTTTACTCGGTCAATTTGTATGGCAGCTATATGCTACATGGTCCGATTTGAACAAGCTGATCATTTATATAAGTACATATTAAAGGGTGATCCATTTCGAGTTTCCTTACTTTCTTTTTAAGAAAAAACACAGCACATTCTTTGCCATTTCTATACATAAAGTCCCGATTTTTTTCTTGGTTTCAAAAACTTCGTGTCAAACTTCAAAACCCTCTTCATGTTTTAATAATATTGAAAATATGGAGTTTCGAAAAAACTTACACGCATTTTTCAAAACCTGTTTTTGCCCCGCAAGTTTCTCATTCTTGGCCAAGACAAAGATCAGCAGACACATAAATATTGTATGTAGAACATGTACATATGTATTATCAGCTTGCCACAAGCGTATACATTTTTCTTTGAGCGGCAATTTTCTCCTAAGCTCACGCTGAAAATGCGCACGACACCGTTAACAGCGATTTACGCAAGCTTACGCGCAGACTCGGTGGGGTAAGTGGTCCGGCGCATGTTTCATCTTTTGACGCGTCGCGGTTCTTTATAGTTTTTTCCATCCATTCTTTTCCTCTTGCGTTCACATACTTGTTTACTGCAGACCTACTCTTAGCTTGCAGCAAATTGAGGACATGACAATTTTATGCTGCAACGCGTTGTTGTAGAAATCTCGCATCGCGCGGTCTTACAAAAACAAGTGTTGATGGCGAAAAAATTGGGTTGTGAGCCGGAAGCTTGATTACGCTGAGGCAGAAAGAGAATTTCGCTGAAATGTAAAATTGTTTGGTAGAAAAAGTTTATCGAAATTTTAATATCATATATATGAATATATATACTTTATATACATATATATTTAAAATTACATACATATATGTATATATATTTCCTTATATGCATATTAAAATACTTTATTGTACAGTCTTATCAATTTAGCTATCAGCAAGTTTTTGCATATACCATAAGTATCTCGTTCTATTTTTTTTGCCTATAACCTAAATTTCTTCTCTTGCAATTGCTACTCAAAACAATTCTTCCGCACTACTTGTTCTCTAAATTTTACGTTTGTTTCTTATTACTTTTTCATATTTGTCTGATTTTTATCAATTTATGTCATACTCTACGCAATGAATTTTATGGTTATTGTTGTCTTTTACGATAACTTTGAAGTGTGTCGAAATTCTTCATAACTGATCACTGAGAAACTATTTTGAAGCTCGAATTCAGTACACTATGTTGTCAACGTGATAGTGTCACTTAGTAGTTTAAAAGCTGAAATTTTCAGTTTGATGACCTCATTACTTTCAATGATAAAAATACAATCTAAATCTAAAGCATCAATCTATAGAACTAACTCTTTTATATTATAATATCGGGTGATCCAAGTAGAGGTACTTATTTCAATAGACTTTTGTTGACAGATCACGCGTTAGTCGTGTCAAGTTGTCATGCTATTTTGGTTCAGTATTCTTTGGTAGTTCATCATGGAAAGACTTACTCCGTATACAAATCGTTCAACTTTATTACGAAAATTTACGTTCTGTAAAGAATGTGTTTCGCGTGTTTCGCTTAAGTTATGGTCAATGTAATCAGTTACTGAGCGTGCTATTCGCAACACCAACACCCATCTTGAGACCTAGCATTCATTATTGGATAATATTCGAGCGAATAGATCTTGTCCAGCACGCTGTGTAAAAAATGTAGTAGCTGCTTGAGCAAGAACTAAAGTCGCTCGACCTTCCCAAGTAACTTCGCTTCGCTCTACGGCCTCTTGAAAAAATCCAAGAAGATCCGACATTTCGAGCCAAATTTTGTTAAACAATGAGACCCATTTCTTGCTCAATGGGTATGTAAACAAGAGAAAGTGCCGCATTTGGGACGAAGAGCAACCCGAAGAGAATCAAGAACTGCCATTTCATCCAGAAAAAACAATGGTTTGGTGTGCTTTGTGAGCCGGTGGAACCATCAGTCCATATTTCTTCAGAAATGAGCCGATGAGTACCTAACCATCAATGGCAACCGTTATCGCGTGATGATAACTGACTATTTGATGGCTGAAATTGAAGCTCGTGATCTCGTCAACATGTGTTCCGCCGTCTTGTTGAAGGTTCCACTTCTCACACATCGCATAAATCTATGCATTTATTGAGAGAACACTTCGGTGAGCAGATATTTTTACGTTTTAAGGCCACCAAGATTGTGTGATATCACACCGTTACACATTTTCCTGTGCGAATTTGTAACGTCTAAAGGCTATGTGAACAATCCCTTTTCGATTCATGCCCTGGATCAAAACATCACGTGTGTCAGTCGAAATGCTCGAACGAAAATTGGGCTCAACGGATGGACTATCTGAGACGTTGCCGCGGCCAAAATTTGGAAAATTAGATATTTTTTATGCTTAGAGTTACTAATTGGCACCAATTTTGCAGCTTTAGGAGCTAAACTCTTAAACTATATATATTTATTTTTTAATTTTGAAATTCTCGTCTTAATAATTTTTAAAATGTTTTCCATAAAAAGAAATTAATGAAAATCTTATACAGAAACCACTTTAATTGTTTGAATTTTTTTTTTGAATGTTCCAAATTAATTAAAAACTGTTGTCTGAAAAAATGACTTCAAAAGGCTCTTGAACTGTCACCGGAGGCAAGTTTAAATCACTATTAAATATTATAAAATTCCAATAAAACGGAGTGCCGCTACTGCCTGCCCAAGCTGAGCCATGCGAAATGATCAAAGCCAATATGAAAATAGCAATAAGCGCAAAGACATAAGCACATACATATATGGAGAATAACAAGTTATTATTAGTTATGTATAAATGTATTAGCATTGATCCATGGCTGGATAGCAAGCAATATGAGGTAGTAATTGTCGGCTGTTGCAGAACAAATCGACCATGAAAATAAGTTTACCAGAGCTAAGCGCGTAATTCGTGACGCCCACTTTGTACACTATGAGCGAGCAATGAAAATGTTGCAGACAAAATAAAGGCAGCAACATGCTGGCGTAAATATATATCTATGTACTATATATAAAAACAAAAGTATGCTTATGTATTTATTTACACATATGTGTATATCAACTATTTGCACATGCTCTCCGTTGGCAGTTTAAGCACCTTTAGTGGTTCCATATACGGAGGCGTGGGAAAATCAACCGAATAAAGTATATTTATACTATTATCTCTGGCAGTTTCCGATTGAATCAATCGTTCTATTGAAATTCGACTAAAGCATAGAAATAAAACTAATCGAAAATTAAGTTATACGCTCAATTAAGCTCGCATATGTGGAAGGTGTGTAAACAAAGGCGCAGTGTACATATGTAACCGTGTGTGCGTGCGTGTGAGAAAAATAAATTTTTGCAAATGTGTGATAATTCAGATCTGCTGTAGACAAAATAAATTAATTTTCATTTTAACACGCCACTAGATCTATAATACAATATTGCATACATAAAAATGCAAATCTCCCAAGCGCCCTTCTTTTGTCGAATTTCATTAATTAAAAGTCTAGCTTTTTCTTATTGTTCTTCATTTTTTCACCTCATTTCCATGCCATTGTGCGGTAGCTAGCGCCAGCAATCGCTGCAAAAATCTGCCAGTCAGCATTTTGCTTCCTTGCCAGAGCGTATACACATATGCATACATTAGGGTGGGCAAAAAAAAAAATTAACATATGGAATTTATTGGTTTAAATTAATTTATCAACAAAGATAATAAGATAAAGATGCGAGATTTTTTAATTCATAAAAACATATATGTATTTAAAAGCTTTGAAAGTAAAAAAATCAAAATGTGAAGTTTTAGTATATTATATGACATCTTCAAATAATTTTAGTTTTAACGAATATTTATATTTTTAATTAATTTTATTGTGTTAAAGATTATTTTTATTTTTTAATAATTATTGTTGGAAAAAACTCCCAAGGAAGGCAATCATGAAGTTTTTTCTAATACAACATTCAGAAATAGATCAATACGAAATTTTTTTTTTTTTGCTAAAATCTGAATTCTAAGCGTTCTTTTAAACTGTTTTTAAACATAAATTTTATACTCTACGAGAATAAGACATACGAATAGTGCTTCTTAACGATTCTAAACTTTGGTACCTTTAATGAAAATATTATTTTATTAAAAGGGTTTAAAAAACGAAATTTTGAATACCAACCACACCTTTAAAATTCAGCAAAAAACCATGCTTTCTAGGGATATAATTTCAAACTCATTTTAAGTCATAATTCTAATCAATTAGCTTTTGGCACACCCTAATGAATATAAGTATATAAGCTCTTAAGTTCAAGTTTCAAGTTCAGTTCAAGCGAAGAACTTAAAGTCATTGTCATTGTTGCGTTTTAATTAATTTGAAAGTAATAATTTTTTCGATAATAGAAAATTAAAAAGGAAGGGCTGAGTAATCGTAGCGTTTGACTAAACATAGTGTGAAATATTATGCGTATAGAGAATACCTTTAGTAGCAATATAGAACACTCGATATAAGTATAAACGCTAAGCGAAAATTTTTATGACTTTCTCCATTTTTGGTACCAAGCCACCTACTGTTAGACATGTTAATAGCTACCTAATTTAATTACAATAACTGACATATTGAATAAAATCCAGTGTTGTTCGAAAGTTAACAAAAACTTATTTAATGAAGCAATCAAATTTTTATAAAGGGTGAACCAATTCGAGGTTCCCTACTTAAAAAAAAAAACACAAAAACTTCAAATTTAATGGGGTATTTCTATTATCATTGAAACAACAATTTTTGGCATTTGTTTTTTGAAGATTAACTCTTTCAAATCTTGTGGCTACATCCCAGATGGTCCATCCATTTAAGTCTAATTTTTTGATGACTCATTCGAGCATTTCGATCGGTAACTGGCGAATGACACGGGTTATGTTGAACTCTAAGGTCTGAATCGAAGCGGGATTGCCCTCATAAACTTTAGACTGTACATATCCTCAAAGTACAAAGTCTAACGGTGTGATATCTCATGATCTTGATGGCCAATTGATGTGCCCAAAACTTGGAATTATCTGCTCACCGAAGAGTTCTCTCAATAAATGCATTAATTGATGCGATGTGTAGGATGTGGCGGCGTCTTGTTGAAAGCAAATGTCGCAGAGATCATGAGCTTCAATTTCAGGCATCAAATAAATGATGATGATTTCTTACATATACAAAGCTAAATTTTAAATTTTCGAAAATTTATAACATTACTAGAATTAACATTTTATAAACTAACTTCAAAATTCAGCTAAATGGCAACATTATTTCACATACTTTCTTCTTCTGCAATATTTTAACCATAGCTGAGACATGCAGCTATAGTTTTTCTTGTCTTGGGTAGTTATGTATTTATGGTATATAGTATATTTTCATGACAACGCTTGCTTGAAAGATCTTTGCAAAATCACTTAGATATAGTCTATTTATTTTTTAAATATTCTTAAGTATATTCTTATCTAATACTATATTTCTTACTTACTCAATTACAATTTTGTCTTCTCTCTACTTCTGATGATTGAAGTGTCCGATAAGTCAAGTTGTAATTATTTTTGCGTCTCTCTCGGTCGTTCCGCTTTCGAGCTCAAGGCATTATGTTTTCAACAGTGCTTAGAAAATTACAAAAAAAAAAAGAAAAAAATATGTATAAAAAATCAAAAAAAAAAAAAACATTAAAAGAACTAAAAAAATTCAGCGTAAAATAAATTTGTCGGCAAGCAAATTTAGAGCAAAAACTGAGCTAAAATATAATTACAACTTCCAAGTATTCATTACAACGCAACTAATCGATTAATGAACGCTGATTGATTGGTTGTGATACACAGGTACCAGAAAGGTATGGTTTAATGATGGAAATTACAAACTGTGTGTGCAGGGTTAAATGTGAGTTTTGCGAAGTAGAAAAACTAGACGAGTATTTATGTATATAATTAAATTTGGTGTTGTAATAATTTGCGGTTTGAAAATTGTAAAAAAAAAATTTTTTTTGAAAATATTTTAGTTTGAAAAAATATACGTATAAAATATAAAACATTATTTTTAAATGATTTTTCCCGTATAGTTTTTAAATAAAATTTTGCGCCAACTCAGGAATTGACAATGTCACAGTTTTCAATGATAAAATCTTCAGCAAAATTTTACAACAATATGAAATATAAACAACTCAATTAAAGTAAAAATTTATAAAAATTAAGTTGTTGCACTGCCACAACTTTTGTGTTTATTGTTTACCATTCGAGTTTCCGGTGCAAAAACGCTAAAACGGAAATGACAATCCAAACAAATGGCAACACCTTCAGACAACACGCAAGCGACTTTGTGAGCCAAAACAAACATACACACAAATTAAAATAAAATATATCCATGAAAGGTATGCACTAAGTAAGCAAAAGTATTTATTTAAGGTTTGGCACAAGTTGTTCACCAAAACCAACAAAAATAAACCTAATAAATAAATATGAGCAAAAAATCAATCATTAAGCGCTGCTGCGTTCAAATTGACCAACATAATTTATGAGCTGCGCTGTGAAAATTTGCCAGTACTCGCAAATAACGTGACCAAAGTCCAAAGGCAATATTTATATTGTTAGCATATTCAACTCTGTTTGCATGTATTTGTTTGTGCATAATTTTATTAAATACTTTTTTTTGTGCCGCTGACCACTTTATGTTTACTCGAACAACATTTTTTATGTTCTTTAAATGCCTTCACTTATTCAATGGGCATTTCTGACCTAATATTAGCGCCATGGCTGATTACGAAATCGTGACTTTTGCAGTTTTATTTTTGCCTAAGCGCATATTCTTTAAATATGTATAAATGTTTGCATGAAATTTCATATTTATAAATGTGTGTTTGCTCTATTCGAAGTGCAAATAAAATGTGGAAAAATATTAGTTTGCAATTTTGTTGTGAAAAAAATTAGAAAAATGTTTTGAGGCGCATACGTGCGATGTCAATAAATACATTTTGTATGTATAGCAAAAATATTTAAAATTAAAAAATGCCTTTTCGATGTATTATGGGAATTTTTGAATAATACTTCATCGTGTCAATTGTAAATAAACCCGTATTGTTATTGATTCGATTCACTATACATACATACTACTTTAATAATCTTATAAGTATATTAAAATGAAACGTTATTTCATTGTGTGCCCGAAGAACGTCCCAAACACAGCAGAGTAAGACGAGAGCATTGACATGGTTGTTCTTTAATTCCTACAGAAGGTCTTAACGGAGGGATTTTTTGCCAAATCACCGTCATTTTTGCCATTATATTTGATGAAATAATGCTTAACCTATCTTGATGAAATTTTATACAGGTCTTCGAGATATAATCTATAAGATCTTGAATGAAGCATTGGTTTTTAACATTTACAACTATTTAGAAAAAAGGGCTAGAAATTCTCACCAAAATTTGTATTCTTTTGTAAAAATGTCTGCCAAAAATACAGATTTCACTTTTTTCAGCACATAGTTTATGGTCCCAATTAAAACATTAGATTTTTTATATTTTATTTTTGATGATTTTTTAAATGTAATGTCCGAAATGACTATTTTCCTTGGAAAATTTCACGAAATTTTTGTAAATACATATGTATTTTTGGGATAACACAAAATTTGAATAAAAATAAATTTTTTATTTGGGGAAAAAATTAAAATAAGCCATTTTTGTCTCCAGGAAACCTATGTAATTCCTTGATTTCGGTGAATTTTTGGTATGGTCATGGTTTTTTCAAGCTTTAGTACAGCTCTTCAAATCCCGTCAGCGCAGAAGTAAGGTAATTTTAGCAGCTAAGGTCGAGAAGCCGTTTCCTTTTCTTCTCGTTTTGAAATTTACGCACTATAGTCGCAGCTTCTTCAATTATTCGCCTATGACAAATATGTTATAAATGTTCACCTGTACATCTTGCTCGGACGATCTCTTCTCTACATTGCATTTTTGCCAGAAAAGTTTGTTGAGTACCAGATGTACTGATATCTTAAGCAAATTTTATTTGTATAAGGAGTCTATAGGGGAAGATGGCGGCTGCCTGTATTCGAATGGTTGGTTGGCTTGGTTTTTGAAGTTTCATCAACTTGTTCATGTTAGTTTTAGGTGATCTAGATTATTTTTTTATGAATAAAGTAAAATTATTTAGCAAAAAACCTTTTAAGCCCTTTTCAAATGATGTCCCTTTTAAGTTAATTTTTTCTAAAGAAAAGATCTTTAGTTCCGTCAGCGAATTTATGTTTCTAGATTAGAAAAAACGTAAGCGAAATAGAGTTAATAAATTTACTTATCATTTACGACTTCCACAAATATTTTACGGTGCTTGAACAAGTATTTCGTATAGACTTGTGAGCCCCTGAGATAGAATTTTCAATGAAACTCAAGAAAAATATTGCTTTTCTTTTAATGTGATATATATTATGTATTAATGTATAATTTTTGGGTTGGGATAAATTTTGGCTCGTCCCTCTCTGTAATATTAACTTTGCGAGGAGAAGTCGAAATCAGCTCGGAGTTAATATTTTCAGACACCCTGATGAGCTAGTGGATATAGAGATAAAGGAAATTTGTAGTGGCCTCAAATAACTCAAATGATTATGTATAATTACAGAAGTCCGTTTTTTTGGTTTCACAAAGGACTATTTGGTAGACCAAGTGGGATTCCCAACTTGATTATCAACCATAGAATCTAACCTTGCTCTACTATTTACTAGAAATATTTTAGGCTAATCAATTACCTATGTTCTCGATAAATTAAATTCTCTAAAACTCTTTAGCAAAAAATTTCAATATTTTTGTGCGGAGGTAATTTCATTAGAAAAATGTTGTTTCTTTAGTAAATAGGGTATTAAATTAACTGTGTGTGAATATTATGTTTTGTAAAAAGATTAAATTTTGTGTCTATGAATCTATAAGCCTTTTTTAGAACCATGAACCTCTATATATCCTTTTTCTTTTCACTATTTCCTCCAATTTCAATTTCGGTGTAATGTAAAACCACTTGAAATTCGACTACCAAAAAAAAAACGCTCAAAATACTAAAAATAAACACGCTCTACCCGCAATTGATAAATTTCAGTGCTGAGTGTTTGCCGGCGACAAAGAGTGCGTTGGTGTAAATTGTCTGGAAAAATTGGTGAAAACTGCAATTATGCATAAAATTCTAACAAATTTCCGTTTAGTTGCTCGAAAAAGGGAAATAAGAGTTTCCCGCAGGCAAAAAGAAAGAAAATAATTTTTATGTGCGCTTAAAATTAGTGCAAGTGAAAGGCGAACATAAATTTTTGCTTGCAACACATGTTGCATACAGTGCACCGTACACAACTATGTACCATACAACGACTGACCAACAGAACATGCATTTGCTACACAAGCCACTTGTTTACTTGAAGTAGCCACATTCCGCTATGTGTGTGTGCCTATAAATAGCTATATGTGTTGGTGTGTGTGTGTAGTTTCAGAGTTTTATTACTCCAGTACTCCAGGCAAAAGGAAAAGAGAATCATTAGGCACATGAGGCTGGAAAGCCGCCGCTACCAGCAGTGTAAAGTGAGACCAGTCTAGGTACAAACACACACAGATTTTTCAATACTCTATTTTTAGCTATTAGTAAATCTGAAAAAATATACAAATAGAAACAAGTGCCGGCCATAAAGTCATAAGACTATAAAAAGTTAAATAAATAAACAAAAAGCGTTGAACGCCGGGTCCAGCGCAGCTGAACTCCAGTGCAAACAAAGCGACGACGCACAAATATGCCTTATTGGGCAGTCAGCTTACGGTACACACTCACACACACATACATACATATTCGAAAACTGAAAATTGCTGTTTCCAAATCGAAAATTATTTACCTCATATAGCTTTTTAGTTGCCACACACATGCGACTAACACACACGTCTACATTCTGGTCCATACTCGCGCACCCACCACACTTTGGAGTCTCCTTCACTTTATAAATTGCTGCTGGCTTTCCATAGCCTCGCTGTGTCTACCTTGAAAGGCTTGCAACTTGCAGCTTCAGCGCTGATTTTCTTCGTTTTTTTTGTCGCTTTCCATTGTTGTTTACTTTGCGGCAAGTGTTGGCTATCACTGGCTGGCGTCAATGGCTACTGTCTGCTTGTTGCCCTTTTTGTTGCTCTGCGTGGGTCGGTATTTTAGGCACGTGTCGATCGGTTTATTGCTTCATTTTGTCTGTGCTCTTGTGTTTTTCTTAACTTTTATGGCGTGCAAGCGCTTGCAGAGTAACTTTTTTGTGTGTGAGACGGCGTAGAAATAAGAGCGGAACTTCAAACTATAATGGGTTTAAAGTATTAGCGATTACACGTCGTGTATCATATAGATGGAGAGTGAAATAGAAGTTAGACTCGAAATAATTTTCAAACGACAATACTGTCATAATTGCAAGAAACGCGTTTTCAGTGGCGTACTGGAAAGTTTTCTTCGAAATTAGGTGTCATTTAAATCATGTATTATTTTTCGGATCCGAAATCTTGTCGCAATACTCTTCCCGACAAAAAAGCTCAAACGAATCTGCATAGCATCTACCTTCGATTCGCTATTTCCCTGTCCATATTGTCGTATAGTTAATATGTAACAATGACAATAATATTACATAGTTGGTTAGTTGTTTGGTTAGCCGCTCGCTAAATATCGACAATACAAAGCCGTTCAGTATACCAAGTTGTATTCGGACTGACAAAAAAAAAAAAAAAATACATTTTCACATAAGTATTTTAATACAAATCTTGATTATCGCTTTCAAATTAGGCTCCTGAGCCAGCACAAGCATACCAACGCTTAATCCAATTTTCCATACACTTATATAAGCTTTGGTTATTTCGGGTTCGGCTCATTTTGAAGCACCATTTGCTACGTTATTGGACAGTTTATGCATCATATTATATTAATAAATTAACGTCTCGTGAACAGTAATGATTCGTTTGATGAATATAGGGTCCTACGTTTTCAAGAGGCACTTTTGTGACCCCTTTTTGTGACCAATGTAAGCTGAATCGATCTCTATGAGTTGTTGAGATTTTCTGCTATCTATCTGATGTCAACGTGACGATTTTCTAGCACTTCTTTAACTTTTTTGATGTTCTCGTCTTTAATAGAAAGGGATAAGTAACTCTCCTTGGCCCCAATACATTTCCACCAGCATTTATTCCAATCATCGAAACAGTTATAAAAGTCAACTTCCAGAATAGCGAAACGGTATTCGGCCGATTGATTATCTGTTTCCGGGTCGACAGCATAGATCCAAGACCCATCGCCAGTAATAATTGGTTTCATGATATCCTACTTATTAGAAAGCATTGTTTCACAGATTTTAACGCCATGCTGTTTTTCGAAGAAATTGAGTAATTTCTAAACCAATCGTGTTTTCACATTTCTTGGGCCCAAATGATCTTTCAACAATGCCAGTAAGATCTCTGGCTATTAATCGTCCATTCTCAGGCACCAATTTCTTTATTTTTTTGACGTGTTGATCATCAGTTGATGGTGATGGCCGTCCTGTAGGGTGTCAACGAGTTCTTGACTCTCAGTCACAAGTCTCTATAACGAATTTATGAAATTAGCGATTACTTTCAATCCTTTGTTTACCTCTATACTACGGCTGGGTAATTTCTACATTTTACAAAGTTAACCTCCAAAATTAAAATATAAGCTTGACTGAAAAATTACATGCACAATGGAAAGGGTAGATGATATAAATATATTCTATTACTATAATTAATATTATTTATTTTCAATAAACCTAATTACGAAATATTTAAATTTTAGAGGCTTACATACTTCAAAAAACCCAAATTTACTTCTTTATCTAGGATCCAATATCCCGGAAATTAAGGTTTGGTCCAATACCCAGAAAAAAGCCGATTCTACCGAATAGTGCTATCATACAAACAAGTTTATCATAACTTTGACTCACAGTTCGGGAATGGACTATAAGTTATATCACTCTAATGCTCATAGACTTCTTCTTTATTGGTGTAGACACCACTTACGTAGTTTTAGCAGATAGACACATCCACAAATATGGGAAGAAACATAGCACGAATCATAACTATAATTAAATAATAGACTATTATTATATAAAATGTATGTAACTATGTATGCGCATTTAAAAATTGAAATAAAATGTTTAACAAATTTCTCAAAACGCCCATATAAATTCATTAATGTATAACAAGTATGTATGTATATATTTACACATATGCATGCACTTTTATATGAAAACAATTTCTATTTGCTTTGAAATTATGAGGCGGTGGCAACCATCATGTTTGATAAGCGGCATGCAACAAAATAAATTATTAAACATGAATGCCCCTAACCTTCTGAAGCGACGATAATGCATCTACTTATGCATGGCATATTCCATAATGCACCACAAGTGCCCACATACACAGCAACACTTTGATACGAACTTGTACAAATTTAAATTTACATTAGTGAAAACATAAAGCGATTGGAATTTCTTACTCAGCCACTTCAGTTGCAACAATGCAACAATGTGAATCGCTTGAGTTTATCCCACGGAAATAAAATAATAATTATGTGCACAGGCATTTATCTATAATTTTCTTCAACTTGCTTGTATTGGTTGATGCCCTTCGGCTAATATGGAGGGATAGGTACTATTTTCTATAAAATATGAATATGATAAATGAACGGATGCATTGAAAATATGTATGTACATATAAACTTTGTGGCAGTCACTTTGTCAAGTGGACAAATGATAATTTGCTTGTTAAGTGAATAATATTTTCAAATTGTCTATGTATCTATGCGATTTCAAACACAATTAATATATTAAAGAGGATTAGTTACTCTTTAATATAGCGCTCTTGACTTGACATTTGAATATAGTTAATATTTACAGTATCAGGTTGTATTTAAAACACCAGTGTGACGGCCTAACAAAAAGCGATTTTTTGAAATTAAAAAACATAAAAAAGTCTCAATGGTAGATATTGTCCATACACGTTCGAAAAAAATTAATACTAGCCTTTTTTCGAAAAATGATTTTTTGAGAAATACAGCGCTAAATATAATTTTGGGCAATTTTTGGTCTTAAGACGACATACTTCAAAGGAAATACTAATGCAACATTTTATCCTGTTTTTCTTTTTCTAAATTTGTGTACTGGAATGTGAAAGAATCAAACGGAATTTAAAATTGTTTTATATGGGAAGTAGGCGTGGTTGTGGTCCGATTGCCCACATAGATATGCGATTTCACCATAAAATGGGAGGTGCTACGCCTGTCGTCCAATTTTCACATCGGCTCCCACAAAGTTCTCTCATACCATCTCAGAAGTAAAATTTAAAATTTCGCTTTCGGTAGTTTTGAACGGTACCGTTATAATTAAATTCCTAATACGAAATTTAAAACATTTGACGATCACAACGCTGGATTATAGTGATTCGAGTTAGGGAAGTTCACCCGTATTTTGAAGATCAACATTAAAGCTCTTTTATTTCAAGATTTGTTAAAAAAATTATTTTGTGATCTAATGATCTTGGTGGTATCGATGATCTTTTCAAAAAAAAATATCTTCCCAAAAAAGTAGACAGAAAATATTTTTAGGATAATAAAAGCTTGAAAAGGTCAGAAATTTTTTTTTTTTTTTTATTTTATACTGTAGATATTACTATGACCTGTATTACCGCTACAATCTAACACTGGTTGTGTTTTATGATCGTGTACTATGTGTTCGATTTTAAGCTGCTGAAAAAAAGCAACGAACTTGAGACACACGCCACACCGTTTGTTTCGCTTGTTACGCCTGTCATATTTGTGGCCTGCGCTAGGGTATCAATTTTAGAATCGCTTTACTATTTTTTATTTTTATTTTTTTACTTTTTTATCTTGAACTGTGACAGAGAACAGCTTTGCGTGTTATTGAAAGTATAACATTGCCGCGTCCGATACACGCACCTGCTTTAGATTGCGGCTACGAATTATGGTAAAGAAAATGAGAAAAAAATATGAAAAAAAAAAATGAAGTATGTAATATGCTGTGTGTGTATGCGTTTAAGCATGTTTGAGAAAGCCGAAGATAAAAAAAATGGCTCTAAGCTTCATTAGTTCACCAGCTTAAATTGCTTCCCTACAATTGGATCATTTAGGGTCTTCCGCCGCTTGGAGTTAGTTGAAAAAATATAATTACAAGTTTTAAATGGATTTTCAATTTGGTGCCAATTACAGCGATTACATGTTGAAGTTTTTGCTCTCTGCTTTGGTGGAGCATAAAAGAAGATGGCTGCGAAATAAAGAGGCTCAAATTTGGCTAAAAAAAAAAATTTTGAATGTTTTGTTTGATATTTTTCGCCATTTGGAGGTGGAAGTTTTTTAATTTTATATAATTGTAAATTTTTTTTTATAATTTTTTTTGTTATTTTTTATTCTTTTTTTGTTTTTTTTTATATTTTTTTGTTGTTGTTATGTTTTATTCTTTTTCTCTTGTGTTTTTACATTATGTATTGTCTTAAGTTGCTTAAACGCCAATTAAGCTTTTAATTTATGGTTAATACTAAATGTCGGCATAAAATCCTAAAAACAAATATTAAGAAAATCGAGCTAGAGAAACTCAAATTATACAAATTTTCTTTGCAAATTCAAATATGTCGAGCACGTGGCTAAAGATTAATCTTAAAACAGCAAGCGTTCTTGTTATTTTTTGTGACTCTGTGTTATAACAAGTGCCAATGAGTTATTGTTGTTTTTGTAGCCACAACAGTTCATTGAAACCGCGTTTTGTGGTTACTTTTCGCGCATTTCCAACACTCTTGCTGTTCGGCTGCCTTACATTTCGCTTGGTAGACTTCAACAAAACCGACATAAACGTGTCTGAGCGGTGTTTTGTTATTTGCATATTTTGTGGTATTATGAGGCACATATACATATACAATATATATATATAATTAAAAAAATTTGTCCATATTTTTGCGTTTTTAAAGCTAATTCATATATCTTTTTTATGTATTTCATTGCCTCATTTACATAAGTACGCCTACGCGTCTTTTTCAACACTCCTATGAATTGTTATGGCTAGTTTTTGTAGTAATCAACGCATAGCTTTGATGCGTGTATACTTTTATTAAAACATTTAGGTAGCTCATAAATTAACGCATTGTGCTTAAGCTACAATTTTGGTTTGGCTGGCTGTTTTGTTGTTGCTTATTGATAGACCTAATAAAGCTTAACTCTGAAAACTTTTATGTAAATATAGTAACTTTTTTTAGATTTGTATTTTTCAGTTTTGTTTTACATTTTATTATTGTATTTTATTTTGATTTTGGTTTTTTGCTTTTATTTTAATTTTAATTTTTTTAATTTTCGTTTTATTTTTTTTTTTGCATTTTTTTATTTTAATTTTAAATTTATTGATATTTAAATTTTTTTGCATTTATATTTGCTTTTATAGACTTCTCTTGGATGCAAATTCTAGCAACACTCAACCCCTTTTATATACATCTTTATTATTATATTATTTGATCTACCATTTCTGTGTGTTGCAACTTTTTTGTACTATACATATGCCAATACAAGCTCATTAATTGTTTATTGTCAAGGTGCTAAAAGCTTTTATAAAGAAAATATTTATTTCGAACTATTAATTTATATCATTTATTTTTCTTTGCAGTTGTTGGCGTTGAGATTTCATCGAGTGCTTAATTGGCGAGTGATCTTAAAAGGTGAGCTTAAGCATCTTATAGCATATTTTTATAAGACACACTTTCGCAAGAGTTTAATAAAATCATGTTATAATGGTTGTCTCTTTTCTAAATTCTAAAAAATCATGTTTAAATATTTTGAAAATGCTATGTACTAATATTTTTGAATTAGTCTTGAAAATCACAATAAAATCATATGTATGTATTAACAATATATTTTTTTCACATCACGAAATATATGTATATCGTTACCTAAAATGCAACAGTATATCATCAAAAATGATCGAAATTGAGTTGGTTTTGCTTACGATTTACTACATCTCATTAACCAATATATAACCAGTTTATAAACAAAACTCAAATTTTTCAATATGAATTTTTTCAATATGAATCGTTTCATTGTGTCGTTTTTCTTTCGCCTGTAAACTTATGAAAAGTGATGTTACGTTATTTTGCACTTTAAGTGACGATATGTAGGTTAGGTTAGGTCAGATGGTCAATCCCACAGCATGGCTGGCAATCACACAACTGTTTGTAGCCTGCAGCAAACCAAAAGAAGCCAACGGATCTCTTACCCCTTTCCATTCCGCAATTAATGAGACTGAAGTACCTGTCCTAGCAAGCTCATTAGCCTTACATTTTCCTGTATTACCGCTGTAACCAAGAACTCAAACCAGTCTAATCATAAAATAACTTTATGCTAGAGATAAGCAGTCTAGATCCCCCTTCACTAGTCTGGAGCGAACAGTCAGTAACTTAAGGCTAATATCGCTGCTCTGCTATCGGAGTGGGTAGTCAACACTCTCAAGGAAACCGCGTTCCGCAGCATTACATCTACTGCTGCCTTTATAGCAGGCACCTCTGCTTAGAATATGCTGCAGTGGTCTGTAAACTTAAAACTGATGGAGTTGATGGAAAGTTCCCGACAGTGTACTTCTCCACCGAACTTTCCCGCAAGCATCCATCCGTAAAAATGTTCTTCACCCTTCTCCTCCAGCGTGTACTTCCCTCCCATGAGCACAGAAATGACAGCTAGAGTTAGGTTCAACGACCGAGTAATCCAAGTATTTTGGAATGAAATCAAAGTCTGCAAGGATTTCAGAGAGATCAGGTTCCCTTCATTGAGGATGGGCCCACCTCGTGGATTTTGTACATTTTAGTGAATAAAATCAGTTCAGTTTTGCTAAGATTTATGCAGAAGCCATTTTCAGCAGCCCAGTTTCGTACGATGCTAGGGTAACTTTGAATTAACTCATATTTGGTATTCTGAAATTTTCCCTCAGCCATGAAAGAGGCTGACGATGAAAGATAGAAAATCACCTGGCAGTCGACTTTCACAAGTTTTTCCCGAAAACCATTTACATATACGTAACAAGAATATGTACATATATACTTATCTAATATTTAATAATTGACATTGTCTAACCTTTGGACTTATTTGAAGTTATGGCAAATGTTTATCGCTTTGAAAATTAAAAGTTTATTAATGAAATCATCTGGTCTGGGGAATATTTTAGGAGCTTTTGTCTGAAAATTCGCTACTAAAATTAGTATCGAGAAGAATATTGAAACAAATTCTTTACCTCAAGTTCTAAAGCAATTTTTGTTTCATATCGATTCAGAAGTTGAATAATCGGTGACCGTATCCCAACAATACAGACAGACACCATTTTTGAGAACAATATGGTCACTTTCGAGGTCAAAACAGTTGATCGTCAATTGATAATTTTTAATAAATCATTCATTTATAATTTCTGACCGCTGTGGATTTCAAAATATTTTGACTGTTACTTAAAATGTTTAGCCAAAAACCCTCTAAGCAATTTTTTCTTTATTTACTTGCACATTGTCAGACTTCTTCTCATGCTTCAGGCTCTTAAATCAATATTAGTTCGAGCAGCTGTGCATCGCTCCTCAGTTGATTGCATAGCATTGTTGTGGTGTTTACTACCTGTTAATGGAATGTTTCACTTTTTCTTGCATTTTTTCGAGATTTCTTTTTCGTTATGTTTACGGTATGCCCGCCATTGTCTGCTTGACGCCGCTGTCAATGATGCTTCTGTGTGTCAAAGATGTCCCGTTGCCAAACAATGACGATTGATTGTTTATGGTCACAATGAAATTGAAAAATTGTCTGCGTCTGAGCGGCGGAAATTATTTCTAGGTAGCTGGGTTATTGTTTTGTGAGTTTTGTTGTTGCAACGGCACCGGGCAAGTGCAACATTTCAACAGTTTCACTTTCAACGAATGCATAAATATTTACATAGTTGACAGTACACGATTGTTTGGATGGCCGAGTGAGGTTTCTTGTTGATGTAAAAGTTTAGCGGCAGAGACAAAGGCATTTTTGCTACATAAGTATATGAAAAAAATGCTTTATTTTGACTTTAGTCATATTTATTTCATATTATTATTGTTTGCTGCTGCAGTATTGCATCCAATTTTTGAACCATATATTTTTTAATTCTTTGTCATGTGTAATTTGTATTGATGGAGCTGCATCATACGTTCGCCAATTTTATTTTCACTAGAACACGCTCTGAGCGGAAAATACTTCATAAACTCTTTATAAACTCATTAAACACATATCCAATAAAAAATTACAATTTTATTATGCACACTAAAGGTACACTGTGGACACCTTCCCACACTCTGTTGTTGATACTTCCTACACTTCAACACATCTAGTCTAGATTGAAATTAATTTTACGCTGATTTTTCCATCGTTAAACTATGCACTTGGGTTGAAAAATATATGTTTACCATCGAAGCCTACTCATTTTGCTGACAGAATAATTGTAAAAGCTGCATTTACGTCAAATTTATGTGCACCGGTGGGTTCATATTATTATGTGTGGGCTAAAGAGTTGCATACGAGTTAAATATTCAATAATTTTAATTCGAGAATTTAACATCTTGCTCACACAATCTAAGTCTAATAAAACATCTTGTCGACATGATCAGTTCAATATTGGATGTAGGTTTGATCTTCTTGAAGATAGTGGTGGGTTGCTTAGGTAACAAAGTAATTTATAATAGTATTCAGATTACATATAGTCTTAGTAACTATTTTTTAAACCTTGGCTAGGTGGTTTCACCATACACATAAAAAAAAGTGGTTCAACCAATCCAGTCTAATTTTTTTATTGATTTGGTTAGTTCGAGTCAAAGTTGATCTTGAGTATATCTCCAGGTTCTGGAACTCATAGCTGATAGGTCAATGATACGACTTCTTTTTTGAAGTTGTAATTAAAATTGTTCAAAAGTCGTATGGACTCTATTCCAAACTTTCAATGCAGTAATAGTTAAGTGAGAGCTGGGTGCTTTAGGTTGGGGTCAAGTTATGAAGTCAGGTTGGTCTCATTGCTTCTAAGATATGATTTTTTTCATTCATTGTGTCACTGAAATTATTTAGAGTAAATATTATTCATTTAAATGAAAGTTAGAGAAAGGTTTTGGAGTTGAACTAGCATCATCAGTTTAATTTATAGCAGTATCAAAATCAAATGGTTGTAAGAGGATAATGCTAAAAAGCCATAGAATTTGCAACGACGTTCGCATCATCATTGTTGACAGTATTAACTTGAAAATCAACATACCAGCCTTTTTGGCTGTGTGGAGAAAAAGAGTTCATTTATGTACTCTATGTTCTGCCTCGAATTTTTCCTTTAACTACTATAAGCTATCGATGGATTTTATTAAAATCTGCTTCGAGAAAAAATTTTGAGCTTAATTTCAGTTCGAGAGTACGTTCTCTCGTGAGTACGTTCGAATGATTTTGTCTGGATATTTATGAAACATTTCTATAGGTACCTCATAGCTCGCTGGGGAAATGCACTTGTTTCAGAGAAGCTGCACATTTGTCGGAACGGCCGATATCGGACCACTATAGCATATGGCGCTCAGGTTGCATTTTAGTTTTCTTCATGATGCTAAGCATTTTCAGTGTATGTACGAGATTTAAGTATATACATATATTTAATGTATATGAGATCTGCATATTTATTTTTACACCAAATGTACTTCCATATTGAAACTGCGTCACCTATTTGTGGACGAATTTGTTTTCAGTTGGTGTTTTAGGTAGTAAAATATCTCCCATAGCAACAATGTATATTAGCTGTATTGCACACATTTGTACTTAGCAATAGCAGGAATTTATTGCTGTTTCATCTTTCAAGGTGCTGAAATTTTATTGGAGCATATATTGACGGTACATCATTAACACTTCGTTAATTGTTCTCGAAGAATTGTTTAGATCGGTCGACTAAGCATATACTGCCATACAAATTAACATCGGAATTGTTCTTTATGGAAACTACATTTACAAGATAATGAGAAATTGAAAGCTTAATTCATAAAAAAACAACTGATTTTTAGTCAGGAATTTAAAGTTTTTCAAGATTTTTTTCAAATAAAATATTTGAATTAGAAATTTTTATCATCGGAATGCAGGATATATGCGTATTTAATATCGGGAAGAGTAACGGTTTCTGTTTTAACTAAAAAGTATTGTTGATAGTTGATTTGTTTTCTTAAATATTGGTTTCAGATGAAAACTATGTCAAAAAGATAGAAGTTGATGTGTACATTTTTTATTCTAGTATATTACTGACATACCACTTAAACGGTACAGGGTCTATGTATATTTTTAAAAGGCTTGGAAAATAGATTTCAAGACATTCTCTTCTGATGATCTTCAACCTACATCAACTGCGAATAATATTGGATATGGGTACTGAAGTCTCAGGGAAGAGGTATAGATTGAATAGCAAGAAAATATTTAATGAATATTTCTATAAGTTTTTCTGGACTTAGGTTTGAAGTGGTTATTTATAGCATATTTTATGAAAACAGTACAATTGTTTGAGAGAGCAGATTGGACAGGTTCATAGTAAAGTTTCCTTATCCGAAACCTCTTTGTGAAATGTATGCTACAGACTTCCTATATGATATTTAATGCCAATCAGATTTCATATTAAAATAGTACAAAATGTACTTCCGTAAGGAGAACTGCGATAACTATATATAGACTAAATTTACAAGTTTTCAGTTAGGCGTTTTAAGTACTAAAGCATCTTCCATAGCAGAATGTACTATTAGCTGTACACAAAGAAATACTAAAGGAGATTTAACAGTAATTTTTTGAATATTATTTCATTCAATTTTATGTGTTCGAAAATGTTATTGAGCATGCATTGACGGCACATCATTTCCAAACACGACGACTCGCAACTTTTCAGGACTTCTCAACTAAAGAACCGTAGAAATAAATAGAAGGTGATCCTTTTTGAATTTCCGTACTTTTTTAAAGAAAAAATGCAGAAAATTTAAATTTAATGGAGAATGTTTATTATCATTCGAAAGAACATTCTTTGGCATTTATTTTTTGAAGATTATCTCTTTCAAATGTTGGCCTGAGACGTAGCCGCGGCCATGGTCCATCCGTTGAGCCTAATTTTCGATGACTCGTTCGAGCATTTCGACTAGAGAATGACACAAGTGATGTTTTGCTTCAAAGCCTGAATGGAAGCGCGATTATCCGCAAGGACTTCAGACCATAAGAAAAAGTCAAATTGTGTGATACACGACCTTGGTGGCCAATATACCGGCTCAAAACGTGAAATTATCTGCTCACCAAAATATTCTCTCAATAAATCCATTGATTGGTGCGATGTGTGGGAACTGGAGACGTCTTGTTCAAACCAAATGTCGTCGCAAACTTCAATTTCAGACATCAAATAATCGGTTATCATGGCGCGATAACGGTCGCTATTGACGGTTGCTTTCTCACCGGCATCAGAAGAAATATGGACCGGCTCACAAACCCCAGCAAACTGTGGTTTTTCCTGGATAAAATCCCAGCTCTTGAATATTTTCAGGTTGCTCTTCGTCTCAAATGTGACAATTGTACTTGTTTACATACCAATTGAGCCAGAAATGGGCTTCATCGCTGAACGAAATTTGGCTCGAAAACGTTGGATCTTTTTGGAACTTTTCAAAAGACTATAGAGCAAAGAGATATCACTTGCAACAGTCGAGCGGCTTCAGTTTTTGCACACGCTGTCTCTATCTCGGGGTAAAATGCGCCAAGTCCAAGTTCCATCCATCAGTCCGAGTTGCTGCGAACAGAGCCAAATCAAATCTCTTCTCTATTTGTATCACCCGTTATAACTTCTTAGTAGTTAATTTTATGGTTATGAGGATTGAGGTTCTCGTCGTCTCGTCAGAAGTTTTTTTTCAGTGTACTAAACTAAGCAAAATCAAGTGTTGAAATGTAGTTCAAACCTTACTAAACGCTTATAGTGACTAAGTGCTTAGCTGGCTTTTTATTAATTACAAAAGTGTGTTTGCACATACATATAAGTATACATGTACATCACAAATACCCACACAATTTATGTGCATGCACCGTTAAAACGTTTAATTGTATGGCTGTGGAGGTGGAGTCCACAAGTTGGCGCTAGTGATCGAGAATAAAAAAATAATTCGTTATGTTAATAGCTGCGCTCGAAGAACGACAAAACAAAAAAGACAACTCAAAAACAATACAAAAAAAAAAAAAAAAAAAACAATAAGAGCTACATTGTATGCGCTGTAAGCCACTGGACACGCTTGATTGAGTTTTTGTTATTTTTGTAAGCGATCGAACTGTGCGCCGCTGACTTTGGTATTGGCTTTGGCTGCACCGCAAACACCGACAGGAAACACCAAATACGAGAACACATAACTGTGCTGTTGCTTTTTCAATTTTTGTTGTTGTTGCTATAATTATTTGTGTGTGTGTTGTTGTAATTCTAGTGGTCACAGTTTGTAGAATAGCTGCATTGTTGCTTTGTTAGTCACTTAATACTAGCGGAGACCTGCATATGTGTGCAATTAATTACTCAGAGTATATAGTATATACATATACAAATGTAAGTACACAAATGTATGTTTGTATTCAATCACCGCTTATGAGAATACGCGGTTACTCTACTTTGATTAAATGCTTCATCAGCATTCCAAGGTAATTGCGCGCCGCTCCAATAGAAGTGCAACATTGTTTGTTGCATTGACGCTAACGGCGTCCACGCTAATCACAGCAATGTTGAGTTTATATATACATATGTATATACAAATACAAACGGCAACATCACAGTCTGTATTAAGTAAGAGCATGAGTTTGCAGTAAATATACACACACATCCATTGTGGTATTTATCACTGGTATGCATATAAACATGCTGGGTCACTGTGGCAACATGTTGCGCGCAATAATTTGTTGCGACGGCATTGATTTGACCATCGTCGTCAATGGAAATGCACGAATGCATGCATGTGTGGTTGATAGCGGGCTGTAATGCATAAGGTACTAGATTTGCTTGTTGTTGTTTGTGAATTTTGTTGTTTTTTTGTTTGCGGCAACATGTTGCCTAGCCAGTGGCCGCGTGCAGGTGCTCAAAATTTCGATTACATGCCATGATACAGCTAATGTATTTGATTAATTTTTACTTTCTGTTGCAAGTAATGCAGTTCTGCGAAAACAAAGCGCTTGTTGACGTTCATTAGATAATCTTATTAGTTCACAGCGGTGGAACACGTGTGTTACTGATGTAGTTTTTTTTTAACATACAACATGGGACGCTAATGCAGGTGTAAAACATTACTCACAACTACATATGTATATATATGTATGCACGTACATATGTCCATTGTAAATTTATGCAAAAAGTTAAATATTTCAAATAGCTTTGATTTGCGCTGTTCTTGGCCTTTGAGAGATTATTGCTGTGTAAATTATGCGACTTTTATTGTGTGTTGCAAATATTTATTTCGTAATTGCTACATGATTACTTGGAATTTTAGGTAATTTATTTAATTTATTCAAGAATATAAATTTTGACCTTGCATACTCGGCATTTGCTAAGTGATTTTTATGATTGAAGTTCGTTTGGTTGGATGAAAAGGGAGACGCGTAAGCGTTGGACCTTGGTTTAGGCCCGTTGTTCTGTGCTTGCGCTTAGAAAAATAAATTAATTAATTTGTATATCGATAAATGGATAAATATTTTTTTTGTTGTTTTTCTTAAAATTATTTCAATTCATCGTATTTGGTGCATTATTTATAATTTAAATATTTTTTATGAAGATAATTTGCTAATTTAACTTGTATACTATAAAACATATGTCCTCGTTCAAAATTGCATTGAATTACCATGTTTTTTCAAGCACTTATTTCTTTAAGACATCATAGGTATGTGGAAAAGAGATATTTATCATTTTTTTTGAGATCCTTATAGAAATATGGAGAATATGGAACATATTTAAATTAATAAATCGTTTTAATCGAATCGAAATTTACTGAATATACAAGTACTTGAGATCTTCAATAACTTATAAAATACAAGTATACAGAATTACATACAATTAATTAGTTCAACATCCCGTGTATTTTACGTATAGAGATACTAAAGCAATGCGTCCTAAAAATGGCAAGCAATTTTTAATACCAATTTGCCGAGTGGAATGGACATACTAAACTACCTTGGTATGTAGGTCTAAGACCTGTTCCGTGCCTTGAGTCCGGCACCCGGTTGCAAAGCGACTACACATTCAACTGATAAAGCGTCAGTTCTTCTTGAATTCGGGTTTTAACCACAACCACCATGATACTCCCCGAGGGATCAGTCAGTATGAGCCGGTTGAAGCGAACATCGAGAGCTCCTGCTCTCCGTGGTACCATAATTAAGTCTCCGGCCAAAGGTCGAAGCCGAAATTACTCTCAGTTGAGCCTCCATACTGCTCTGGACTGGTTGTCAGGGGTTGGACACCTTACACATATCACATATACACCACTGACACAAAAACTAAGCCTAATTCCCTGTTAAACGCCTTCGCCGCCCAAACAATTCACGCGCATACGACACTAATAGTTCGGCATTCCATCAAATAACCATTACTTCAAGACACTGTGCAATCACATTAACCCAGTTTACAAAGGAGTCCTCAGCTACGTTGTCAAGCATCATTTTGGTGGCCTCTACTCGACGTTTTTTTTG
Source organism: Bactrocera zonata (assembly GCA_037783105.1). NCBI lineage: Eukaryota > Metazoa > Arthropoda > Insecta > Diptera > Tephritidae > Bactrocera > Bactrocera zonata. The sequence continues at coordinate 124,028 of JBAWJQ010002569.1, read as the reverse complement.
CAAAATGTTCAAGTCTTTTGGCACGAGTCTAACATTGGCACGTTTCATACCCAAAACATTAACCGACATGTGTTAAGTCGACCCATAACCGATTTTGAGATTCTTTAAATCTCTCTCTTATGCCAAAACGACGACTTCCAAGCACTGTTTCTTTAAATTTTTCGATGATATCGACATTAACAGAGGTGGATGAACGATTCGCATGAGGGAAGTTTTCGATGACTTCACGACTTTCTCTAAATGCCTTGGGCACTCAAGTATTTGTGTGCGTGATGAAGTAGACTCCCAAAAACTTCCTCAATTTCAACGATTATTTAGCCGTGATTCCAGAAAAAAAGAAAAGAAGAAATCGTATATCATAGAGAGTGAGTTTCCTAATTGAACTATCGACAGAAACTAGTTCATTAATCTTTATTTTTGTAGCTGAAGAGCCGGCTAGATCTTAGAAGCTGATTTTTAGGCATAATTACGGAATTTTATTTTAGTCATTGTACCGAAAAATTCTTCTTCTCAATTCTCTTTCTCAAGCAAAATATACTTGTAGTAAGTTGAATAAAATTTGTGGAACATGAGATGTCTTTACTTTGAACTATTTTCTCAGTCTAATATAACAGGGGTTGTCAATAGAGGTTTGTCTACTGGTCTTTGTTTTAATGATATGTAATATTGCTTGTAACTTCTATTAACAGAGATATTATAGGAAAGAGTCGTTTGAGCTAATGATTTACTTGTTGAATGGGTATATTTCAGAATTGTTTTTCTGCACGGTGCTATAATTGTCATCAATGTATGCATGTCAGTGGTACTTCATTCATAATAGTTCATATAAATTCGGTATTTTCCGGGCTTCTAGCTTCTAAAAAACATTAGGAAAATATAAGATTCATCAGATCTAAATCGATAGTAATACCCTAGATCGTTAGAGTATGCCGCTCCGATGTATAGAAAGCTTAACTTAATTTTTCGTAGTTGGATCAAATTATGGAATCGTATAAGTTTTTGATCAGTCAGTTTGGATAATGTCAATCTAACACAATTTTTTCTACGTGCCTATTGCTTTCTCGTCATTAATAAAAGTACTAATGGTTTCAAACGAAAATCATTCCATACAAAATGCACTACAGTTGGAACACTTAGAATTTCAGAAGCATTTAAATATTTCACTGGAAGCTATTGGGTAGGCTGTCAATTATTTGAGAAGCCTGCGCGTGTCTCGGACTCTTCAGTATGTCATTTTTATAAATAATGGCTGAGCCACCCACAAGTTGGCCGACACGTGCAGGCTGCTAAATTTATATAAAAGCAGAACAATATGCCCGATGGATTTATAATATATATATTTATGTTTGTATATATTACGCATGTATGATAAGCCGTAATTGTGCGGCTAAAATTTTATTTACTTGCCAACAATAAAATTTACATATAAACAAAGCATTATTTTCAGTTATGTATATGTATGTTTGTATACAATTGAGTATGTGGAGCACGCAGTCATTATGTGCGCCTGCATATCAATATGTTAATTTCGTAATAAAAGTATTAAAAATAAGTTAAGGCTCTAGAACACTTGTGCCTACAAAAGCTGCTTGGCAATAAACGAAAATATTGTGGCATTGTTTTGTGAAGCCGCCGAACAGAAACTGAAGAAAAACAGTTGCTGGCAAGCACTTTTCGGGCACTGCTTGGCCGGCTGTGTCACGTTCTTGGCGTCAAGTGTTCGCCGGCTTCTAGACGCACCTTACGTTCTGTGCGTTTTGTGCGTCCGATGTTGAATATTGATTAAAATAATTTAATTCTAAAAGCTTTTGTTCTGCCACAAAGGCGGAAAATTATTTTCAGTTATCAAAATGGGTTGAGCATTATAGACTAAGAATAATTTATGACTTAAATTGTTAAAATGTAGCTTAAGATTTTCTTTTTTTCGTGAGGATTAAGTTTTATTTATTTCTCTCTTTCGAAAGACTGAAAGCTTAACATTTTTGTGAGGTGTTCTTTGGACAGAAGTAAATGTATCGACGAGGTACAAATAGTTTCACTCCGACGAGTTCTTGCAGAAAATATTGAAAATTTAGACTTCAACAAATAAAATTAGAGTCGGTATGGGATAGCCTTCTAGCAAACCGCTATAAGCCTTGCCACGAGGTATAGCTCCACAACCTTGGCTATTGCGACCTTATATACCTGGACCGATCTCAACTCGCCAGCACAAGCTATCATTTCGATCTCGCACTGATGCCATTCGGCATCTGTGTATGACGGTGGAGGACTTGTATTGCTTAGATGCATTTCCAGTGCCAAATTTGTCACAGTTCTTGCCCCCATTTGGTTGTAGGGATTTTTCCTTTGTTATCTTCCTAATCCTGCATCCAATGATAATGCTGCTACGGTCGTTCACATGACAGTCGGGTGTACGTAACGGAACAAACCGGGATTTTTATCCGGCCGAGGACTGTCAATTCGACAGAATTCTGCCTTTATCACGACAACAACAATGCTCTTCCTCACAACATCAGTAAACGATCTTGGGGCATTGCGCTCTTTGTTTTCACAATTTTGGCTGATGGCTTGGATTCTTCAGCTGACCTTTGACGCTGCCTCCACTGGCGTTTTTAGCCGAAAATTAAGTAAATTTGTTCTCGTGTTTCTTTGTAAGCTCCTCATTGGTTTTCGGATGCTGCTGCACCCTTCTATGTAGGTAGGCGTCGGTTCTCCGCATAACTTACCTTCGCTGGGTCATTGATTTAAAAAGTAAGCCATTTCCTGGCAGATGCACTACTAGCAGTAATATTTTTGACATCTCCCTTATCTCCTTCTTTAGCAGCCACGCTTTGGGAGTAGTATTCCGTTCCGGCGACCGCTGGTGTCGTTGTCTTCTTGAAGCTAACCTTAGCTTCAACTCTCTTGTTAGTGCTAGCTCTTGCACCTAGACCAAGCTTCACTATAGTCTTTTGGTTGTCTGTTTTCGAGCTTGGCTGTTTTTGATATCTTTTGTATTGTTTTTATATTCCGACTCATATTTTGAACCCAAAATAGTAGGCGGAAGAATATCCGCTTGCGTATAGCCTACGCTACGCAGTAAGGCAATCTTACTACGAAGGACGTTAGGTATTCGTAAGCACTTTAAGGAGCCCCATGGCCGTAGTTATGGTTACTAAAAGTATAAAGAAGACAGGAAAAAGAAGCCTTCGACACACTTCAGATGATCATAAAAGTTGTTGGGAATGTACAGCTATTGCCAATAATTATATTTATTATTGAAACTCAGACATACACCAAGTCCATCAAGTAGTTGCCATGTGAAAGAATATGAGTTTGAAGATTTTTCTTCTAAGGAAAAATGGAGAAATTTTTAAATAATTGCCTTCAAAGGCCTGTCAATAACAATTTGTTGCGATCCACCAGCTCTTCACCAATAATTAGTTCTTGCATTGCTTAGTTAACTATTTGAACATTATTCATACGCTTTCCCTCGCATATACGCATGCGCACATATTATCTTCATTGAAACTAATAAACATTTGAGGCCATAATCATATTCAATCAAATTTTCAATCAAAAATTTCCCGGAATATGCGGCGACTTAGCTGCTGCCACCGACCAATGAACGCAATATTTTTCAATTACGCACACACACACGCACCTGCCATCAGCGCAGCCAGTTGCAGCACCTGCTTTGCTGCAGACACTTTACGAGATGGTCACTTCGTTTTTGTGTGGCTTCGTGTGTGCGTGTTTAATTAAAATTCTTCATAAATTGTCAGAAATGGTAACAATTTCGATATTTACACGCACAACGCGTCGGCGCAGCTGTTAACATGGCGAGCCATCAACCGGATCGAACGACTGCTCAACGCACTCGTAAATAGCCATCGAAGACCAGTTGCGGCAACACGCTGTTTTCTAAGCCAAGCAGTGCCACATTGAACACTTAGGCCTGCCTGCTGTAATTGCAACTTTGGCAACTAGTTGAGGCTTTTCGCTAGCCAAATGCAAATCGAATGAAAATTTCGTGCCAAAAAGCGCTATTCGCACTGCGCGATCATAAAAATTATACGCGACTCTTTGAAAAAGGTTAACTAGCGCATTTTGTTGCAAATATCGCCGTTTGCCTCGAGACAGGTGCGTGTGCACCAGCTTTGCTGCGTTGACAGAGCAACAGGTTCTCAGCTTGTTCATGTCATAAAATAGCCGTAAAGTCGCTCGCCAAAGAACCGTTTCATTTTAGGTAAGGCTTGCCAAAAGTTAAAGCGGCATTAAAGTTGGAGGCAATGAAGGAGCAGCTTGATTTTTCATTTATGTAACTAGAGCAGCAAGTAGACAGCGCAACTTGTTTATGGTGATGCCTCCTAGCTGCAGGTGGATGGCAACTGGATACTTCAGTCTTTAACAGCCAATTTGCTCACGCCCAAAGCTATGCAAATTTCAGTGCTAAAGTTTTTGATGATCCACGTCGACGCAGTTTGAGCGGCATTCAAAGTGATTTCTGTATTATTAGTGCACCTCACAGACCAGGGAACAGTCGAACAGTGAATTTCAGCTGACGAAGTTGCTTTGAAGAAGGCTAAGATTGTCCTATCTGTCATAAAGGCAATGGTCATCGTTTTCCGGTATTCATAAGTTGTGATCTATACCAGGCCTGGAGCAGGGCATCACAGTCACAGAGTGCGACAAATTATTGTATTGTTTTAACGCCGGTTTTCAGAAAAATGAGCATTTATGAGCGAGAAGAAAAGCTGATATTTCACTATATCACGACTCTAGTGTCGCCACGAAGCTATGAACTGCTGACCCATCCACCGCTATAAACAGCTGATATTCGAGAATCAGAACTACGCGGTCTCTTTTTCACGAAATTGAGTCAAATGAAGAGTTTATCGCCACGACGGCGACCTTCTGAAAAGTAAAAAACTTAGTTTTCAGCCGCTTTAAAGATTTTGGACCACTTCTGGGTTCGAAACACTTGGACACTGGACAAAGGCAATGTTGAGGAATGTATTGCAAATAATAGGTTGTTGGGTATTTTTTTAAACCTAAAGGAAATATCTTGAATGACTGAACGAAAAAAATATCTAACTTCATACCTCGAAACGATCTACACAATAAAATTGATTAAAAACCATAATAAAATGCGCTACTGTTATGGAGAGCTCTCATCTAGATCTTCCTAAAATAGAACTATTCCATAAATCCACAGGAAGACTTTATCAAATTAGATTAGGTTAGGTCGTAGAATTGATCCAAAATCGATGGATAACAATCGGACTGATATTTGTTCTTTGTGTTACCCATAAACTCCTAAAAGTTGATCACTAGATCCTCACGACGAAGCGTTTTGAGCTTACAAAAAAATTATTAAGGCTATTACTTAATATCGAACCCAGGCATTTCGCTGGGTTCATCAAAATTATGTTTACAGTGATATTTCAATAAAACAATAAAAGCCACAATGAAAGAAGGCGTGATAATATGATTCCTGCTCGCCTTTGTTCGTAAAGCTTTGGCAAAGAACGTACGAGAGAAGATGTAGCCACACCGCATGTTATCCTATTGGACTGTGTCCAGTCAAAACACCAATAATTGTGGCGAGTCTGGCTTTTCTAAGTGAGTAGTTCGGAGGCCCACTTATGGTTCACTCTGGACCAGAGGAATTTCGTAGTCGCACAAATTCTTATTGTTGACTACAATTGAGTACAATACATCGGTTGTTGTTATAGTGGCACAAAACAGCCGAATTGATAGTTCTTGGCCGGATAAAAATACGTGTCCGCTCGGGTTACTTAGACCCGACTGTTGTGGGAGTACTTCAATACATCTCAAATGCGGTGACGTTGCTAGAAGGCTTAGTTATTAATATGTAGATATCTTATAAGCAATTCGACACATTCTCCTTCAGGACCTCGTTGGATGGTAGAAGGAAATCTCAAGTTGCAGGATGATAAATAATGCCTTTAAAACTTGGTACTTACAGATCCCCTTTAATTATCCTTAGATTAAACAAACAAATAACAAATAATTTTATCGGTAAAAAACATAGAATTTCGTTTAACTTTCAATAAAATTTCTGATTATATGAGTCTTTCCCAAAAAAATACTTTTTGTTATAATATTTTTAAAATTACCTATTTTCCAATATTGGAACTAGCATTTAAGCCGCTAGTAAAGTCAACCTTAAAAATGCCGATACTTTGAACTAAGCGGGCCATCAAAGAACTACTTTGTATGTTATAATATATTAAAGTGGATCGAATCCGTCTAATGGTTGGAAAACTGGATGGTCAAGAGAATAATATTTCGTAAGAGGGAATCGATAAAGTTATCATTCTTCGGTTACATTTATTTCCGTTTTTATTGTTTGAACCTACATGAAATCAAACGATGTCATTTTGTCAGGGAAGCCAGCAGTATGCTCTTTCAACCGTGCTGAAGAGAGAGCTCAAATATATTTGAAATGCTGCATAAGTAGAAAACTGCGTTAGAAGATTAGTTGATCTAAAAGGTATATGATTTCACAGGAAGAGAATTCGAGAAAGAAATTTAAAACCTTTCTAGTCTAGTCTTCACTTTGCTTATAAAAGACTAAATTCCCTATGAATATTTAAGATTTCTCTTCACATATTTGAATGTACATATGTATGTACTTATGTACATATATTATTTATATTTTCGGCATAAGCTCACTTCAACCTGTTTCTACGTTTCTTTCAATTTTTTTCTCTTTCTACTAAATTGACACTTGTATTTTTAAATATCCATTTCCATTTTAATCACAAATTAAGCATATCGAATTTAATTATGCACATTTATATACTTACATACATACATACATACTTATGTTTTAGTATGTGTGTGCACTAAATGTTTATCAGCGGGTTTCGTTTAGTAACTTTCTCTATTGGAATTTTAAGAGAACTCGCTGATGCTGGTGTTAGCGGCCCCAAGCTAAATGTCTTTATTCTTACGTGTTGGATTTTGGATATTTTGTTTTTTTTTTTATATAATATATCGGCTACGTTTATGGCCTGAAGGTTTTAATCCGCGTGTGGAAGAGTATGTCTTTGAGATGCTGCTTGCTAGAAATTGATGCTAGAAATATAAATTAATTTACTTTAATATTATAAGGGTGGTGAAATATTATGAATATGTTATTAAAATTATAAAATAACAGATAATAATAGAAATGTGTTTTGGGATCCCGTAATTGTAATCCCGAAATTTCGGGACTACGCCTTGTAAAAATATTCAGTTCAATAAGTAAGTTCTGACATAATTAATACTAATGATCAATTACAAAAATTATTTGCGTTGGCTGTGGCCTATAATTTTATTTCGGGACCTCGAAATCACTTTCCTGAAATTCTCATCTTTTAATATTTTGTGATTTAAATATCGATTAGATTAGATCTTCAATAATTAATACATCTGGAAAGAAGTATTTAGTATAAAAAAAGTAATCATTGATAGGTTGTTGTACTGGCTAAAGATCAATGACCTCTCTAAAGGTAAATATTGGAAGCTTGTTGTACTGGCTAAAGGTAAATAAAGGGGTTAAAACTTCGTCAAAGGTTACTATCTTCAGCGTAGGTGGTGGGGCTAAGCCTAAGTCATAAGTTGACTTTTGTCATTGAACTCGGCAAAGGTCATTGACTTTAGTTTTGGTGACCAGGCTCAAGGAAAAAGAGGGTTTTTGACAAGTTAATTAAGTGGTGGTGGACCAATAAACTGATTCTTTGATCCCGAAATTTCGGGATCCCGAAATCTACTTGGTTCACAAAATTGCGTTTAATGATTTTGGATATCGGATATAATCCATTAAATTTTTTTAAAAGACCTTTAAGACTGCCCTGAACCGTATGTACACAAATAAAGTATTGAAATTTCGGGATTCTGATTTCTAACTTTTATGGTATATTTATCGCAAACACAATACTATAATAAAAAAATATTCCTTAATGTAAAATTTATCACAAATAAAAAGTGTGTGAAATAATTTCTCAAAAGAAGGGGTCTTAAAAATTCCTGCTAATTCAGCCGAAAGTTGTTTACATAATATTTCATATGTCATTAAAATATGCCATAAATAAGCAACATTAGCTTTGGCATTTTTCTATAAAAACAACGAATAATTTACAATTAATAATAACTGCGCTTTGCCTTGAACTACACATACATATGTACAAACAAACGATGTCATGTATTGCCTCGGGCGGAACGCGGCATTTAAGAGGTGTGAATTGTAAAAAGAGAAATAAAGAAAAAACAAGAAAAAACGTTAACTTCGGTTGAACCGAAGCTAAATACCCTTCACAGGTGCATTTCTGTTAGTAACTATGTGTCCAGTTTGTATGGAAGCTATATGCTATAGTAACCCGTTCTGAACAAGTTTTTTAGAGATTACATTGTTACCTTAGAAAATAATATATACCAAATTTCGTGAATATATCTTGTCAAATGTGAAAGTTGTCCATACAAGAACTCGATTCCGATCGCTCAGTTTGTATGGTAGCTATATGCTATAGTTAACCGATCTGAACAATTTTCTCGGATACTACATTTTTGCCCTAGAAAATAATATATACCAAATTTGGTGAAGATACATTGTCAAATGCGAAAGTTTTCCATATGAGAACTTGATTCCGATCGTTCAGTTTATATGGCAGCTATATGTTATAGTGGTCCGATATCGGCCGTTCCGACAAATGAGCAGCTTCTTGAAGAGAAAATGACATTTGCAAAATTTCAAAAGGATATCTTAAAAACTGAGGGACTAGTTCGTATATATACAGACAGACGGACAGACGGATAGACGGACAGACAGAAGGACATGGCTAAATCGACTCAGCTCAACATACTGATCATTTATATATATAATTTATAGGGCCTCCGACGCTTCCTTCTGGGTGTTACAAACATCGTGACAAACTTAATATACCCTGTTCAGGGTATAAAAACAGAAATAAATAAACATACTAATAAGCAATATCAGCATATGAGCGCACATTCCTCACTTCTTCGATTTTTGCAAACACAGTGGGTGCGTCTTCAGATTACAGCATTTTTCGGAAACTTTTAACGGACACTTTGTTATGATTAATGGCCTACCCCGCCTGCGCGCAGCAATACAAGCAACTAATTGGAGGGAAATACATATCTGCGCAATTTTTTAAAGTTCTCAAGTAACGGCTAATGTGCAGTCTAATGAACATTTCTAGCTAAATATGAGATTGCTGTTAATTTAAATATTTTTCATTTATTTCTCAATGTTATTTTTATATCGTTCTAAATTTTTTCTTATTTCTGTAACTCAGGAGTAAGTTTCACAGCCAAAATGTATACATACATATTTTTTTCTTAATCTGGCTTGGCTACAGGGCGCTCGGCTTAAAAGGTTCAGGCCAACCCATTCATTTCAGATTCATGTCGCTCTGTCATGTTTATCATTAACTAAGATATTTTCCAAATTAAGGTTTCCAATTATGAGCGTTATCAATTTACAAAGCAGCCTACAAATGTAAATATATTCAAAGAATGTGTCTATTTATTTACATATATGTACACGTGTATGTATGTACATTACAGATAATATGCCTCATCGTGTTGCTTTAATGCTGGCGTCGCTCTTTTATATAACTCTTCATTTTGCTCTTTTCTTTTATTTATTGACCCTTTTAACTGCATTAACTTATGTTATGGCACGTTTTGTTTTAGAATGTTGCTTGGCGCTTGTTAATATGTAAAGCTTTCTAATTTTTGTCATGAGAGTTAACCATACTTGATAGATATGCTATTTCTAACAATAATATTCTGTCAACTTAGGGTTTTCCTCAATAAATTTGAAATATTAACTCCCCGATGGTTAGTGACAGCACAAAATATTGCCTAGATACTTATAGGAGAAGTGAGTTTTACAATAAAAAATCCCTGTTTGGAGTTTTCTGTGGGCGGTGGGAATCATTGGTCTACATTTCTTCAGAAAAACACGCTTTTTGGCAAATTTCGATTTCGATTTCTTTATTCTTATTCTTGGTGGCAGCTTTCAACTAAGAGCGACACGGTGATTACGACTTTTTTCCAATATCAGTTTTTTGGAATGATTTGTCTTTTGAAAGTTACCATTATTTTGAGATCTGAAGACAGAAAAAGTCAGTTCTGAATTATAACAAGGATAGAGAAAGAATTGTAAACAAATCTTTATAAAATAGAGCTTCTTCTTCAAAAAGAGATATTTTTCTCCACGAAATCGTCTTTCAAATGTATAACAATGCTATAGAATAATACTCTCAGTTTTCCTTTTCTGTGATAGTCGATGAATCTTATCCTAACTTTTTCACTTGACTCTTTCATATTTTCCTTTTCCTTTTGAATGCCGTTTATCGCGTGCGGTCTCCTTTGATGAATGTTAATTGGACGCAGAAGTGAAATGATAGAAACATCGTTTCTATTTTACAAAAATTATTGAAAATGAATAACTCCGCTGTTCAGGAACATTACTTCGGTATTATTTTTGGTGGTTTCCTTGATAGGTTGAGAATATCAGTTATGTCGGATTTTTCGACATTACACGTTCCTCCAAAATGTTATTTTTGACTTTTTGATGTTTTTGTTACTGGCTTTTCAACGTTCACTAGTTTATTTAGTGCTCATATCAGCTCACCTAACAATAATCCTTTCGACTCAGACAGAATGCGGATAATATTATATTTTTCAATACTCCTGTTAGCATCAGCATCTCTGCGGGAAAAATAGTATTTCATTAACTCAGGAAGCTTTTTTGTACCAACTTGTATTAAGGGGTTACGTGGGTTTACGGGTTTCAATAAATCGAGTATTTTAATGTCTTACTAAATTCTATAACACCTTTATAATATTATCCTAAATTTTCAAGTTGATCTAGGTAATAGTTTCGGGGATACAGCCTTGAGAACTTGTGCGCTCGATTCTAGCTACTTAAAAGCTAATTCTTAAAAACTTAAACGATGGATTTTTTCGATTACAACTATTTGAAAAAAAATGTTGCGAAATTTTCCTTGAAATGTTAATTTTTTTTTGAATGTGTTCCAAAAATCCAATTTTCAGTTTTTCCTTCGTCCAAGTTCTACGTTAAGGTTTTAACTAAACACGTATGTTTTCACTTTAGATGCCCTGTAAGGAAACGGTGTCGCAATGGTCGAGTTTAAAATTTTTGTTCCATAAATTTCAGAATTTCTTCGTTAATAGTTTATGTTTGTAATAATAAAAAAATTCTAATAAAATATGTAAGGGGTCAGTAGGGTAATCTTTTTTATATTTTCGTTTTTTTTTTTTTTTTGAATTTGTTGTTTCCTTATACCCTTAGAATTAATGTAGAAACCCACTTTACTATTGGAAAGTTTCGTAAACTCAAAAATAATAATACCACACGACATTCGGATTATTTAAAAAAAAAACCGTTAATTACCTTTTTATTTATCAACATTTCTCCATGATTCTAGTAGGGATTTATGAAAAAAAACATGGGTAAAAATTGAAAAAAAATTTAATTACTTTTTTATTTATCAACATTTCTTCATGATTCTAGTAGGGACTAGTAGACTAATTTTTACGAATAAATTGGTGTTTTGTGTTTCAGATGATCCAAACGTGAGAAATCGTGTCCGTCAGTGGAAAAACGCATCTCATTCACCCAGCCATTTCTCCGACAGATGTCATCAAAAAACTCCGAAAAAAATTAGTTTATACACTCCACGACATACCTCATGATATGTGAAAAAAGTTCTATTGTAGAATAAAAATTTATGTGAAAAAAAAAAATGTCAAAAAAACATTTTACTACTACTGACCCTCTAATTTTTTATAGAAAAAATATTGAAAAAAGCTTTTTTTTATCGGGGGAAACCCATGTAAATCCTTAAAGGCTAGACATAACTACGATAAGTTAGTTAGTTCTAATTTCAATTCTACACTGAAGATCTCTTGGTCTCTTAAAGAAGCGTTTATGAAATTTTTATTTTGCTTCATATATAGTAGTAAGATGTGTAAATAAATTTAATGGAAAGTCATTTAAAATTTTAATTTATTTCTACGCAACTATTTTCACAGCCTAAATCTCTGATATGCATTTGAAAAAACACTTAAAATACATAAAAGTTTGATGAGAAGTGAATTTTAAATTAAAAAACTATTTTAAAATTATTAACATTTTTGATCATAATTAGTGCAATTACATTTATATACATGTTTCATTATCTAAATGCCCTGCTATCGTGGGAAATTTAAGGCTTAAGTTAAAAAAAACGCGAGTGTTGCTAAAATTTGCGAGTTTTTACACATTTCATTCGAATTTTTGCTTTGATGGTGAAAGTGGTTTTTCACACAAAAGTGGAGCAAAAAACACAATAATTTTGAAAAAAAAAAATTAAATTAATTAAAATAAAAAAAGACAATGCAATGGTTCACAATTTTCTGCTACACATTTTCGATATAAAAGAGGTCGTTAAAAGTTTCAGTATTTAAGAAAAAGCTTGACTTTAATAGCCGCGCAAGTTGAAAAGGCGCAACATTTACTTTTTACAATAACTTAGGCAACTCCACGCTGCAAAAACATTTTACTTTGCTGTCGTTGTATAATTGCCGACAAACGTTCATTCATAAAATAGTATACCGCCATACAACCAGCAACAACAAAATTATACTAGCAACACCGTTAGCGCGACGGGCTGTTTGTAAGTGATCGGCAATTGTGCCGAGGTGAGCGTCTCACTTCAAGTTCCACTTTTTATCTGCATGCCACTTGGCGTTATGTGCACTTTGTACACACGTATGAAGTATGAGTGTGTATGTGTGAATGCTATGTGTGTGTGTGCAAACGTATTGCCGCAATAACAGCGACTGTTGTGGTCATTATGATGTAATTATGATCATAAACCGTTGACATGTTAGCTATCAGCTCGCTGTGATTTGAAAAATCATTCGAGTGACTGGCTGAATTTGGTAGCGATGGCGCTGCTGGCCGGCAATCGAATAGTTGATAGATATACCAATATATGTATATGAACTTGTATGTACAATAAATAGTTGATACGTGTGCATAATACGCGGTGCATGCGCGCTGGTTTGTAATGCAAGCAGATTTGTTTGTGCACATAATTGCACAAATATACCATAAGTAGCATAAAAATATTTATTTACAATGTTTGCATCTACCAAAGTGCTGTCCATTGAGTGGCATTTGTGATTGTGCAATGCGCGTCAATAACGAAAAAGAAGAGAAAAATGTTGCAGACTCAGGTTAATTAAGTTTTTATGATGCATTCGCTGGGGCAACATACAAAGTTGCAAATGTGGACTTATGTGGTAAAAAAAAAACTTTAAAAAAAAAAAATTATTAAAAAGGTATTAAATGTACAAAAATGGTATAAAGAAGATTTTGAAAAAGATACGTTGATTTCGATTTAAAAAAAAAAAATGTTTCACATTTTTTAACATATGCACCAGAATTTGAAATTTGTTGGTAGAGATCACTTTACTTCTCAATTGCCCACTCAGTTCAAAGTAGTACCTGTTAGCAATAGTAATTCTGCGTAGGATTTCGAGGCTGTCGTGAATACGATGATTGTTTGTTTCATCGCTTTCTTATCAATTCTGAAAAAAGCAAAACCAATGATTTCGATATCATCGGCATACGCCAGCTGCTGTACAGTCTTATAGCAGAGGGTTCTTTTTCTATTTAGTTCTGCAGCTCGAGTAGATAAAGCGACATAAAAGCAGCTCCTTTTTGTGTTGTTAAAAGAAGATTTGAAATCGACGAAAAGGTTGTGTGTGTAGATCCTTTTCCACAGTTTTTTTTCCAAGATTTGGCTCATGGTGAATATGGGGTCGCTTGTTCACTTTTCAAGTCTATAGCCATTGATCGATTGGGGAATCGGGTTCAATATCTCCTGGTCGGCCAGATTATATTTGAGAATATTTTCCGAGAATTAAGAGTTGACTCCGCAAATAGTTTTGGAGGTCGGCTCCCAAAACTTTAAGCGCCGGACTGGTAGACTTAAAATTTCCACACGACTTCATTAGATATATACAATCGAGTTATTAGGTAATGTTCGAAGTAATATGACTTTTGATAATAATTTGGATATTTGAGCCAATTAGGAGAGTAAATTTTTCACAAAAAACCAACTTTTTTAGAAGCCGCCATTTCGTCAAAAGTAAAACCTTTGACAAGTCTTTCTAACTACCAGTACCTGTATTCATCTTCAATCAAATTTTTGTTTTTGGATTTAAGATAATTTTGAGCATTAAAATCATCCTCATTCTCAAAATTCTGCGAGCTGCATCAACGATATTTACATCATATTCAATGCTATAAACGTATATTTTGTAAATTTATATATTAAATAAAATGTCTTTTTCAAAAAACTTCCAAAAACCGCATTTTTGACTTGCAAATGGATATACTATACGCATCGTTTAAATTAAAAAATAATAATAATAATATTAACAGTTTTAAATTTTTTTTATATTCATCTATTCGTCAGAACTTGAAGTTAAATATTTTTATTTACAGCGGTGATGATCATTATAATCTTGAAAGTATTTTAAAATATCATACAGTTTATACGGATATTATATTTCCATCTCATCGGTCGAATTTTTATACGGAATAATTATTTTTGTAAAATCTTTAGACTTTAAAGGTCGTTTTTATTCTTGAAAAAATTATAAAAAGTAGGCTGATAATTTAAAACCCAATGATTTATTATGAAAGTTAACACAGATAGTGAAACGGTTATATCCTTGAATTTTTTTTTAATTTTTCGGGTGTTTTGTCAAAAGTTTTGCAATTTTGTCTAATAATTTTCTTAAAGGATATTTTATTTCTGCAAAGAAAAGAAATGTAATGTCATATCTATGCTCCCTTTGGGATATCGATTCCAAAGAAGCTGATAGAAGAGAAAAATGTTTTCTTAAATTATAGATTCCGTAGCGCTGCTTAAAAATTATTTGTATATTAATTTTATTCTCATATTTTACCACTACTTATCAATATTCTAGTAAACAACTGCTGTGTCCGACACTGAATATAATTTTATTTTATATTATTATCTGTTTAGTATTTAAATTAACTAATTTTTGGGCACAAGGTTAAATAAAATTATAAGGATAATAATACATTTTATATTTGTTTTGTTTTTTTTATTTAAAATAATTTGTATTAATAAAATTCTTTTCATTCTTTATTTTAGCCAAAAATGTCTTTTATGAGCGCAATCATTCAAACAAATTTTAATTAACTCTCCGATTTTAAGAACATCCAAAAAGTCGCTATAATGGCCTCGCCAATGACTTCAACACTTTACCGCCAGTCGGCAACACTGCAAAGCAATGGCTTATATGCCGCCACGCCGCCCAAACACTATGCCATGGGTGGTGTGCAAAACGCTAGTGAACGCAATCGACTTATGGAGCTGCTACGAGCGCCCAACATACTAACATCACCAACACTGGAACCGTCGTCAAAGGGTTTACTCAATGGACCGGGGCAAAATAATTGCTTCCTTAATTGTGCGGTGCAGGTGAGTTTGGAAATAATATGCTTGTGAAAAAATTTAAATAAAAAGTTTATGTTTGAGAAGGTTTTTGATAGTTTTGAAAAAAAAAATGAAAATTTCAGAACAGTCAGAAAATCAAAAAAAAAAAAAAAATGAATAAAAATAATTAAAAAAATTAATATTAATGTGGACATAAGATTTGAAAATTTAAGCGTTATGTATGATGCTTTTTGATTATTAAGAAATATCCTGCTTTATTCCGTGTATACCTACTTTGTAATGAATAAACCCATAGAAAGTTCGTTGCTTAAGTCTTCAGTTTTATACTAAAAATTTGCGGTTTCTGGACTTTTAGGTATTTTTTACACAATAGACTACATATACACCAAATTATCACTCCTTTTGTGTAATTTCGTTAAAGTAACTTAATTTTTTTTGGTAATGCCTTGCAGGTTCTCATAAATGATTATTTTTTGGTAATACCTTACAGGTTCTCATATAGAAATTTCATTTTGCTTAAGTAAATATAGATTATTTTCCCTTCTTTTGTTCATACAATTATTAAGGTTCAAAATTATATAAATAAACACTATATATTCCCCATTTCACCCACCACTATAATTAAATACGCCTTTAAATGTACTTGTAAATCGCCTCATTCACACGCTCCTCACATTTTTTTTGCATTATTAATGAAAAAATGGCGCTTTCAATTCGCTGATTTGTCTGAGTCATCATCCAGATTAGCATAGAACATGCAACAAATCGCTCTGTGGCGGCAAAATATGAACATATTCGTATTCGAAACCCCACCTTCTTTACTAGATTTTATGCTTGGCTGTCGCAATCACTATGCGGCATGTAAGCGCAATGGAAGTTATTCAAACAAATAAATGCTAAATTAATTTGCAAATTAAAAGCATAACATAAAATCGTGTGGCCGCAAAAATCACAAAAAAAAATTATTATTTCAAAGCAACATAAAATTGCTTGTGAGGAAAAGCATGCATGGGAAATGCTAAAAATAATAAAAACCCACACACATACACATATATATACGTTTAGTACTCAAACTGCAAGTAATTATCCATACTTATAGCTGCATGTGACTGATTTTTTTCTATTTTTTTGGGCTTGCTACGCTCACTTTTGCAATTTCACGGCGCACAAGAGGCGCGCGTGCGCCTGCTATGAAGTGCTGGTTTATTTACATTATATGCGTGTGTGGGACTCTTGTATCTGTTTCCTGACGACGTTGAGGAAGAAGTTGTATTTTATTTATTTTTATTATCTTTTTTAATTCTGCCACACTGCGATTATTATTGCTTCGCGCATGCGATCTGTTGCATTTTCTCAGACTGTGCCAAATAGGTGGCCAACAGCTGAGTGAGCAGCTGTTTGTTGGCTGTATGTAATTAAAGGGTGCTTAGGAAATTTATAAGGCAAAAAATTGATATTCTTTCTTTTATTGAGTTATATTCTTATAGCCGAAAAAGGTATAAAAAATAATTATTTTGATTTTGGTCTGTCAGTTTGTATGGCAGCTATATGCTACGGTGGTCCGATCTAAACAATTTCTTTACTAAGCATAGCTTTGCTTTAGACAGGGGTCTATGTCAAATTTCGTGGAGATAAAGCAGTAAAAAGAGTTGCCCGTACAAGAACTTGACTTGGATTGTACAGTTTGTATGGGAGCTATACGCTGTAGTGGTTCGATATCAGCTATTTCGATAACAGAGCAGGTTCTTGAGAAGAAAACAACTTGTGAAAATGTTCAGATTGATATCTCAATAACTGAATGAACTAACAACTATTCTCGGGTATATACAGACAGATCATCATACTGATCGTTTACTTATGGTATATATTATTTATAAAGGGTCTGCCGGTTATTTCAAGGTGTTAAAAGTTCGTGGCAAAAATTTATCTAATTAAATTTATTATATAAAACTATTTTGAATTGGTTAAATGTTCATTTGAATAAGAGAAAAAATTATTTTTCAATTCAATATTGGGGTACAAATTGAACACTTCTTGTAGTAACTTCTGCTTTTACTAAAAATTAAATTATTTGACTTTGTGACCAATCACCCTGTATTTGAAAAAATATACATATCATGCACTTTTCCCACCATTTACCTTGATTTCTTTACCTTTTTATGCCAAAAACAAAAAATAATAATTTTTAAACGAAAGCACCGCATTACTCTGCTTTCAGTTGCTAGGAAACTTAGTTGTTGTTATGTTGTTTTTGCAATTGATATATGTACATGTATAAACATGCATATATGTACTTGTTCCTATACACATAATTATTGTCTGTTTGCCTTTGATTTCTTTTGTTTCTTTGAGGATGTGAACTTTCCTATCAATTTCTTGCTATTGTTTGCCATTTTTTGCTTGCTTGTTGTTGTTTGTTGTATTGTATTTATAATTGTGCTAAATATAGCTGACATGTTTTTGCACTTTTCTCCCACTCGAACACAAACATTCATCCAAAGACGCGCTTGAGGTCTCCACGCCTCTGCAATTGTTGCTTCTGTTGGGTTTGATGGTACTGATGATGAGTCAGGGTTAGAAGGCAACCCTCGGTTTGTTAAGGAAATTAATTATTTAAGTAAGTGTTTTTAGGGATATCAGAAGTTTAACTTTTCGTAATAGTCTTTTTAATGGACTCTTTATACTATATTCGCCTTTTGGTTGCGCTTTGACAAAATATTTTGCTACTGACCCATTCACCCAAATAAATTTTTTTTTACATAAAAACCGAGTATTGAGTTGAATTTTTCTATTCCTCGTACTATTTGAAAAATGTTAACAAAATCAAGATTTTTATTTATAAAGGAAAATTCGTCAATCTACCACTCCTTGTGAATCTGATACCAAAAACTGATTTTATAGGAGTTAACATGGTTCCCAATTTTCGAATTGAAAATTTTCGGATTATAAATTAAATTTACAAATTTTCAAACAAAAAATTAATTCATAAGTATAATTTTAGGAATATTTTATTTTCCAATTTAGAAATTAGGAATATAAAATAAAATTTAAATTTTGATTTTTTTTTCGTCGATTCGTAATTCGATTTTTGGAACTTTTTTGTAATTTTTGTAATATTTCAATCCGGTATTTGCGATTAGAAATTTATTTTTAATTAAGATTTTTGTAAACAAAATATTTAGATTTCAGTTCAATTATATTTTTAATCCATGTGACTCACCCTGTTCTTTATTTAGAGAAACACATAGAGGACTGAAATTCATGGCGTAGCAACAGCGAAGTTTCCTTGTCTGCAAATATTGTCGGGTTCCAAAGAGCAAAAATTTCAGTTTGTAGACCAAAAACAAATCATATGGAACCAAATTTGGTGAATACGGTGGTTGATGGATGGTATTCATACCGTTTTTCGCTTTAAATTCGGTCACAAACGCACTTTTTTTTGAAAAAAATCAGTTTTGTGGGGATGAATTGAACAAAAACGCGTTTCATATCCAAAATATTCATCAAAATAATTCAAACAGGCTCTCGAGGGATGACGATCCCCTTTGCCATCTCTCTACACTTGCCTGCCTATTTTGTTTGTCTCTTTTTTGTCCCAATGTATGACGCCTGTTGCCTTCTGTTTTTAATGTGTTTTGTGCATGATTTTGATCTATTACAATGTATGCTTATGAAAATATGCCAAATAATATTTTTTTGATGCTTTAATGCTCATTAAACGTTAGAAAACACTTAACATTTTTAACAGCATGACATAATTTTGACGAAAGACATAAAAACATATACATACAAACGAAAATTTGCATGTAAAACAGTGTGAGTTTTAAGTTTCGCTAAGTGTTTTAAGCCTTATTGGGAAGCGATTTGCACGAGCATACAAAAGAGTTGCCAAAGAAAGCCGTCAATTCAAAGCCTCCTACACACCAGAGACGACATTGAATGATCATTATTCTTTTTTCTTGTTTGAGTACTTGACAGACAACTCGGTTGTTTACCTAATTTTAACCAAATTTATTTTTGCATGGACTTACTTATTTTTTGTTCGCAAATAATTATTTTTTTGTTTTTTTTTCCAATTGTTGCAATTAGATTTCAATGTTTTGGAAACTAAAAATGAAATAATAAAAAAAATATTTTTCAATGAAAAACTCAGCTTTTGCATCACAATCGCTCAAGCAAAGAGATATGAGTTGATGAGTTGACATAATAATTATGACAACTAAAATATGACTCAAGCGTTGATTTTGTCAAGTGTGAGGTTCGTCATAATAATTATGGAAAATTCTGCTTCTATGCAAATGACATGTTCTCACCTGAGCGACTTAAATAAGTGACCACCTTCTCGCTTTGAATGCCAATGTCAAGGGTTTGCGTTTTAGTGCCGGACACAGGCACTGATAAATTGCAACGCGCACAATGTAAAATTATATTTGTTTATTTGTGTGTGTATGAGAGCTCGAGTGATGTTTGTACTGAATTATATGGAAGTGCAACACTTTTGATGTATGGCTAATTGTTGTTTAATTGAAGTGTTGCAAGTTAAAAATAGGCAAAAATTTAAATAGTTAAAGTTTATGAGAAACATTAAGCAAGCAGGGTTGCAATAAATGCATGTGGTTTTTTTCTAAATTTTTCTTCAAATTTTGTTTTCAAAAGGTCTTAATAAAGCTTTGGGCTATACAAAAAGCTTAAAAATATAAAAATGGAACTGCTTCATATTTTTGAGCTTAGAAGTGTAATTGATATGTATGTATGTATGTATGTCAAAATAATTTGATAAATAATAATTTTATTAGATAAAGTTACAGCGCAGATTTCACTTTTGGTAAAACTATATTCCCCGGTCAATTATTTACAGTTTTCTATAAATGTTAGGATTGCCATATACTTTTAAATGGAAATTATAATATTTTTTATTAATAAAAAGTAATTAATGTGGTATATAAATGACTGCATAATACTAAGAAAAAAAGTGTATATTAATTTTATTTTAAATTAGGGTTGTCATTTTGGCAATAATTATTAGTTTATACATTCCTAGATAAATTTAATGTAATAATGCTATGGTAATCATTCTTTCATTACACAATCAAATGCAATATTAGTATATAAAACGTTCATCTGGCAAAGTTTTAAGTAGGGTTGCCAACAATTTTATAGATGAAAAGTTTAGTAATTTTTCCAAAAGCTCCAAAATGATGTTTAGGTAAAATTATGTAGTTTTCTTTTATTTATTTTAGTTATTTAAATTTATTTAAGCAATCTGTATAGATATTAGGGCTGCCATCTTTCTCAATCTGTTTTAATAATTAATTGTATTATACACTGAACAGTGGATATTAAGGTCATTTCGTCTGTTTGTAACACAGGAATACAGGGATTTTTAGTGATCCTATTAAATATATACGCACATTATTAGCTTAACGAACTGAGTCGATTTAGCGATGTCCATTTATCCTTCGGGCTGTATATGTATATTAGGGTGATACAAAAAAATTTATCACAAAATAAGTTCCTAGACACCTCTAAGAAAGCCTCTCCGAAAATGAGATTTTAATTGTAACGGGAAGGTCCTCCAACATACAGTTTTCTGTTTTTTCTTATTATCAGATAGAAAAATTTATATCTCGCTTCCAACTACTTGAAAAAAGATCTTGTTCCTTAGATTTTGTAGGAAATTGAATGCTCTACAAAAACGGTCTTCTATGATTTTTTCGTAAACCCAACCGTTTAAAAGATATTAATAGTTAAAGTTTGATTATTTTTGGGAAATTTTTTTATTTCTTATGGATTACTCAAATAAAAAAAATCATTATGAATGATAAAACTCATAGGTTTTCGGAGAGGCTTTCTTAGAGGTGTCTAGGAAATTATTTTTCCGAGTACCAATCGAAAAAAAAATTTAATCACCCTAATGCACATATATGTGACTAGTCAAGTGTTTGTGTGCACTTTACACTACTTTTTAGCATGTAAACTGCTTATTTTACAAGTTCACCAAATTCCCAGCGCAATAATTTAAACAGCACGCATATACTTATATACACTTATGTCTAATACTTACTTATACCTAGCTGCCGCCCGCAATATCCAGACCGTTTTTATTATTGTTTTCTGTTATTTATTCTACCATCAGGTGGTTCTAGCATGTCTGCAGACATTTTCCTTACGATTTCCATCCAACACGCCATCCATATATAGTAATCATATGCATAGGTTATATATAAACAAGATTTACTATTACACATAATAATACCTAGTATAAGTTTTTAGCATTATATGCTTTATTATTTTGTTCTGATTTTTATAAAATGGTAATTGTAGCATTCATGTGAAAAAGCGAGCAGATTCACACGCTTCTTGCAGGTTGAATTATTGGGAAATATCAAATTATCAGCTGACTGACTTTCATAGTAGTTGCTTTGCTGTTGTTGTTAGGGAAACAGCTGACTCTAACATGTGTCTTAGGAAATTCTTAGCTGGAAGCAAGCATAAACGGAGTGGGTAATGAAAATATAAAAGATAAGTATGAAAAGACTAAGTTCAGGTGCAACCGCACATTTTATACTCTTGCAACTTGCGAAAATCAAAGGCAGGCAAATAGAGAGAAATTTTACAATTTTTAATAAATCATTTTACGTCAAGATATACATTTTTGTAAACTTCACCTAATTTATGTTTTTGCTAAATTTTCAAGTTTGCTAGTAATGACTTACTGTAGAAATTCTGTTATCGTTTCTTGCAATTAAGCACACAACTTAATAACTTAATTTACGCACGCGTAGAATAAGCTGAAACAATCAATCAATTCGAGTTTTTTATTTACCTCTGGAGCTAAAAAATGAATTGAGCGTTGAAATGTCAAACAATTATGTCAGTGAAATAGCAGAAATTCGTTTAATAGCGCCGACACAGAGATGTCAGCGTCAGAAAGCTTAATTGCGTACAAACAAAAGTGCTGAAGATGATGAGTGTAGATGTTAAAGGCAGGAGAAAACAATAATATCTTTTTGTTTTTTTTAGAGATAATGTGTTTTGCTGAATTTTGGTAGATATTTTGAAGCTTCCAAAAGCAAGCACAACTGCAAAGTGCCCTTTAATTTCGCCCCGAAGCAGCTGTCCGCCATGTGGACGGCTATGTTATTTAGTAACTTGTTTTGGAGCAGCTGCAATATATCTGCAAGACACGTGACATAGCAGATGTTTGCTAAGAGTGTATAATAAGATGCAGAGGATTCCGATTTCCCCTTTTGTAAAATACTGAAATGAGATAAATTAAACTAAACCAATATAAAAGGTGATCAGTAAGGAAATATAAAGCTGGTAAAATAATAATTATGTTAGCAACCGAGAAGAAAGAATATAAAGAAAGCAGTTTAATTTAATTGTAAGCAATTATTGAAGAGAATGTTCACTTATATAGTTTCAAAATTTTAAAATTACGTGGCCGTCATTTATTTTATTTTTAAATATAAAAATTTGTAAAATTTAAAATTTTCGGGATTCCGAAAGTTGATATATTAAATTAAAATTGTGAAATTTCGGGATTTTATATATGCCATTTCACAATTCAAGACAAACTTTTCGGCATCTGACGACAAATTTGCTGACAGATTTTCGGTCGTTGACATAATATTAAATAATATAAAATTGCCTTTTTGAAACTTCAAAATTTTCGGGATCCACGAAAATGGTAATTTCTCGAACTGGCATGTTGAAAATTGTGTACTTACATACACATGTATGTAATTATTAAAAACATGTGTATTTCTGAATTCATTTGAAAATGTTGACGTGATATTATAATCTACTAAATATCTCAACATGTATTTTTACACGGAATCCCGAAAGTTGAAATTTCGGGACTGACATGATGCACTTCGATGTAATTGTAATTTTGTTCATGTATAAACTGTCGACTTAGTAATATTTTTAAATATTATATTTTTAAATCATGAAAGAATTTGTTTCGGGATCTTGAAAGCTTGAAATTTCGGGACAAGAATTTCGAAAACTTAGAAACTGCTAATTTTATTGAAAAGTGTACATCTATACATCATAATAACTGAGTTAGATAGTTTCGAAATCCCGCTAATTCGCCTTACATCGTAAAATTCATTTCCAATAACTAGTAAACACTAAACTGTTTGCGATGAAAATCAGCGTGCTATCGATAAATATAAAACTGTTTTCGAGATCGTGAATCCTCCAAAGAATAATTGCTGTAATTTTTAAAATTCAAAAAGTACATTTCTTGCAACATGCTAATTATTATTATTCTACGAAAGGCCCTCTGCATACGCAGAAGTTTGTCTGAAATTGGTATGATTGAATTGAGCTGATTTGCTGATTTATAATTTTCAGCTGGCAACTCTGCACAAAAACATTTTTAGAAATTTAGTCTATATTGCTAAAATACGATTGACTTAACAGTTTTTTGTATTAAAATTTTGGAATAGGTGGTAACGCTATTCGAAAAATTTTCTGCCTTTGAAGCTTTTCGAAACTTTGCAGCATGACACCCATTTGCCAATGACTCATAAATTTTGTTTATTTATTAAATTATAATTTTTAAACAATTGACAACCCTAATGAGAAGCTTAGCAAATACCGAGGGCTTTCAACCATTCGAATTTTTTTAATCTTTCAAAATTTTGCACATTTCTGTATCTTCTTTTCAGAAATTAAATGCTTGAAATTAATTCTTTTCGGGATTTAATAATTATTATTAATTTTCATAAAATATTTCTTTTCATTCATATTTTTTGCAAAATTCCGATTTTCGGGATTGTTTCTTAGACATATACACATGAGTATGTATTCATGTATTCGATTTTCCGGATTTAATAGCACTGTTTTTTTTACCAATTATAACTATTAATTTTCATTGATCCCCGATCCCGATATTTTTTGCAAAATCCCGATTTTCGGGATTGTTTCTTAGACATATACATGAATACGAAAATGTATGCACTCGCTATTAAGCGCGTGCGCATTGTTGCAAATTTTTACGACCGTAACGGCCTAGAACGCTCAACTCAAACAGCCAACGCACCTGTCAAATTGCCAAAACCTTAAAGTGGATTTTTATTTACTTATGGCTTTAGTTTCATTGTTTTTTATATTTATTTTTTTAATTTTTTTCTTGATTTTTTTTTTTGAATTCGTGCGTTGCTTTGTCAGCTTTTGTTTTCGAGCTTCTACCCACAAATATAAGATAAATGCTGCAAAGGTGCTTGAGCCGATATAATGACGTTTTATACTCTTCAGTTGTTGTTCGTTTTATATTTATGTCAGCCAGCTTGTGGCACAGTTGTCTGCTGGCATGGCTTGCGCTTTGTTTATTTTCTAATTGCAGGTGTCGCTGCTCTGGTTTAAGTTTGTAGCTTTTAACAGTTTCTAAGGCGTTTTTCATTGTTTGTAATTTTAATATTTTTATTGTTCTTTAGCACCACTTATTAATTGTTGCGGCTTTTACTAGTTACACTCATTGTTTTGTTACATTTTCGACACTCGTTAGCGACGTGCGCAAAGTGAAAGTGCGAAATGTCAGTTGGCTACTACAAAAGACTTAAGCAGCGAACTTCTACTGTTTTAATTTTTTTTTCCTTTTTTTATTTTTTTACTCGTAATTATTACACTATTTTTTATGTTGCCCCATTCATGCTTTAAGACGCGACTAAGCGCTACTCTGTCAGCCAATTAAAGCGCTGCCTCTTCAAACAATAATTAAAGAATAGACCTAGCTTGTTTTAATTCGTTTTAGTGCAGCTGTGTAAAAGACGCCTTTTGCCATTGTAATAGCCCACGACGCTTGTCTCACTTTTTTCTCACAATCAATGTCGACAAGTGACGCTGAGAAAAAGGTCTAAAAAAAGCAACAAATATGAATAGCCACAAGTGTTTTCTATATACATTTCATAAACGTCGGAATATCGTGCCTCAAAACGCTCGCATTATAAATGAAAATAATGATTTTATGCCCTGCTGCACGTTAACTCTTCATGAGATTGCTATATTCTACAACTTATGCGGCAAATCAGCTCCTAACTCACTCCTGTGATATACAAGCTAAACATAAGCAGATAAATATACATGCAAAAATATATATAAATACATTTGTATATGCATATATACATATGTACATGCATACATATACAATAAACATATGTGCATGCCTATAAGCACATCCATCTCCATACGTATTAAATTCATCTTACCCAGGCTTATCGTGTGAACTAATCTTCTTCGACTAAATTGAGCCGCAGTGACCATCACGCCGCTACCTCTACTCTGCTATGGAGTTTCATAAACCAGCCTGGGGTGGTGCTGATTGTGGCTATCATAATACTGACCGGCAAACAAATGCCAAAGTACCACATGGGAACAGTCACAGAGCAGAAGTGAATTGAATTGTAGCCCAAGTAGCTACTAAAGATAGCCGCAATGTTCTTAAGTAGCACTCTGAGATGACAAGAAATGGCAGCAGAAAGCAAAAATAGAGAATAAGAATTATCATACAACAACCACCAACTGAAAAGCAACAAGCTAACTGCATTGCTTCCACATTACGAGCTAATTTCCTTTGCAGACACATAAATATATATGTCTAAAGCAGGGCTATACTAGCGATCCTGAAGGGTTGCACTTGCACCGCCAAGCGCTATGCTTTCCTATAAGCAAGCCGCATTGCAGTCATCTAATTTCTGATGACGCTAGCTGTTCGTGTGTCTGCGCTATCAAGCCCAAACGAACTCACGTACGAATAAATTGCAGGCGAGCTGCTCTCATTGAGTTGCCTTATATTTTATACACTTTGTGGGTAATTGGTTTACGGACGCAGTTTAAGTGAACAAGTCCGACTCAAATTTGATCAGATGGCATAAAAATAGGTGCTTTACTTTTGCATGATTGTCTGCGGAGACATTTACATATAAGCACACACATATACATATATGAATATTGTTTAAGCTGTGTGATTCCTTTGCCTTCTTTATATACATACATTTACTTCCTTCCTCAGCAGGTTGCTAGCGCTGCATTTCTTCCGGTGAGCACGCGAGTTGAAATTGTAGCAAGATGAAGAGCACATGTTGTAGTAAAATAGAATGTTTTATATGTTTGTATACACATATATAACTTATAAATTAAGTATGTATGTTTGTTTGTGTCTTATATCGCTTCTCTAAATACTATTTGCTGCAGTTCGCGTGCACTCAAAGCGCATATATAAATGACTCATCGTTAATTATAATTTATTTTTATTTTTCTTTTTATTTTTATTTTTACACACATATTTATATACAAATAGACATACGTACAGATATTCATAAATTTTTGTGTGGCTATTAAATTTGATGTTCACGGTTTACGCTCCACAAGTGCTTGAATTTCGAAATTAAGCCGTTTAGGGTAATAAAATTGTTATGTAAATATTTATTTCAAGTTAAAAAATTCCAAACAGGTGTATTTTATAAATGAAGATCATGAAAGGCATAAATAAGAACATGAAAATTTACGTAAACGATTTTTTTAATTAACCCTGAACAGTTTATATTAAGTTGGCTATGAATTTTTTAACTGCCAGAAGGAAAAGACGAAAAACTCATAAAGTATGTTTAGAGTTTTGCAATAGGAGTGATATGACTTATTAAAAAAAAAACATATTTTTTTATTAAATTTCAATGTTTTTTTATTTAGTGTGATGTACAATCGAACCAATTAAGTTCTGAATATATAATAACAACATTCAATTGTTCTCCATGTCTACTTTTGCAGGAAAAAATTCGATGGATACAATTTTCGAGTACTTTTTCACTTAATTAATTGCATCCCGCAAGAAGTAGTCTAATGGTGTAATAACACAACTTATTGGAGGGCAATCAATGTCTAAATTTCGTGAAATAATCGAGTCTCCAAAATTTTTTTCGCAATAATTCGGTTGTTGTACTTACTGTGTGGCACGTATCCTCGTCTTGTTGGAATCAGATATTGTCAAGATCAACTGCTTCCAATTGCGGCCTTAAAAAGTTGGTTATAATCAATTTGCACCGCTCTCCATTGAAAGTAACGATATCTTTTCGCTCGACAGCTTCAATTCCAAAGAAGTATGGACCGATGATTCCACCAAACCAAGAACCACACCAAACTATCAATTTAGGTGAAAGTAATAGTTGTTCATTAATAATTTGTTGATGTTCTTCGCATCAGAATCGACAGTTTTTTTTATACTTAGATGATAGTGAGTCTCATCGGAGAAGACGATTTTCTAAAAAAAAAATGTTATCGTTTTCAAGTTGTTTCAAGGCAGAATCAGCAAATTCACGACATTTACGGTGATCCAACTCAGTTCTTGATTTGGAACAATTTTATACGGCTGTGGTTTTATACAGTCGCAATTCTTGAAAAGGTCTTGGAATCGACAAATTGCGGTCTTCTGCAACACTTACCTGAACGGCAGAAATATTTCCATTACTTCGAGCGGCTCACTATTTTACTGGCACTTGAACATTATGTAAAGCAAATGTAAGCTCGAAATTTTCAACGGTTCGAAGAATATTGAGACAGGTTGACGATTATTTCGACTATGAAATGACAAAAGCTCACGAATTGTTCAAGATTGTCCACGTTTACTGGGCCAACCAGGTCTTCTATGGCAGTGCGTTCTCGTTGCCTTCAAAGAAAGTTGATTCACCGTCGTCTTCTGTCGCGTAGTTGTATAGGCATGACGACTTTTCGACTTTTCTCATTCTGTGGAGGTACTTTTTGAAGTATCCGTGACCGGATAATAGTTGAGTTGTGTAAAAGTCGACTTCTCCAAGTTTACGGCTTATCCATAAATTTAGGTCTTTTATTTAGTCTGGTTGTTCACCTGCCGCGACTTTCGTTCTCTTATGTTTGTTGCCTTGTTGTTATTGTATCTTTCTTTATTTTTCTATTGCGCTCTTATTATTTTCGTATGCTAGGAGGTCAATTGGGTCATTACCGCTTATAACTAAAATTACATCGCCTGACACTGTTTGATAGGCTAATGCAACTCTAAGGGCTGCGGTGCGGTGCACTCTGGCCACTACCTTACGTCGATTTTTACAGTACATCTTAGATCTCAGCTCCGTATAATAGGACGCTGATTGGCGTCGACATTAGGATCTTTCTCTTTTATTGGCTGGGCCTCTCATGTTGGCTATTAGTCTGCTAAGCTGGGAGGTAATTTTCGCTGCCTTTCCTGGGCGGTGCTGGATTTGTACCCAGAAGGTTGGTCTGTTCACCAGACTTACGCCTTACTGCAGCGTACATAGCGTCACTTAATATGCAAGAATAAAAAAGTTCCAAAATGAGTTACATATTAAATACGATTCATATTATATTATACGCATCAAATTTTGAGTCTTTGATCAGATATAACCAAGATAATCAAGTCATGACCAGAAAAAAAATTGTTTTGCATAGTTCATATGAATTTATCAAAATTTTAACTTCAGAAAACTCACTAGTGTTCAAGATTAATGCTCCTATTACAATTTTTTATGTTTATGTAATATTTCTGTTAATACAACAAACCAATTAAGTAGTCAACAAGCTGAAATTCACAACTACATATTTAAAATATAATTTTCACAACATCGTTAATACATTTTGTATTAATAAGCTATGCTGCTTATTATAATAACACTTTTAATGTGATTTAGCCAATTTGCAAAAGAATTTCTGCTCATAATATAATTACCTTTGACGTTGGCATGTTCAAGTAGCGCTAATCTATCCAAGTCTTTCTATGTTTATATAGAATATAAATTGCATTTCCAGTCGCTGACCTATAGGCAACTGTTACATGTTTAAACAAAAATTCATGTTGATACAATTATACTGAAATTTGTAATATACATTCACATACTAACGAGTTAAGAAAACCAGAGTTAGAAAAAATGCATTAAAACTTGATTAAAAGCAGAACCAGACAAAAGAATTTATAAGTGAAAAGATTAATGAAAAAATCACAGATTAAAATTTGTGGCAAAAAATTACAAAATAAAGTGGAGCAGAATTCGGTTTGACTTGATTAAGGCATGCTAAAAGGAAATAGTCGATTATTTGCTATTATATATTTATGAGTTGGTTCGGAGATTGGTATAAGTGTTTTAATACGCGCTTGTTGTTACGAATTTTATTTAGTTACGCGATTTTATATTATATATATTTTTTATTTTTATTTTTATTTTTTATTTTTTTAATATTTTTTTTTTATTTTTTATTTGATTTTCTATTTTTCAAATTATTTTTTAAGTGTTTTTTACTTTTTTTTTTAATTCTTTTTCTGGGTGTGTTCCAGTAGCTAAGACAACTCAAAAATTGACTGCTGAAAAACAGTGTCATGACAGCTACTGGTATTATGTTTGGTTTTTACTGTTGGTTGCGCCTTACTGAAATGTTGCTTGCAATCAATTAGTTGTGTGAGTTGATGTTGAACGATTTGAGTTTATAACTTGCTGAGACACACCCAAAAGTTGCTTAGTTCAGTTACGTAATAATACACTTTTACGCCTATAGCAGACTTACCACATTTAATTTTTTTAATTTCCATTAAAAAATAATTCGCCATACACTTAAAGTCGAGATCACAATGGCGCGGCAGTCGTTCTTCCTTTTAACTTTTTGGCAACAGTTAGAAATTCCAAGTGTAGCCAGGTCCTTCTCCACCTGCTCTTTCCAACACAGTGGATGTGGATGATATAATGGCTCCCTTATATATAGCAAAGAGTTCTACCCAACTGTGCATATGCATATACAGATCACCTTAATTCTACCGGTATCAGCTGCTCCCAGTGAAATACTAGATTGTTCACAGGCTGCTAACATGCTACGACTAGCTAAGACAGATTGAACGGGGCTTCTTAATATCAGTAGAAACATTGTTGTTTACAGCGAAGAAATTTTGAATATCATGGTTTTTTAGCCCAGAAGGGTAGACTAGTTTTATAAGCACTTTTTGAAAATTACTTTCAAATTTAATATTTAGGATTAGATTAAAATTTCGTTTAAAATCTGGTATTTGGGATTAGAAATTGCAAAATTATTTTTGATGAAGACTTTCAGCACCAAAAATTACATAAAAATTTCCATTTTAAAGTAAATGCAATTGTCGCTATAATACATTATTTGCAACCCTTTTTTTATGTAAATTTACCAAATTTTTGTAACCCAAAACAAAGTGTTTAAAGAAGCTTGTCTTAAGCATGTTAGTCCCTTACTATATAATACTCGGCGGCATGCACTCGAACATAGGGACACATATCTGTATACATATGTGTATATTTATGCACTTTATATATACATATATACACTTTTTCATGTAACATTATTCATTCATCAAACCCACCCTTCGACTGTCCACTGCAGTATAAACCGAGCTTGTCAGCGTGTCTAACCATCCTCTCTTTACTTACTTAACGTTTCTTATTAGTTTTTTTTGTTGCTTCACATGATATCAATTTACTGAGATCGACTTGTGGCGCTTCTCTGGTGAACTCAGCTGAACTTCGCGCCGCTCATGACTCGCCCAGTTCGCACAGCGGTAGGTGCCGCCCTCGCCTCTACACGGCTCAAGCAAAGAAATATGCGTTGAGTTGTAATTTTCTTAAGTAATTTTTTCTTTCTTCATTCTTAATTGTCTTCCTCGTTGTCTTAGCAGTGTCAGCTTCAGCTTCAGATTGTCTTTGGCTTTTTTATTAATGTACTTTTGGTGTTTGGTGTGAACTGGTGAGTAACACTGCTGGTTTGCTGCTTAGTAATCAGTGCCAATGCCATCAACACCACTAAAAACCAACAACAACAACATCAACAACAGGCGCTGCTGATAGGCCATTAAGTGTAACATAGTTTTAAAAAGGCATTTCTGCTTGTTGCTGTTGTTGTTGTTGATGTATATGTTACGCTTGAAAGCGCAGCCTGTGAAATTTTCAGTGAAACAGCAGACATGCCCTTTTTTATATATTTGCATATATTGTATACATATTTTTATATATGTATGTAAATGTCTTCATATATTTTTTTTCGCCTTTGCATTGCCAATTCTTGTGCATTGAGTGTTTAGCGCTCGGTGTTCTGCACAATTAAGCAAATGCATTTTTAATAAGCCGGCCGGACAGCTGGCTGTCTCTCGCAACGAAGCACCCTGTATTGCACGTTAAAATGCAAATCAATTAATTTACGCGAAGAAGAAGAAAAAATAAGAAAAAACTGCTGACGAAGTGTTGTTGTTAATTGCTAAACAGCAAATGCTTTGATGCGCTGCGAATGTAAAGCGAGTTCGTGCCTTAAGTCTTTTGTTGGGCGGCGCTGTTTGGCATTCAAACGCTTATTTGCTACACATTTATTGAGAGTGTAAGTGTTTAAAGCTGACTACCGTGCCTTACTGTTGCTGTTGCACGCCTGAGTTGTTGTTGTTGCTTTTATCGTATTATTTGTTTTGTTGTTTTTGCTTTGGTTGTTATACATCACACGTTTTTCGTGTTAATTGGAGCACTTACACTGCCAACCCGCCTGCCTGTCTGCGTGTGCGGCACATCAAGTTCCTCGAAAGCAAACGCTTACGCATAAACGGTACCAGCAAAGGTGTCAAAATGTTAATGAGCGTTTCCTTCGTTTTCGAGCGACTTTGTGGCATTGTCGACAGTCCAAATCGATTGCCTTGTGTATTGACAAATTTTTGTGGTTATTTACTTTCGTAAATATTCGGTTTTTGTGTTCGTATTGCTGGTAAATATTTGTTGGCCGGAAATGTTTGAGTGCAGGAAATGCAACATTTAAACGTGTCGGCGTATGTAATGGCTTAATTATTGGTGCATGTACGGATGTGAGAGGGCTGAAGCGTGTGTTTCGTAAAATGCAGTTTACTTGGAAAGTAGAAATGCTTCTTGGTACTAATAGAGGCTCTCGCTGCACTTTTAAGAAGTGCTCTTTCGAGTAACAAATTTCGTAACTGTTTCTTCATGCCGTCTGCGTAGTCATGCAGAACAGCGGATGAACTGTTAATTGCTATTGACCACGAGCAATAAGAAGGCGTGTTTGTGTAGTAAGAAGAAATGGAAATTAGTACTTTTAGAAATTAGTCTTCTTTGGAAAGTGGGACAAATGATATACTGAACTAAAATATTTTTATTGCTAGCAATATTTTATAAGAAGAAACAAATTTTTTGTTTCTTTTACATTTTCAATGTGAAAAATTGATTTGGTACAGAAAACTTAATTCCGTTCACAGGTGAATTTTTTTAGTACAAAATGTAAGCAAAGGTTGTGGACTTGGTTAAATGTAACGAAGGTTGTGGATTTGGCCAAACGTAAAGAGATGGGTCCTTGATCCATAAAATGTAAACAAAGGGGTCATTGACCTATGGAAAATATAAACAATAAGGTCAATGACCTCATAATGTAAACAAAAAGGGCATTGACCTCAAAAAATGTAAGAAAAAGGTCGCTGTACCCAAATGTAAACCAAGGTTGCTGTCTTGGCTAAATGTAAACAAATGGATCATTGACGCATAAAATGTAAACAAGGAGTTCTTGACTTCGGGAAAATGTAAACAATAAGGTTAATGACCTCATAATGTAAACAAAAAGGTAATTGACCCAACAAAATGTAAACAAAATATTAGCAAATGTAAATAAATGTTGTGGAATTGGCTAAATGTTAACAAAAGATGTGGACTTGGCTAAATGTAAAAAAATGGTTCATTGACTCTGTAAAATGTAAACAAAAGGATCAGGGAACCCAAATGAAAGCAACGGTTGTGCAATTGGCTAAATGTAAACGAAAGTTATGGACTTGGCTAAATTTATCTCCAATCCATCTGCGGACTCGTTTCTTTCATATCTCTGTGCCCAAGAACTTTCGTTGAAGTGATTTCTAGTGACTCTTCCAGTGATAGTATTTTGCATTTTAGTACGTACTTTGGAGGTACATTGACTAAGTTTCTTGCTTCCGTTGGGTAGGTTCAAAATAAATTCTGGAGAGAAACTCCAATTTTGGCGACAAATATTTTACTTGACATTTGACTAAATGTAAAAAAGGTTGTGGACTTGGCTAAATTTGTGTCGAAGTTCTCTGAAAGACGGTCATGTGAAATCGTCTTAGTACCATTTTTTAAATTCCACTTTTCTTAAAAAAAAGTTAAGCAGCTCATTCAAAGCTAAAGAGTGAAGTAATATGATTAGACGCCTCAGCAGTATTTTAAATAGGATCAGAAAACTTCTTTGCTTTATGGTATAGTATTTTGATTAATTAAGTATTATTCCTCAATTTTCCGTATTACTGATCTAAGCGAAGGATGGAATAAGAAACAGAAAATAACGTTACCACGCAAAGTAGAACTCAAATCAAGAAAGTTTTTTTTTATATCAAATGATTTTTGGTTTCTTCTTTGCTGTGGTATGGTAAGGTGGTAAGAACGGAAGTGTTAAAGCGCCTTAATAGCTGATCCAATGACTAATTGCATCCAAAAATGCATTGGTGTTGAAAGCATGTACAACAACAGATGACGCAAGCGTAATGCTGGCCAAAAAAGAACAAGAAGCATAAAAGATTAATGTAAGAAAAATAAGAAATATGGCAAATGGAAAGAGAACAAAGGAATAAAGTTAATGGAAGCGATTTCCAGAAAACAAAAAATGAAGCTGCGTTTGGGTGGTCTGCTGGTGACTGATGGGTCACAAAAAGACACACACCCACATAACAATAAAAACCCCATTAAAAGCATTAGAACAACTATTAGAGGAACTTAATGCCATTAAGGGCTGAAGGGAAATTTATCATAGAATAAAAAAATTACAGAAGCATTAAATTTGTTGAGTATTTTAAGGTGTATTCGTGCGTCTAAATCTTTGATATGCTTAAATTTGGAAATAAATTAAAAAAAATTTCGAAATTTTGTAAGATTTTTCGTAAACAATTTTGGTTTAAAGTCTCTTTATATGAGACATATATGTACATGCATACTTAGAATGCTTACATTGCATGACTTGCTTCCGTAGTTGTTCCATTTGTTTTATATTTTTCCTCCTTTCTTTTGTGTATTCTCTTTGACTTATATTTATTACCTAATATTTGAAGACCTTTTGTAGCTTTGCTACATTGGTGATGCCGTCTTCGCAATATGTGTCATGTGACCAATGGTTCAATTAATCATTTAAGTATGTTGTTATGACTATAAACATGCATAACTGTATACCTGTGCCCGTTTGAATTTAAACTGCGCGCGTCGAAGGATTTGGAGAATTATTTTTTTTAGGTTGGTAGTACTGTCAGTCACATTTATGTCAAATTTCATGTCAAAATATTCATTAGTGTTTGAGATACGTGTCGTTTTGTGAGCTGCTAAAAGTGAGTTTTTCGTTTTTTGCGATGTCGAAATTTGTTGAGCAAAGCATTTGCATTAAATTTTGTTTACGGAATCAATTTTCTGCTGCGGATACGTTGAGGATAGTGCAGAAAGCCTTTGGTGATGAGGCTATGTCTAAAAAAAATGTTTACAAGTGGTATAGTGAGTTCCAAGCCGGCCGTGAATGTGTCGAAGACGAAGAGCGTCCAGGGCGACCATCAACCTCAACCGACGAAGCTCACGTTCAACAAATCTAAGATTTGGTGTTGAAAAACCGTCGATTAACAATTAGAGACCTTGCTGATGAAGTTGGCATATCGAAAGGATCAGCCAATACCATTTTGAAGGATGTTTTGGGTCTCAAGCGCCTCAAATCTCGACTGGTACCGAAAACATTAAATTTTTTGGAAAAAAGGCGTCGCGTTGAAGTGTGTGAAACGATGCTTTCCGACTACCAGGGTGTCATGAAATGCATTATAACTGGCGATGAGACTTGGATCTATGCTTACGATCCCGAAACAACCGATCAATCGAGCGAATATCGTGCCAAAAGGGAGCCGAGACCAAAAAAATCGCGCCAAAGTCGCTCAAAAATCAAGGTCATGTTGACTGTTTTCTTCGACAATCGTGGTGTTGTGCATTATGAATTCCTTCCAACCAGTCAAACAGTCAATAAGGAATAGTATTTGAACGTTATGCGTCGTTTGCGTAACGCTATCCGCCTAAAAAGGCCGGAATTGTGGAAAAACAATTCTTGGTTTTTACACCACGATAATGCACCATCCCATATTGCCCTCGTAATTCGTGATAATTTCGCCAAAAACTCAACCCATATCGTTCCACAAGCACCGTATTCACCTGATCTGGCGTCGTGCTGTTCATCAAGCTCAAAAGACCGCTCCGGGGATACCGTTTTTATACCATAGAGGAGATTCAAGCCGCAGCGAAGACGGAACTGAAGGCCATCCCGGAAAGTGACTACAACCAGTGTTTCGAAGATTGGAAAATCCGTTGGCATAAGTGCATTGCATCGGGAGGGGATGAAATTGATTTGGAAGAATAAATAAAGAATTTTCAAAATAAATACAATGTCACTTTATTTTTTGGGCACAGTATGTGCGTAAATGAACTTTTTTTGACTGTAGTTTCATATATCTTAGGCTTGGGTATCAGAAAGAGAGGTTGACCAAATTAATTAAATATCCTAAGCGATATAACTTTTCACGAATATTAGAGAGAGAATAAAAATATAGTATGCTTACCTTTCCCCAATGGGTGGAGATATTTAATATACATATTTTTAATGGTTTTTTTAACGCTTTTGCTGCCAAGTTTTATAGGTATAAACTTGGGGTAAATAGTCTTCTTTTCAGCATTGGACTCAACTATGTTTTTACGAGAGATCGGCTCGGCTTGAATCTAGCCTCAAAAGTCAAAATATTTGATTTTTTATTTCAAAATTGTTCATATTAAAATCATAATTTTTAAATATTGTATGAAAAGTTCCAAAAATGTCAAAATATCGGCATCATCCACGTTTTCTTCTCAATGATGTCTAACATTTTTGCCAAGATTCTCAGTTGCTACTCGGAGAGGATAAGGTCGGGTCTTTGAAAAAATAACAAATGTGTTTTTCAAAACACTTGGCTGAATTTGCCAGTCAGTCAATTATCATACGATTATGACTGTTGAAAAAAGAAGTATCATAGTCTGCAGAAAATTATAAAATTTTTCCAGTTTGTTACCCTGAACAAATACCTAGCATCTATCCATTGTTAAGTTAGAATCCCCTTTAAGTATATTTTTGTCTCTATTCTAATTTACTTTGTGACAAAAAAGTACCCAGAAATTGTAAACGCAAACTATTTAATTACTCATCAATATTTATTTTGTCGTCTTCAAAGTATTCCCCACCAGATGTATTACACTTATGCCAACGATTTTTCCAGTCCTCGAAACACTTTTCATAAGCACACTTTGGGATGCCCTTCAGCTTCTTCAGCGAATTTTTTTTTCATCTCTTCTATCAACTGAAA
The DNA here is from genome assembly GCA_037783105.1 of Bactrocera zonata. Taxonomy (NCBI): domain Eukaryota; kingdom Metazoa; phylum Arthropoda; class Insecta; order Diptera; family Tephritidae; genus Bactrocera; species Bactrocera zonata. The sequence continues at coordinate 87,092 of JBAWJQ010002569.1, read as the reverse complement.
ACGGGTTCCACGGATTGGCAATTTTAGTTTGGAGTACAAGAAATAATCACATGCACCCAAATCTGGTGAATTCTGTGGTTAGTCTACCTCCGTTCATCCGTTGCATTTTTCACTTCAAATTCAGTCACAATCGTACTCTTTTTGAAAAAAATTGTCCCGAGCAAGAATCTGTTTCATACCCAAAATATCCTCATTCATTCAATCAATCATTCGAACGAACTCGCGAAAGATGTCGAGCTCTCTTGCCATCTTGTAAATTGTGTGACGATTTCAAACACCATATTCTTCACTTTTTTAATATTTTCAATGTCTTCAACGATCTTTCGACTGTCTTCGAATGCCTTGTACTACTCGTATGCTTGTGTTTTTGAAAAAATTGAAACAGCGTAAGCCTTTTACAATATTCGCAACGATTCCGAACAGAAAATTTGGTGAAAAATATAAGTTTGAGAAAAATTATGAAATTAAAATTGTAAATTATAAGACAATTTAAATTTTCTTATTAGCACTTTTTGTAAAGATTTAAAATATTACTGCTCACACCTCACCTAAAACTGAAAACGACCTGTTATTCTGGCCAATGGTCGTCGAACATCTTTATATTTTATACCGTGACAAAAATATGTAAAATCTTTTTGTTGTTGTTTTTATGCTATTATAACAATTTTATAGGCAATTAAATTTTTAACTTCTGATTGCTTCTGTTTGAGCTTTGATTGCGTCAAAACAAGTCGGCGAAGCCAACGAACTCTGTAGACACAAGTTTTGACAACAGCAGGAGCTACACAGCAAGCTGTTTCGGTGTAATAGATGCTGCCGGCACTATATAAAAGTATAATAGTATTTTTTTTTATCTTAGTGGCTTATTTTCATTGCTGTTCGAGCATTTGTTGGTTGTGCTTGAGCGCAGTTAGCGTTGCTTGGTTGTTTTAGTCGGCTTAAATGACTTCCGTAAGTGACGGCGGCGTGGAACTGTTCTTCAGTGTTTTAATTCTTTTTCTTACTCGGTTCTTTGCCACTGCTAAGAGGCACCACGTTGTTTGCAGAGCTAAAGTTTCAGTGCTCAGATACACCTTCACATGTTGACTATCTTATTTCGTTGCTGTAAGTGTAGGTGTCCATTTCAGACTATCAAATGACAGCAAAAGTAAAGTAAAGTGTTGAAGACAATGAAAAACTCAAAAGAAACGAAATAATGCCGAAGATTTAGTGTGTGACGTTGATGTTTTAAGGTGTCATTGTCTTTACAGTAGCACTTGTACTTTCGACTAAATACATACACACATATGTAGAGATATGTAATTACACTTAAAAGTTAGAGTACGCTTAAATTGCAAGGTTTTTTTTAGTTAAGAAATATATATGTTTATGTATGTATTTAAAAGTACTGTTGCTAATGCATTTAAACAACGGTAGAATAAGATTAGATTTTTGGCGTAACCAGTTAGATTGTATTATCTTAACTAGCGGAAACAGTCTTCCAGCTCTCTAGCTTTAATTGCCTTAGAGTTGTCATTTGTTAATTTAAGCATTGACTAAATGTTTTTTGCACTAGCGCATACATTGTGTCCATATAACAGTAATAGGAGTTTCAAGATATCAAGCTGAACTAAAACCTTGAGTACCGAAATGATATATAAACAATTGTTTTTTTTTTTGTAATAAAGTTCGCCGTTGTTGCAGGACACTTTTAAATAAGTTTTCATTTCTGACTTTCACAAGTATTTTTCAAACAAACAAATTATAAAAAATGTTCTTATTTTTCTTTTTTTTATTGGTAATATACACCGTTTACGTGGTTATGGCCGACTTTACAACCTCGCGGCAGAAGCCAGGTCCTTCTCCACCTGGTATTTCCAACGGAGTGGAGGTCCTCTACTTCTTCTGCTTCCTCCGGTGGGTACAGCTTCGAATACTTTTAGAGCTGGACTCTTTTCATCCAATCGGACGACATGGTCTAGCCAGTGTAGCCTCTGTCTCTTAAGGGGGGAGCCTGCTTTAGAAGCTTCAAAAAATCGATTTTTTTGTTTTTGTTTAAATCTCTTTAAAAATTATCTAAGAATATGTCTCCAAAATTATAGATGGGAATTCGAAATATTTTCAAAGCTGAAAGGGAAATAGTGACCGAGCGTCTAGTAGACATATAAGGGCTTGCGTAGAAAGCGAAAACTTTGACGCGCGATTTCTCTTATCTTCTTAATTGGCAGGCAAAATAGAAAAAAAACTAAAAGTCTTATGGAATTGGGGCAAAGTGTATTATCTTTGGCATCAAATTATCTTCTATTTAAACTAAAAAAAAACTAAGAAAAGTCAAGTTTGAACATATTTTTAAACAACATAAAGTAAACCAAAAACTACTTCTTTCAATTTTTAAAAAATTTCTAAAATTTTACACTTTTTTTTTTGAATTTTTTTAGTTTAACTAGAAGATAAATTATTTAAAGATATGAATGTTTTTGAATTTTTTGTTTCCGATAAAAATTGCGATCTGCATCCTGCCCGCCGTCCGACAAATGCACATGCGATATGCATCGGGCAATTGCTTCCCAAAGGCAGAATATCAAAGATTTCGTATCCAAAAAATTTTTAAATGATGTAATTAAATATATATGTAACTATAAACCTTAGAAATTTCACTTTAATCAATTATTTTTTTCCCTCCCAAAAAAATCGATTTTTTGAAGCCTCTAAAGCAGGCTACCCCTTAATTCGCTGAATTATGTCAATGTCGTCGTATTGAATGCGATATTCGCCGTGGCCAATGCGGAAAAGACCATATATCTTCCGCAGAACCTTTCTCTCGTAAACTCGTGACGCCGCCATACGCTGGACCTTATATGCGATGTTGAGGAAGCTTCGGTGCAGATTGTGGGGTCTCCCTTTTTGTAGATTGGGCAGAGCACGCTTAAATTCCAAAACTTGGGCATACTTTTGTCCGATGATGACGCACGCTCCTTATCAGTTCTTCGCCGCCGCATTTGAATACCTCGGCAATACATCGGCCCGCGCCGCTTTGTTGTTCTTTAGAGGGGTAATTGTTATTCGAAATTCTTCATGTTCGGACAATATAACGTGTACTCCATCGTCATTGATTGGGGAATCGGGTTCGTCTTCTCCTGGCGTTATGCTTTTACTGCCATTCAGCAGGCTGTTTTATTTCTATAGTTCTTTTCTGTTCTTTTGCCTCTTCCGTTTTGAAGCTGTATGTAAGAAGCTTTAAATGCCGTTTCATAGTACCCTTGTACCGATGCTGATGAGTGCTTTCAGAGAGCAGGAGTGCAAGTCAAGTAGAAAATCGTTTCGCTGTCTTTTGTGATTGCAGCATCTCGACGTTGAACCTTCTTTGTGTCTGTTGTCGTGCGTTTTTTGCTGCACAGAGGCGGATGTGTGTCTTGGCTGCAACGGGATAGTGGTCCGAGTCGATGTTAGGACCTCGGAGCGTACGTACGTAAAGAACACTGGAGAGGCGTATTTCGTCTATCAGAAAATGATCGATCTGGTTGCTGGCTTTTCGCTGCGGAGACAGCTAGGCTGATTAATTTCCCTATGGTGGAATCTAGTACTACAGATAATCATGTCATAACAAGAGCCATATCATTTCTTATAGAAAACCACATGTCTAAAAAAACACCATTTATTTTGAAATATTCAGAGCAGGAACCCATATACATACATAAAAAAATGGAACCAATTGTTGTCTCATGTTATAATATTCAAAATGTGAATAGAATCACTTTGTCCTCACTTTTTTAAATTTTCAAAAATTCCTGGTATTTCTTCTAAAACTTAAAAGTAGTTGTGACAAAATAAGAATTATTTGTGGTTATTTTAAATATTTTATTTTATTTTGAAACAACAAAATTTCATTTACAGATTACTTGTTTGCAATCTTACTCAAATTTATCAAAGTTAAAAAATTTTTGTGTAACTTAAATTCAGTTTATAGCACAATGCGCTGCAAAAATGCACTTGATACTTTTAAGGCATTCTAAGTTTGAAGTGAATGCCAAATAAAACTATAAAATTGCAATAAATACGTTTAAACAGTAGCATAGCTAATAAATTCCTCTGCAAGTGGTCTATCTATATCCTAAGCTGGCCTTCACTAAGCTAAATAGTCCAGATAGTGCGGCACGCAAATGAATTAACGAGTGAGCGGCGTAATAGTTCAGGTAGCCGCCGAGCTGCAGCTGCCATTACGATCAAGTTAAGCCAAATAAATTGCACTGCCATTAGCAGCTCAATAAGTTCCTGCCCGCTTTCGGCGGGCTAAAAGCCGCCACAGCTTTGCTGGAAATTCATTTGCTGCGTCACAGAAGCGTTGCTCCAACTGCTACTGAGTTTAAGCACCAAAGCGGATGCCTGCCTTAAAGTTGCTTTTGAATTTTTTTTTTATCTTTTATTCAACAGTTGTTGTTTTCGTTTTGCTGTTTTATTTAGTCTCTTTGTAAGCGTTAGAGCAGCGTATGAGCGCGTGCCAAAATCGTTCGGCGGCTGGCAGTGTTGCCCGTTGCTTTTGTTACTAGCTTGGCACCAGCTTGGCACTGCTATCGCAGCTTTGCATCACTTTCGCGAGCATTTTATTGATTCTCTTTAACGTATTGCGGTTTACGATTTTTTTTTATTTTTTATTTATTTTTATTGCTTTTGATGTTTGTTTTTTGGTTTAATTATTTTGGCAATTAATTTTCTTGGCTTTCGTATAGCTGGAATTTATTTTTTTTATCTTATTTTGGCGTTGCTACATTTTTTTACTTTACCAGTGTTGTCTTGCTCTCATTTGTATTGTTTTTGTTTTGTTATTTTCCCTCATTTATATTTCGATGTGCTGACAGTGGCAATTAATTGCCGCCTCTGTGATTTATCCATTGTTAATACAAAAAAGTGGTACGAATGCTAATGATATATGACTGCAATTTTTATTATATTCTCAATGGCAAGGGAGTGGTAAATTTTTTGTTAGCAAAAGAACAGAAAGTGGAGTTTTAAATTTTTGTTTAGATCCAAAAAGAAGCATTATTTCTTTATATGATTTGCTGCGGAATACATTTTTTTACTATTATTATAATTTTAGTATTTTTTGGAAAGAAAATACCTGAAAAAAATTAGTTCATTAAAAATCAAAAATTTTTTATGATAAAAATTGCATTATACTTTCAATTAATTTTTATAAATTTTTGGTAATAGTTGTGGAGAATTTTTTGTTTTGATTAAGCTATTGAATCCCTTTTTTCTTTTTTTAACCACTTGGTTAATATAGTTTGGGTGCTCTTCAGTTGTTAGACCTCACCTATATACATAGTTGCAAACAAGTCTTAAACCCCTTTTGATATTGATAAAACTTCCAAATTTATTGGCGGACGACTTTTGAAAAATTGCCTTGATGGCTGAAGGTCTAAAATCCAATATTTAACAGTTGGTACCTGGCTATATATTTTTATCTCTCGTGGTAGTGATGTCCATATGAGGAAGGTACACACTATTTCGATTCATATTATTAATCGAAAATCGAATTATTTTGTAAAATAATTGATTGATCGCTTTATTTCCAAGCGATCGAGCTGATTTTATGATTTTGATTGGTTTTAAGACAACTATAATAAAAAATCAGACAAATATAAGTTTATTTATTATTTGATATTAGGATTAAAAAAATTTTATTACGTATCAAAGTGCCATATCAAATTTATTTTTGAGTTCCCGGTCTGAGATCCCAAATATTATCGTTTATTATTCTTTTAATTCATGAAAATATAAAAAGTCGACCTTTCATTCGATTAATCGTTTCTTTGAAATGTAAAATACAAAAATGTAATCGGACCCAAGAACCGATAATCGATTTTTGTTTCTAAATTGCCCAATGAGGTGACCTTTTAAAAGGTTACTTCTAATAAAATTTATTCCAAAACAGTTATAAATTTGAATTGCATGCATAGCTTCAGCAGAGCCAAATTTTGTAGCAGTAAATCATATGAAGACAGCGGAAGGTGGATCACAGATCGGAGATAATGAGACACGTGTTACTTTTTTTTGAATAGAAAATGTGATAGATGCTATGCTAATAGCTCGAACGAACTGATAATCGACCTTAAGCCGTCTTGAGCACATAATTTGATAGGTTAGGCTAGATGGCTGATCTACAGAGATCGCACGTGGACTGCTTTATGTTATATGTAGTTCTTCGTGAAGCCATAGAAATGAATAACTACTGTGCTCGAATTTATAAATTAGTAAAACTCTTAGTAGCTAATACAAATTTGCACAGGCGTTTAACTTCAATTCCCGCCAGCTCGGTGGGATGTCTGAATGCGCTCCAAAGTGTTTAAGTCTTAGTCTTGACCTCCCAAACGCGGGACAGTCTAGAAGGAAGTGTTGAGTTGTTTCCACATCATCTTCTTCCATACAGCTTCTGCAGATGGTGTCTAGTAAGATTCCCATAATTACAATACGGACGACAATAGGGCAACTAGAGAAAGGCCTTAGTAAGGGTAAAAAGCGATCATTAGAACTCGTACGATTGATCTTGGGCCAAAAGCCTTTTGCAACCATCGATGGTGGTCCAGCGGTATGGCCAAATATAGGGTTTTAAAGCGGTCTGTAGATATGGAAACACTGCAAGGAATCGATAAATGCTGGCTTCTCATGTTATTTTATCAAAAAAAGTTTGAAGCAAACATTGTGTATGTCTAACTGCTGCTCACAGCAAACCTCTTTGGTCCATTAGCTCAAACTCTACTCTCTGTATGTACATATGCATTTTGCCAACAATTACTAATTCCGCCTTCTAATCTGCTACATCTCGGTTAGTTAAACCTTCATACATGCACTTACTATGCCGCTTACAGAAGAAAACGGAAGTAGAATAATTGAAAATACTTCCGATTGCAACCAACAAACCCACATATAAGATTACAGGCTACTCCACTGGCAAACTAACAGAAGGCGACTTCCGTTTGCGCTGTTGCTGATTCTGTCCATGTCTATATTTTCTGCTATGCTGATATGTGTGTGTCATCGGTTAGCAATTTCATTGCCGCTGTGCTATTATTATTATTATTAATATTGTATAGAACTGCAATTATGTATTTTATGTGGAAGTAGCTGCCGCTAACTAACATATGTTATGTAACTGATACGCATACATCCGTTTAGCATCCGCAATTTTATTTCAATTTAATTGTTGTTATACAAGTATAAAAATTATGATTTTATATTAGTATAAGTATACATATGTTTAAAGAAATTATGTGATTTCTTTGCAAATTGGACCACATATGGAGTGAGATTGCTCGGTTATATAATTGAGGTTGCAATTTATTGGTGGTGTAGCTGTATTTTTAATGTGGTGAAGTCTTTGCAATAAAAGAGTATATGTTTTGTTGATGATTATTCTCATAAATACATTTTTATAGATTATTTCTTCTTTTATATTCATGAAATTAATTTACGTATTTGAAAAATTTTAAATTGCATTTCTTATACTTATTATAAAGTATATATATATTTATATTTTTATTATTTATTTACCATTATTTACCATAAATTATAAAAATATAAATATATATATGTTTTATAATAAGTATTTTTAAATACCAGAATATTCTTATGGCAAAATTAGTACTAATAATTGAATATGAAGAATTGTAAATTTAAAATCTAATATTTTCCTTTTTTCTTTGCAGGTAAGCTTCTTCAAGCTATAATTATTGGTTTTTCTAAATAAAATGGCATATCCTCAAAACTGTTGATATACATACATATATGTGAGTAATGAATAGCTCTACTTCTATAATTACGAATGAAAGCTTTGAGTTATAAAACGTTTTCTGTTTCGAAGTTCCACACTTTTTTTAAGAAAGAACACAAAAACTTGATACTTCGAAATCGAAAGAATATTTCATTTTTTGGTATTTATTTTTTGAAGATTGCCTCTTTCAAATGTTTGCCGCAGCCACATCTCAGATGGTTCATTGGTTAACTCCAATTTTCGATGACTAGTTTGAGCATTTCTACTGGTAACTGGCGAATAACGCGCCTGGTGTTTTGCTTTAAGGCCTGAATCAAAGCAGAATTGTCTGCATATACTTAGACTTCACATATCCCAACGGAAAAAGTCTAACGCTGTGATATCACACGATCTTGGTAGCCAATCGACCGGCCAAAAGCGTGAAATTATCTGCTTACCGAAGGATTCTCTCCATAAATCCATTGATTGGAATTAAAAGTCGGCGAGATCTCTAGCTTCAATTTCAGTTCGGTTATCATGGCGCAATAACGTTCTCGCCGGCATCATTTTTGAAGGAATATGGATCGATGATTTCACAGGTCCACAAATCACAACGAACCGTTATATTTTTCTGGATGAAATGTCAGCTCTTAAATCTCTTCAGGTTGTTCTTCGTCCCAAATGTGGCAATTTTGCTGTTTACAAACCCATTGAGCCAGAAATGGAGTTTCGAACACATCGGACCTTCTTGGAACTACTCAATGCCGATGAAGATCCAGATCCAGATATTAATAGATATTTGGCCTATAACTATGTTCATGCTTTTTTTTATTCAAAACCGGAATGTTTATTTAAGAAAGAACATGTACAATTGTATTATTCCAAGAATTCCCCCTGTAAAGCTATTATATTTTCCCTTCTTTCTTGAAATCAAGAATCAAGCCAATTTTTAATACACTCTGATGTGAAATGAACTACCAGTGAGAGCGTAAACCGACCGAAGCAAATGATAGTCAGAAGAGATACCTTCCTCAGCTGTCTTGTAGCCCAGGATAAGGCGAATAAAGCAAAACATTCCAGCCATTTTTTTTTCCAAATAGTTTTCAACCGGTCTTTTAATATGAGCCGAGCGTGTGTCATGACAGAAAATCATTGCCTCGTATCTAGTCGCTAATTCCCAATGTTTTGCGAGAATCTCTTGCTTCAATTTGATGATTTCTCGCCAATAGAGAACTGAGCATTATTTGAGCGACTAGAATATTTGGCTTTGTCGTTGATGTGTCTGGTCGCCCAGGTTTTACGCATAATTTTTGTAAATAATGGATCTATTTATCATCACTACTCACAAGCCGTTGGAAAACAATTTCATTTAGTAGCGTATCTTGGCTTCAATTTAATTCCAATTTCCTTGTATTTTAATGTATCCGGCTACTTTGAAACATTCCAAAATGGTCGATTGAATCACTCGCAAGGATTTTGCAAGCTTTTCTTGCGCTTGCCAATAGTCCTCATCGCGCACTGCCTTCATTTCCTCGTCTTTAAACTTGCTTAATCGCCCAGGACGTGCTTTCTCTTCCAAGCCAAAATCACCATTTTTAAATCGCGCATACTATATGTTTTTTAAACATACTAAAGTAAAGTTAAAAAAAACTTTCACATCTTACTTCCGTTACCAGAGGCTTTTGGAGAACCTTCAATGATTTTTAGAATCACTTAATTAACATAATTGAAGTCGATACGAATGTGAGTAATACATACTACATATGTATATATATGTACATATGCATACACACATATATGTATACAGCATATATAGTATTTGACATGTAGCTTGCACAACATCTTCGTATCTAAAACGCTGCAATCACTTCAGGCTCGAGGAATAGGAAGCGAAAGTATTAATTTCGAGCAATTCGTAATGCCGCTAGCTAGCCGGCCATTCTAACGGTGCTATTTTGCAACAACATCGAACATTAAATATTAATTGCCTATTGCGCTGATTTGATTTGCGGCCGGCGCGCTGCTGGCGCCGCGGCGGTTTAATTAATTTATAATTGATTTCATGTGCAATAGACAGTGTATAATTAATCATTAAGCGCTCTTGCAGAGCATGCGGTAACTCCAAACTGCACTGCGTCATGATTTTATATTTTGTATATATGTATATATAAATGCAGTTTGTTTGTATGTATATGCTTGTGTGTAGCGCGTGAATTGAATTTTTATTGATTTACTTCATTCATCATCTGAATTGAATTAAGACATCTGCGGCAATGTTGAGAGATAAAAGAGGAGAAGCAAGATTTAAAGATTTATGGTTCTTATGAGCTAGGGGAATGAAGAATAAGAATGAATGAATGAAAAATATATGTTTGCCTAACCTCATTTGATTTTCGGTGGCTAAATGCTTTCAATTGCATGGCAAATATTTTTAATTTTTTTAATTAAGCCAGAAATTTATTGTACAATATTCTCGCCTTCTAACGGATGTTTTTTGGCTAAACAGAGGACACTTGGTCTAAGAGCGGACGTCCCGACGTGCGCCATTTCTGGCTACTCCCAAGTGAATGACGTTCAGAGAAGTTTCTTCACTTGCGTGAACTTTTTCACATGATACCATCCTCCATTGTACAATATTACGCAATAAAAAACTTAATCGGCTGAGAGTTGAATCGAATATATTTTTTGGCGGGATTGAGTGACAAATTAACTCCATGAAGTTTAACAGATTATTGTCCAAATCAAATCTCTGAACAATTTTCCAAAATCAGATTACATCTTGGAAAATTTCTTTACTTGATAAAATATCTTCATGAAAGTTTGCATAATTAGTTAATAAAGACATTTTTGTTTTTTTTTTGCGGGTTAAGGGGAGGAAAATATCTTCCGCATCTTCAGTGCTGTCGTCAAAGCAGCGGTATGTGCCACTTGCAGGTGACTAAAAACTTCCCTTCTAAGGGACCATCGCCCGGCCGCTGACCACATTTGGATTACTGTGGGGTGGCGTTTCATTTTCCTCATAAAAATTTAGTGGCTAATTAAATTGTCCGTGTTTATTGGTCTTTTACGGCGGTGCGTTCTCGTTGCCAGGGTGAATGTGTGCTTATCGTCGATGTATAGGCATGGCGGCTCTTCAACTTTTTCTATTTTGTGGAGGTACTTTTTCAAGTATCCGTAGCCAGATAAAAGTTAAATTGTGTAAAAATCGACTTCTACGAATTTATGGCTTCTCCATAAGTCTAGATCCCTTATTAGCTGACCGTTCATCTGCCGTGACTCTCATTCCCCCATCTTTGTTGCCATGTTATAATTGCACTTTTGACCATTAATTCCGTGGCGTTGTGCGGCTTCTACACTTTCAATGAAGAAGTCTTCCAGCATTGCTGATAGTCGCTTCAAGTCTGGGTCAAGCTGATGGCAAGTTGGGATCTCCTTTTCTCTTATTGATTAGTAAGAGCCGTTGCTTTTTCCAAGGTTAAAGGAATATTCCAGCTTCGAGGTAGGCGTTGTACATTATCAGTCGTACTGCCAGCTGTTCTGCTGCGGGATTTTAGGATTTCTGCTGGTAACCCGTCCGGGCCGGGTGATTTGTTGGCCTTGAGCTTGCCAGTGGCTAGTTGCAGCTCTTCGAAGGTAAACTGGGGGATTTGCGTAGATCTTATAGTGGGTTCTGGATCACTATCTCTTTTTTCGTGGGTGAGGAAGAGTAAGAGAAAGAGAGAGATAATATTCCCAATATATTGTTGAAATTAACCCATTGCAAGACATAGCAATCATACAAGCGGATCGAGCATAATCAAATCTTTGTAAAGGAAAATTTTGTATCTGTCGAAATATTTTCACGAAATTTTACATAAATTATTGTCCCAATCAACGCTTTAATCTGCGAACAAATTATTTAGATTGGACGACTATAGCACATAGTTGTGATATGAACTGACTCATCGAAATCAAGAAAAAAAAATACCCTTTTGTGCTATAAAAAATCCAGCTGTGGGATATTTTAAATTTTCTTGATTTTTTTTTACTTAATTATAAAATTTTTTGTGTTGCATTTCACAAAAATTTCGCTGACATTTTTTCTCAAAGTCCGTACATTAAAATGGGCTTTATCATTTAACACCTGATTGCAATTATACACATTTGTCAATAAAATTTCAACCACTCACTTATTATGCAACTAATGAATTTTTAATGGCACTGCATTTAGTTATTTAGCGCACATTTGCAACGCAAAACGCTTAGGCATGGCTTCAATGAAGCTTTGTCACTCATTGCCGAACGAATAGTTTAATTGCATTGCGTATACGCAGTGGCCACGCAAGAAAAAAAATAACAAAGAAAAAAAGCGACAATAAAAACTGTAAATGTGCACATGCGCAGTAGCGGTTACCGTTGGAATAGTTAATGCCTCGCCATAGACGCAATGCATTGCGTAAATTAACAGCAAAATTAAAGTGCTGTGCTGCGGGCACAGAACACCACATGCATTTATCTATACGCTCTTATATGTGTGTGTGTTTGAGTGAGTGTCGCGGTAACAGTAGCTTTCAGCTGCCGGTTAATAATGACCACCGCACACATGATGATGTTGCAAGTTAACGCTGCGTTCGCGGGTAAAGGATTGGCGCACGCGCGCACCACGCCACTCGAAGCTAATTAATTCATTTGATTTGCAACAATAACAATAACCAAATAATAAAAAATATACTTATATGAATTCAATACATAAGCCCGCGGTCTTCTAGCACATTGGCGACTACTAATGCGAAAAGCTCTTTGTATACACACATACATAACCACAAACACCGTGGCGTTGTGCGCCGCCGCATTTGAGTGGCACGCGCCGAACCGGTCCTCGGCAGCTGCACCCAAACGCTGCCGTCTGCCGTTTTTGCCTGCTTGATCGGTGCCCAGCAGCAGCTGTTGGCAGCAGGCAGCACAATTGATGAGACATTCGATGACTCGCTGACTCGTGGCTAACAAACGATCAAGCCCGAAACACATCCATTGTTATATGTATTCATGCTTTATATGTATGTTGTGTATGTGTGTGTGCCGTGTAGATGAGATCAAGGAGTTGAGGAAGTATTTTGCGCAAAGTATCGTTAATGTTAATTCGCAATTTATAGGCAATTTATAATTGCTGATGAGTTATATAAGAAGGAGGTTAATTTAGGATCCTTAAGAATTATTAACACTAAATCAATTTTTAAAAGGTTTATTTATTAAAAAGTGGAAAAATTAAAGTAAAGTTCAATTAAAAATTTAAATTTAAATTAAATTAAATTTAATTTAATTAAATAAAATAAAAAAATAAAATAAAATAAAAATAAATAAAATAAAATAAAATAAAATAAAATAAAATTAAATTAAATAAAGTAAACTAAAATAAAATAAAATAAAATAAAATAAAGTAAAATAAAATAAAATAAAATAAAATAAAATAAAATAAAATAAAATAAAATAAAATAAAATGAAATAAAATATAATAAAATAAAATAAAATAACATAAAATAAAATAAAATAAATTAAATAAATTCAACTAAATTAAATTAAGTTAAATTATAATTAATTAAATTAAATTAAATAAAATTTTAAATTAAATTTAATTTATATCAAATTTTTCATACAAAAACTTTATGTAAATCGGTCAGTTCGTATGCCAACTATATGCTATAATCAACCGATCCGAATAATATATTCAGAACTTATAGCAATGCCTTGTATAATAACCCATGCCAAGTTTCGTAAAGATATTTTGTCAAATAAAGAAGTTTTCCATACAAGGATTAGACTTTGATCGATCAGTTTGTGTGGCAGCTATATGCTAGTATGAGCAGCTTCTTGGGGGAAAAAGAGCTTATGTAAAATTTCAGATCTATATCTCAAAAACCCAGAGACTAGTTCGCGTATGTGCAAATGGATCCACCGTTAGAGAAGTCGATTTTGACACAGCTCGTTGTGCTGCTCACTTATATTTAGTTTGTATAGAGTCTCCGATGATTTCTTCTGGAGGTTACAAACTTACTATTCACTATGTGCAGGATACAAAAAATAAAATTAAAAAAATGTAAAAAAAATATATAAAATAATACATAAAATTTTGTATATTTCTTACAATGTCAATTTGCAATTGTATGCCAGCCTTATAATTATAGTCTACTCTGTATTGAGAGCAGTTTTGCACAGCTCCATGCCATGCGCGCTCACTTTCCGACGCGTTGCCAACTAATAGCCGCATAACAATTGGCAAAGTTCGTGTCCAAAGTCTTTTAATTTAATTTTCTAAGAATGGTGATTGAAAAGCTTGGCTTTATGAGCACAATTAAATAACATTTCCTCGCCATTTTGTGCAACAACAATGCGTGAAACGGCATACAAACATGGCACAACCTCTCATAGCCAGTTTTATAGCTGCCTTTTAAGTGTTGTCTCGCCACACCTCGCCCCCAACACACTTGCCATCTGCCACCTACCAACATGCGACGTCGAGTGGTGTGCCATTCTAACGGCGACAACATCATTTAACAACATCTACCATCATAATAATGAGCGTTGTAGAAAATACTAACAACAACAACAGCAAACAGCTTCTAAGTATTATGGTGCCTAACAGTTGAAACTCTGAAACGGCAATAAAAGCCAACTACAATGGCAGCAAATGATAGCGCTGTAAAGAATAAGCAAAATTAAAACAACAAACAAATAAGCAGCAAAGTGGCAATAACAAAAAGAACGCAATCGTTTGACAGCATCATAAATATCCCGCATTGACGTGCAAGACACATTTGCGCTGCCTCAATGCGGCAACAACACCGGTAGTCTGTGCTTCGCGCCTAGTCCATGCCCACCGCCCCCTTCCGGACGGCAACGGTGTGCATGGCCTTTTTAAGTACCTTGTTGCTCATCAAAGCACTGTCGTTGCTGTTTTGCTGCGCTTGTAGTTGTAATGCTACGTGGGGTGAGCATTCATTCAAATGTGCAATGCACAACTCTATACAAATGTGTGTGTAGCGTATGTCTATGTGCTGCTATACGCCGAGTTGTAACCAACTTGTTAGACCACCAATATTAAGTGCCTTAGCACGAGCCTCACATAAATTTACCATCGATTCTAACTGTTCCTCTCCGCTAGCAAGCTCAGTTGCTGTTGCCTCCATTTAGCGTCGAGATTCAATCTCAGATTATGGCATTGACTGCCCTGTCGTTAGAGCGAGCATCTGTTGTGTGCTGCTCGCTCATTACCCATGGCGTATATATGTATATAGATATATATTTATGTATGTATAGTATATACCGGTGTATCTGGCTTTTTCCTGCTGTTTGCTCTTAGACTTATGCATTTGATTATATGGCCATGTAAGTAAGCGCGCGTGCGCACTCTTGTCTCTTAGACGCATATTCGCTGTTTGCGATACAAATGGTATTGAGTTGGCGGTAACGCCATATTAATTGAACTTGACTTTACACGGAACTGAATTAAGTTGCCGGCAAGTGATACTCGCAAGTAGGAGAGAGGCAAAAGTTGCATTAAATAATTTTAATTTTTCTTGAGAAAGAATCAAGTGTTCATATAGGAAAATTATTAAAAATAGCAAAAAGTAAAATAAAATAAAGAGAAAATTAGAAAAAGCAAAACAAAAATATAATACCCTTCACAGGTGCATTTGCTATGCCATTAAAGGTAAAGGTAAAAAAAAAACTTTTTTCTTGATTTTGTTCGGTAGGTTCATGTGGTAGTTGCAGGTCAGTTCATATGGTATAGTCGTCTGATCTAAGCAATTTGTTCGGAAATTATAGGGTAACTTTTTACAACAATTTATGCAAAATTTCGTGAAATGAAAAAGTTTTTCTTACAAAAACTTTATTTTGATCATTCAGTTTGTATGGCAGCTATATGTTAGAGTTGTCCGATCTCAACAATTTGTTTGGAGATTGTAAAGCTGTCTTTAACAATAATCAGTACCAAATTTTGTGAAGATATATTGTCAAACAAAAAAGTTTTCCTTACAAAAACTTCATTTTGAGCGTTCAGTTTGTATGGCAGCTATGTGTTATAGTGATCCGTTGGCGTTCCGTCAAATAAGTAGCTTCTTGAGAACAAAAGAACGTGTGCAAAATTTCAGATCGATATTCTCAGTGATTAGGAAGATATTATTTTTTAAAATTTTACTGTGTTTTACTGCAGTCCAACTGACAATTTTTTCGACTAATATCTGGAGTGATATCTGAAACATGTTTCGGTTTATTAAATATATAAAATATTCGGCAACTCAAGTTTTTTTATTAAAAATGTGGCAACTCTATTTCAGGATAAGTCTAAATTGTAAATTTTGTTTGTATAATGTACATATATGATATTTTGCTAACTCCTTTCGTTATGAAAATAATTGTGCTATAATTCACCAAGATTTTTGATATGTGGCAACTCTTTTTATTAAATTTTCAATTAGCAAAGAAATTAGAGTAGCTTGGAGTTATTTTGAACTTATTTTACGTTTGGCTTTTTAAAACTCTGATTTGGCCTTTGATGGACAGTAGTAAAATAGTTCGATCTTTGATGCTTCCATAAAGTCAACCAAATAGATATGCCTATATATAATCATATTTTATATTTAATATTTATAGATTACATTATATAAAAATATTTACATTATATTTACGGTTTATCCAATTGAAAAATGTTAAGAAATGAAGATTTGCAACTATCATTTCAAGAGCCTTTGATAGCATAGTTTTCCTTTTCTTTAACAAAAGAAAGAGTGACGAAAAATAGAATTCATATTTTCAACCAATATTTCACTCATTTCATGCCATCGCAATTACTTTTCACAATTTCTTAATTTCGTCTGAAAATAATTTACGCAATATTGCATAAATTTCATAAGGTCATAATAAATCTGCGGCACACTTAATTGCCTTATTGCCAATGCGTGCGACAAAAAGGCCAGCAGACTTCCAGGAAGCGAATACGTGTTTTCTTACGCATTGAGGTATATTTATACAGTCATACATACATATGTATTACAGTTTTTGCATACTACTTATATGTAAAGCATATTCGTGGCGAGCGTGCAAGCTTATGGTTTTACTGTCGCAAGATTATGTCTCAAATAAAAAATTTATTGCCTTGATCACGTTGCTCGCTTAAGTCTTCTGTTCGATTGCGTAGCAGCCGCACACGCCAGCGTACAAATTTCCGCGTAATGAGTTCACGAAAGTGACGCAGAAAAATTGAAAGAGTAAAAATTGTACATACGATGAAGATTATGTGAGTTAAGCCAGTGTCAAAAGACAGATGATGCAAAAATCGAAATGTAAAAATAATTTTTTTATTATATTATATTTTTTTTATAAGGAAATACCATTATACCGAATTCATCGACCAATATTTGAGTTATCATAATAAAATTGTGTTAGAAAGTCTTTCTGAGCAAACAAAAATTGATACCAAAATGAAAATAAAATTTTAAGACTTCAAGTAACTCTCATTGTCCCAATATATGTCTTTCCTTCCTCTGGTTGACTCTTCACAGTTAATACTGACAAGGGAGACATATACTTATCCCCATAAAATTAAATGGGAGTATTTCTCATAGACTTCGACTCATTATTTCCCAGTTAAAGAAACTGCGTAGTGGGAGATCAGGTGATCATAAACAATAAAATGGGCAAGCGATTTTTCTCTTAATGAATAACATTAAATATATGCCGCTTTTAAAAAATTAAGCAGGCACTCCGAAATAAGCATTCTACTTAAAAAAAAAATACGTACCTTCTTACAAAATGTCCGATAATCTAATATATTGAAAGCACTGCAAATCAAAAGTATCATTCTCCTTGATATACCCTAGGCAAGGTATACTCGTATGTATCAACTTTACTAAGAAGTTTGCAACACCCAAAAGAAAAAGTTGGAGACCCCATAAATTATGTATATAAATGATACGATTGTCGATTAAGCCATGTTCGTTTGTCTCTATGTCTGTATATAAACGAACTAAATCGTCAGTTTGAATGGAGCCATGTGTAAAAGTTCACGTAAGTGAGGAAACTTCTCTGAGCGCCATTAACCTAGGAGTGGCCAGAAATGATTCTTTTACATATGGCTCAAGCAGCTTACGACTTTCGTTCTTACTCGTAGACCAAGTATCCTCTGGGTAGCCAAAAAAAAAACATCCGTTCGAAGGCGAGTTAAAATGAGAAGACGAAATATCCCTTTGGCTTTTGAACTGGGTTTAAGACCCGTCATGTAAAAAACACTACCAACGAAAATAAGAAAGCAGAGGGAGGGGTCCTCGTTCAAAGCTGTTGTGTCCTTTAACTTGGCATAACCATGTAAACGGTGTCTATACAAATAAGGAAGAAGTTTTCAGTTTCTGAGATATCGATCTGAAATTTCGAACTTTTTCTTTTCTTACCGAGAAGCTGCCATACAAACTGAATGATCGGAAACAAGTGATTATATAGTATAGTAAACTTTTTCATCTTCACGGAATTTGACAGGGGTTATTACTTAAGGCAATAATGCAATCTCTGAGAATATTGTTTGGTTTGTATTACCATATCATATAGCTGCCATAAAAACTGAACGATCCCAGTTCTTGTAAGGAATTTTTGTGTATTAAAAGGTAGTATAGCTTACTATGAAAGGAGAGGGCTTTCTTGTTTCCATTATATTTATCGCCAGTAGCTCTTTTCCTATAATTTTAACCGACTGTATCCTTTCAGAATTCATCTAAGAAGCTGACTTATATTTTTACCTCATTTGTGTAATTTATTGGATCTTTTGCGTAAAAAATGAGGTTTTGCCAATATCTTAAAGTAAAATTTTTAATTTCTTCATTTACCAAACTAATTTTTGGTATCATTATGTTGTTTTTTTCTTTGTAAAAAGTCACATTGACTTTCTCTAATTCTCTAGTTGGCAACAATATTCAAGAGATCTGTGTTTTGGTATAGGATTGAGTAAGCCTTTCCTCTTTTTCTTGTAGATCTTATTTCTTTTTCGAATATTTACTTCGAGGGCGATAGTTATGAAAAAAGAGTCTTCCGCCAATGTCTTTTTATTAAAGTTGGAGTTATAAACATTACTAACTGATTAATTTCCATAGTAGTAATTATTTATGGTATTTGTGTCAAAGAAGCTCTTGAATTGCTAGTATATTTACAAAAACTTACTCTGGTTTTACTCAGACATTTCTAACTGAATCTAGACGTCATAGATGAAAATCACCTATGCAGTTGATTGAACCAAGCTAAGTTTACACTATTATAAATAAATTAATAAATATACGAGTACATGTAGATAAACAAATAATGAGCATAGATGAAGATATTTGTGTTATTATTACAATTTAAATTCTTTATATATAAAACTTAATTTCGATTAAAAGACTCTGCAGAGCTACACTGTACATCATTTAGATAGCATCTAAAATATCTAAAATATCGCGTACTCATTACACCATTCACTGTTTTACTGCTCCATTTCGCTTATCGCAACATGCGCCACAATTTATGTGCACAAATTAGCAGACAAACCGCCAGCTAATCCATAATGATCTAAAGCAAAACAGCAAAGAAATCTAAAAAGAAAAATAATTTGCTATAAAAAGAGACTACAATTTGCCCGCAGCTGTGCGACAAGCAATCAGCCATCAGTGCGCAAGCGCGAACCCCTTTTCGGACAGATCTAGTCATAAGAAGCGCTCATCTCTCGGCTGGTGTTGCATATAAATCTGCTGAGCGAGGCAAAAAAGGCGTAAGCAGACACATTTAAATAAAGAAATGAACAACATAAGCCGGCAGCAAACACAGCTAGCAACAACAACAGTTGCTGCTGTTGCAAAATGTTTGCCAGCGGACAACAGATGTGCGCAGCGCGCACGTGTGCATGCCAATTTGATATGGCGAATCTTAAGTAAATAAATGCGAAGCTCAATGATGAAGCTGCCGACTTTGCTTGAGGAATAAGAAATAATGAAAATGTTGGAAATAATATAAAAAGAAACATGAAATAGAATAGTGCTTGATCTGCTTTCATTAGCCGAGAATCTGCTATAGAGGCGACCAATACGCTTAAGCGCATGTTCGAAGCAACAAAGATGCAATTTCTTAAAAAGGTCATGACAACTGCCAACTGCATTATATAAGTTGCTGATTTGAAGGAAAATTTATGCCCAGCATTTGTTGATTTCAGTAAGAATCACTTAAAGCTGGCTTTGACAGAGTTGCGTTGACTGCGGTTGAGTTGAATTGAGTTGGGTTGAGTTGAGTTTTCGCTGCAAAACCAAAAACCAGCTGCAAAGCTACGAAAGTAACGCTAAAATATTATTTTATAAATACATATTCATGTACATCGGTATCCTTCCTCATTGCTGTATGTAATTTTGAAAGCATAAAAGTTTTAAGTGAAGCTGGGCTTTAGCTACACTGCTGATGTTTCAACGGATATGTTGTCAACAAGCGACAGCAAACCTTTACTCACTGTTGTTGAAACTTGTTCTTGGCCTTAAGTTTGAACTCTGCGTCACAGTGAAGGGCAACTAAAGCTGATGGGTGTTCAGTCGCCGTCTCATTTTGATTGGGTGGGGCTGATAGCTATTCGCTTGTATATGTAAGATACAGAAATTATAAGCGTAAATTTTCAAACCTTCAATTGAATTGAAAACTACTTGTATAAAGAGAGGCAGGCTTCAATGAACGGAAGAGAAGACAGTCTTAATTGACTATATGGTATATAAAATCTGTTATTAAAGGCATGCGAAATATATCTTCTTATTGGGTACCTTGTTTGATTTGAACATATTTCGAAAGTGTTCAATCACTGAATCAGTAAAAAGTCAATGAGGCATGTCTGACCACTCTTTTTGGCTATTTTTTCACATTTTTCTTACCTTCTAAAGCAAGAGTTGTTTAAAACTAAAAATATTGGCATCCATCTGACTATACTGTATATGGTTATCTAAAGTCACAGGATAGATTCTATTGTCTCTCTTCCAAATGGAGCACACATTTGGGGTTTTATTTGCTTTCAAGTCAGAAAAAACTTCAATTTATGTAATAAAAAACAATAAAATAAAAAAAATAATAATAACAAAAAATAAAAAAAAAAAAATATAAAAATAACACACTTTCACAGAGTTTGTTGTATTTTCATAAACAGTGATTCATTTTGTAACATTTTCGATTCCCTAAATGCCATAGCTGATTTCAGGAAGAGCACGGAAAACAAGTGTTTGGCGTGAGGACGATTCTTTTGCCATTTTTTTTGTTGTAGTTTCAGATAAAAAGTTTCAGATAAAAATTTGGATAAAAATTTGGACATTTTCGATTCCCTAAATGCCATAGCTGATTTCAGGAGGAGCACGGAAAACAAGTGTTTGGCGTGAGGACGATTCTTTTGCCATTTTTTTGTTGTAGTTTCAGATAAAAATTTGGAAATAATTGTGAACTATGCTACGAATCAATTCATTGACAAGCCTTGGCCATGTAAAAATTGTGGTCCATTCAGGCTAGATAGACCCGACAATATAACGTGCAACTTTTGAAAATCTTGGCTGAAATAAGAGCTCGATTGCCATTGCTTATATGAGAACTCGTATTAATTTAGTTTCAGCACACAAATATAATTTTATATCCTTCTCTAAGTGATACGTATGGATATTTTTTGGGTCAAAATAAAAAGAAAATTTTTTGATTGTTGTTGCAAGTGGCTCACAGTAGACTAAATTTTCTTTATAGAATGAACATCGAAAAAATATTAAAATCAATTTTTAGTATTGATTTGAGTTTTTGTGAGAGTTAAAAACTATATTTTCAAATTTCAAAAAATTAAAATTTAATTAAAAATATTTTTTAAAAATAATAAATAAATATGCAAGCGAGAAAAATTTAAATTTAAAAACCATTTTTTTTAATTTTTAATTATAGACTTGTGCCAAAATTTATTTTAAAAAGATATTTTGTATCAAAATTTTACTATCAAACTAGAATTTTTAATTAAAAATTAATATAGAATTTTTATATGAGGTTTTCGGGATTACATAATACAAAAAAAAAAAATATTAAAATGAAATTAAAATTTCGAATTAGATAAAATTTAAATTTAAAATTATTTTAAAATTTAATTTTTATTTTTTTTATTTTTAAGGCAGAAAACTCTTGAAAAAATATTAAAATAAAATTAATAAAAATTAATTAAATTTAAAAAAAAAAATATTAGAATAAATTATAATTTTAAATACAAAAATATTAAAATAAAATATTAAAAATTATATTAAAATAAATTTTTTTAATTCTATTTTAATTTTTTTTTCTTTTAGTAAAATTAGAATTTATTTTAATATATTTTCTTTATTTTTAATCCCGAAATTAAAATTTCTAATTCGAAAGTAATGTTAAAGTTATTTTAATAATTTTTGATGCGCTATTTATAACCCTTTAGTTTAGTTCTTAGGTTAAGTCAGACCTCTTCACTTTGTCTCGTCAGAAAAAAGTTATAATATGTCAAAGGATTCCATGAAAGTTTTGAATTTTGATTCCCTTAGTTTCCAGTTTTCGCAGCAAAATCTTTCTATTTCTATAAAGCTGGTAAACAGGCAATCCAGCACCGCTTCCCGCCAATTTCCACGCTGCAAATACACTATTAATAGTCAACACACACATACAACCATATTATAAGCTTTGCCTGGAAACTGGTTTAAGTGCATGAGTAGCTATGTACGTAGGTGTCACGATTTTCCAGCATTTGAAGGGCTAGTTCATAAAATCAATGCCAAACCGGACTTTGTACTTTGGCCTTTTACGATCTAAACCATTATACTGGTTCCATTTAACGAGCTTGCAGCAACAATATTTTCTTTTATTCCACCTTTATACTTTACTTATGGACAATATATTTTTATTATTTTTCATGTTTTTTTATGGCCAACTGGCAACGCGCTCATTTATTTGCAATTTGCGCGCAATTTTCCTGGCAGCATCTGATTTTCGTTTATCATATTCCACAGCAACGCGACGTCACCATGTTGTTGTTGCTGTTGCTGTTATTGTTTGTTGTCGTTTGTTGGTCCAGCTGTTGCTGTTTGCCGTCTTTGGCTGCGATTGGTTTGGTTTTGCTCGGTTGTTGTTTTCCTCTGCTTGTTGTTGTTGGTGCGTTGTTTGCTGACAAGTTGTTAGCACGTTCGGCGCGCGTGCACACGATTTGCGCTACGCTTCAGAAGGTGGTGGCACAGCCAACGCCAACGACGACGAGCAACCAAGTTGGTCCGGTCCTTTTTTAGCAGTTGTCGTTGTACTTTTGTGTACTTGTTGACTGTTTGCAATTGGAAAATCGGCTTCGCTATTAGTGATTCTTCTTCCTCCTCTTGTGGCTGCTCTCGATTGCTGTTTGCAGGCAATTCGCGCCTTTTTTCTAGTTTACACGCTGGTTTTATGATGTTTTAGCGCGGCAAAAACGCCAACAGACGAACATTGATTGTTCGCTAGAAATTTGTTGCATGTTGCATTCTTGTTCAACTGTGAATTCGTGATTCTATGGTGGTGGCAAGAACGCTGTTTACCGTTTTATATGCGGGTACATATGTCACAATAATTAGTTTGAAGCACGTATACGGCATATTTAATGCATTAGTGGAAGCATTAATACATAAGTATATTGAAGGTACTACGATCCTTCGAAGTGGTCATGGTACATATATATATATCTCGAATGTATCCAAATCTAAAATTATAGTTTATCTATAAAATGAGATTTGTGACTTTCAAAGTCTTTCTGTTAAAATAATTCAAATCCACACTCCAATAAAGCACTTTTCAAGGTCTGTTAGAGCTTCTTTTGACAGGATGGAGGTTAGTAACACTACTACTTTCCGACTTTATTTAAAATATGTGCTATAGTTAAAAATGAAATCAAAAGATTCAGTAGAAATTATTTTAATAGATTGAGTTATCATACTAACCCAGTTGCACTAGCCCTATTAGATGACTCAAACGAAATTAACCATCTTAAACGGCTTCATATATTAGATTTGCCATATAGAAAATAAGCTGTTTATAAGTATGTACATATGTATATCTTATATGCACTTCTGTATATTAGTTCTGTACTCGTTGGAGTACAGCAACTTAGGTTAAGTTAATGTAGTATTGCACAATTTTCTAATTGTCCTCGGACAGATTGTAAATAAAGGAAATCTAAAAAAAAAAAAAAAAAATGTATTTTTTTTTGTAATTTACTATTCATATTTTTAGTGGTTATTTATTAATTAATTAGTAGCTGATAAAGTGGAGAATATTAAAAATTGGCATGACCATGATTTTGAAACCAATACAAAAATTTGAATCTAGAATAATGTTGCAATATCTAATTCTATGGAAAAGTTTTTACGTAATGCCGACTGACCAAAAAAAAAACATTGCAACATTTTTATTGACTGTTAAGGGATCGTCTTAGTATGAAATTTTCAAAAAATCGATTTTTTTGTTGCTTTATCGGATAGTATACGCTATACGTATACTAAACAATCTCTCAAATTTTGAAATCGAAATTCAAAGTATTAGGGTCGCTATAGCGTATCTTATAGAAAGAAACATAGCGACTCCAATCTTAAATCCGAATTTGGTGATATGTACAGTTTAAGATATAGACAAGACTGTAAATAATACTCTATTAAAATCGGTGACCTGAAAAATCGTAGTTACCGTTTTGAAAAATACTATTCTGAGAAAAACGCATTTAAAGTTTCAATTCCAAACCAGCTTGTATGCCGGTTCAACAAAATACCTATATCTTCGAAAATAATTTGAATTTTAAAAAATCCTTTTGCAGACAAGCTCTTGAATAGCTGAACTTTGAAAATAAAAATAAAACTATATACATTTTTTTTAATTTTAGACCATATTTAAGGGAATATTTATTACCGCCTTTATTGCCCACTAAGTTAATACAAGCATGTCAACGCTGAATAAAATTTAATTCACACATTTGTTAAAAGCCTCGGATGGGATAGATACTGAAATCTTTAATTTTTACTGAGACAACTGTAATTGCGGTATATTATCATTGATGTCTGTTAGCGCAAAAATTAATTACTATAATTTAATTTCATGGCATACAAACGAATAGAAAGCAACTTCATAAAAAATTCAAAATAATTGTTAAATAATTTACTAAATCAGTAATCAATTATTACTGATTATTATATACCCATAGCAAAGACCCGAAACAAGCGAAGACGCACAAGAATTCGATGTAACAAACGCAATATACATATGCATATATACATGTATTACTGGGCAATATATGTGTATAGACAACACAGTTAGTTGTATTTCCACATAGCAGCGCCTGTAACTCTAAAGAAAAATTTAATATAAAATCCATTTTCAAAGTTTTTGCTGTCCTTGTACTTTCATACATGATGCATGTACGAATTACTTTTGAGATATTAATGATTTCATTTATTAATTATTTTTTTATTTCTAATAGCGAATAGTTTTAATGTACATACATATATTCACCTTGTAGTTTTACCAGAAATCGAGATAAACCATTTTTAACCCTTAAAGCCTCAATCACGCCATTCCCCCCTTTCTTTTCCCGACCCCAAGCCCACCGTACAATATTTTCCTTTAAATCTTGTTGTTTTATCTTCTATTTGCTATGGGATTTATCATGCTATAATATTTTTTTGGTTTCAAAAGTTATTGGAAAAGGGAATCGACGAATTCATAAAATTTTTCTGAATTTTCAGTCAATTAGTTTCCCAGTTTTCTGAAATATCTGCAAATAATCTTTTGCTCATATTTTGTTTAGAAGAAAAAATATTTTTTTCTTGCGATTCTTCTTGGTAAACCTTGGTTTCTCGTTTTTAAAAATCTCTAAAAAAGGTCTATCAATTTTAAAAATCTTTCCATGGATTTCATTGTTTTAATCCACGCTTTTACAGCAAGCCATGCATAAATGTTTCTATGTTTTTTCTAATATAATTTTTTTAATACACAATATTAACTATCTTAACTTTTTAGTTTTTTTATTTTTTTTATTTTTTAATTATGTATAAATTTCCATTTTATTTTATTTTTTTAATTTAATATTAGTTTTTTAAGTTTAACTTTCATTTCAACGTTAGCAAAGCCACATACTACAATTTCAGCCTCCAACTTTATTGGTTTATGTCTCTGCTAAGAAATCTCCACACTGTGCTCTTATAAGCCACACAATACAAACGCATCCAGCAGCCATACATATAGTTGATCATCTGTGAGCGAGGTGATCATCATAAACTTACTTATAAATGTGTATATGTTTACCCGCTGCTATGCCATTCACACACACACACATAATCGTTATTATTCACTTCACTCGTTGCTGTTGCTCATCCGTGTCTATAAGGTCTGCCCGGCTTGCGCCGAGTTGTTTGCCACTTTTATTAGCAACATCTTCATTTGATTTTCTGCAAACACAATACATACATACATATGTAGCTTCATACATGTGCAAGGCAAGTTTGTTTGTTAAATTAGTTGTTGCTGTTGGCGTTTCTGTTATTATTGTTTTTGCTATTGATGCTGTATGCTGTTGTGCCCAAGTGTTAATTTACGACAACGCAAACAAATGATCTTCGCTGTGAAGCGAGTAAAAAAAATAAATGGAAGGTAGACAAATAAAATAGAAAAAATTAGAAAAAAACACAGTAAATTAGCGCAAAAATGCCATGGTCGCGCTTACAATTAAAATCAATTGTCATAAATATTTTCCGCTTCACTTACGGGTGTGCCAATTGTCAGTGTTACCATGCTCGAGCTCATCTCGTTTGTTTCAAACGATTAGCATAATGAACGAGTGTGAGGTGTTAATTTCTTGAAAATATTTGAGTTATTTTTTACCATTATTTAGAATATTTTTTAAATGAAAAGTAATACTTGTGTGAAGCCTAAATGATACCGTAGCATAGCAACATTGCTCCATCCTGGCTGAATTGAGAGTATGAGGTTTTGAATCAAACCAAACTGAGAATAGTAGTGGATTACTCGGAGATTTCAATTGTAGCTAGATCCTTCTCCACTTGGTCTTTCCAACGGAGTGGAGGTCTTTTTCTTCCTCTGCTTCCTCTGGCGGGTACTGCGTCGAATACTCTCAGAGCTGAAGTGTTTTCGTCCATTCGGACGACATGATTTAGCCAACCTAGTCGCTGTCTCTTAAATCGTTGAACTATGTCAACGTCGTCGTGTATGTCGTACAGCTCATCGTTCCAACGACTACGGTACTAGCCGTTGCCAACGCGCAAAATCTTCCGTAAAACCTTTATCTCAAACTACCTATATGTGGTATCCTAAGACCGACTCATCAGAAGCTGTCATTGTCCATGGCTCTGCACCATATAGCCAGACGGGGATGATGAGTGACTGGTAGAGTTTTGTATTCGTTCGTCGAGAATAGATTTCGCAGTGGTCGCCATCAAAAGGGCGGTCTCTCATCCGAGGCTGTTTTCTTCCTTTCAAACATGGCGGGTCCCAAACCCAGTGTACAGCCCTGGGGAGGCGTGTTTGGCCTACTCATTTTACGTCGCTTTCAAATGGTTGTTCTTTGGTTACGCTGAGGTTACTTGGTTTAAGACCGGAAGTTGTGAGCTGATTGAGCTCTATGTAAATGAAACGTTTCTGGCCATTCCCAACTGAATGGTGTTGAGAAAATTTTCCTCACTTGCGTGAACTTCTCTGTACACATGACTCCATCCTCAATGTTACCACAACCTTTTCGACGTACAAACTGTACTTGTATTTCCATGTTGCACTGAGCATAAAAGGGATTAATGAACGACTCTAAGCTTATTGGAGTCTAAAAATTTATAAAAACTCTTCAGATAGTAAAATGAAATAATTCCCATCGAAAAATATTGGAAAGGTCTACTTTAAAAAATGTGTGAGAAAATTAGGAGAAACTTCCATATTCAGTTCCAATCAAAACTTCGAGGAGTTTGAAACTTTTTGACCCTTATTTACAGGTACATAGAAAACAGCGTCATTACCTTAAAATGAGACATAAATTCGAGAAAAACCAATAAAGTCCAATTTACTGTTAGGTAGGTTTACTTATGAGGTCGATCCGAACTGGAATCTCATTTGGACAGATTAGACTGCCGATTTTGGTACCTTAAACTACTATAAATGTTCATTAGACTTGGATGATTCCACTTCGCCTTCCTCCAACTTGAGTCCGACAAGATATTTAGCCTTACCGCATGAACGCCCATTGGAGTAAGAACTTCTATCTCCAGAGTCTGTTAAGAACTTCTTTACTAAGTGGTGAAGATTAAGTACTGCTTGCAGTATTTTTTTCAAGTTCATGTAAATATTTTTGTTGAAAATGTTTTCTTTATTATTTCTTAGCAAAAGGTCGTAATGACTTGCTTACCACTCACTTTCTAGAATCGGGAGCCTCTTTCATGGATTGCGTACATAGTTTTGGTTGACCAAACGTCACAAATATATTAGAGTCTATAGCATATTTAAAAAACTACAAAAATTTGACTGGAGAACTGCTGTGTAGAGTTCACCTAGAATCAATAATAATATATTGTGCAATAATTCCACCTGGAATAAGGTGAACGCTGAAGTACCACAAAAGTGCATATCCTGCTCGCTATAAAATATATTATTTCAATTAAAATTCAGAAGGCATACGCTTTAGCACACATACACACATATATTTATATGCCAAGAATTAAATTAAAAATTGCAAACTGGAAATTTCGCGCGTTTTCGCGCATCATCAGACCAAGTAATCAAAAGAAGAAAAGAAAAAAATCACGGTAAATAAAAACCCAAGCCAACTGGTCGGTTGCCAACGATAATAACAACAAAATGCCAACAGACAACAGAAAAAGACCGGCTAAAGTAGAATGCAAGTTGATAAGCGCGACTGAAGTTGGCAGTCGCAGCAGCGCACAGAAATGAAGAAAGGCAATCACGGCGAGGTGGAGGCAGGCAAGGGAAATTAAAACGCTGAAAAAAGTTAAGCATGGCCTAAACTACCCACCACAGAGCGTAGCTAAAAACCTAGCGATCGCCTGGTGGTGTTGAGAGCCGAGTCGGCTACTCCTGCGCGGCAGCGAACTGCACAGATTAGCGACCCTTCTGCTCCGGCTGCAATGACCACTGCTAATGGCGGCACTATTTCTGTTAGTACTAGGTACTATTACTGTACACATATATTACATATGTACATATGTATATGTATATATGTGGAGATCTTTTATAAAAGCTTGGCGAATTGGATTTTTATTACACACACACATATATACATAGGTACGCTGCAATTAATGCTGTAAAAGCGATTTTATGCCAGATCGAGTCTTGGCCAAAAGGTGAACGGATCGCTGTTATTGCACGGACATATACATATATATGTACATACATATATATTATGTTTGTATTAGTGTTCCTCAAGTACCGAGTACAATTTTTAGCGACTTAAAATAGGCGATAAGTACATACAAAGCTTACTACATATATGTATATTTGAAATCGAACTTCGTACTTGTATAAATGTATTTATATATATGCTTACAAACATATGTTTACATGTATATACACATACATATATATGTACTTACTACTTTACTACGTTTGCCTCGCTACTCGAGTCTACTACGTGCTGCGCGCCAACCAAATAAAAAGAATAAGCATGCATCTATATATGTTTAGCAACAACAAAGAACCAGTTTACTTCAGCTCGCTATCTGCTGATATGAGTGGCAGGTAAACAATAAGAAAGAGTTGAGCGGCAGCCAAGCTGGCAGGCGGTGTGGTGCGCAGAACAGCAGCAAACAAGCTCTATGGCCGCCATTTTGTTTTGGTGACCGGCTAAGCTGGGTTGAGACAGCTCTCTTGTTTGTTATTTTATTCGCCTTTCGACTTATGCTACACACAAGTGCTGTTTTGGTTGTTATTGGCTTGGCTTGGCTTTATTTTGCTTTTGCAGCTGAGTTGAGATTTCTTGTTGATTTTGTTTTTGCTTTGCTTATTTCGTGTCTTGAGGCGCGCTCTTGAGTCTGAGCACGCGCGCCAAACGAATGTGTCGCTTGTTCGTTACTTTTCAAGTTTGAAGCTCGGCGGTGGGTTCGAATGGTGTTGTTGGGGGGAATTTTTGTGCCGAATTGAAAGCGCGAAAAAAAATTATTTCTTTTAAGTTAGAGGTTAGGAATTATTTACCGTTTAAAAGCAAAACTTTTTTAACTATTTTTAGTAATGAATTTATTTTTTTTTTTGTTATTTCTATTTTTTATAATTATTAATTATGGATTTATTTATGTTTTCGTTATTTTTATGTTTTTATTTTTAGTTTTTGTAAATTTGTCTATCCAAAAATTTATTTCATAAATTTTTTTATATCCATTTTCATATTTCCATATTCTTAAGAGCTCACTCGTATAAATTTGTACCTGCAAACCTGCTGTTAAAAGCCTGCAACAATAAAAACATAAATTCCCTTTATACCTTTCTTCTTATTTTATGTTTATTATATTGCTCAATCCTTCACTTTTTTATACCTCATTGCTTTCCTCGAAAAGCCACTTTAGCCTTATGTCTGCTTCACTTTAAATCGATTTCTTATCTGCCTTAGCTGCCATAGTACGTGACTTGAAAATATCGCTGACGCCAACGTTATTTTTAACTTTCGCGACTTACTTTTTTAGTCCTTTTTAACGGGCCACCATAAACTACTCCATAATCCGGTTTTATACGAGGCACAGCGTGGCGAATAAAAACTTAAAGTTTTACCTGCTTTTGTGTAGTTTTCGAAAATCCAATAGCTTTTGTTTTTATGTTTTATATAAAAATTACCCTTTTAACAATATTTATAAATGCGAAAAATCCCTTGCTCAATTGTGCGCATATTTTGCGCCGTTTTCTCTTAGTCGGATGCAGTGAAGTTGTGTTAGTGGCTTGGAAATGTGAGGCATAGCCAAAAGTATGGCTTTGAAATTATTTTGTGCATACTTTCAGGCGTGTGAGGCGAGAATTTACATTTTTGGTATACAACGGGTAAACATACTGACCGCTGTTAAGTGTTAACGGTGTTCATTGAAATAACTTTAACAATTTTGTGTTAAGTATAACATAAATGTGTAAGCTAAAGTGATTAACAGGTAAATGAAATATTCATGAGTTATAAAACTGCTGCTGAAAATTTTTAAATTTATATAAAATTCGAAGTAGTAGATTTTTTCCAGTAAAAAAACCAAAAACTTTAAGATCTTCAATATGGAGGGAGGTTAACCTTGAAGGCTAAAATTAAAATATGTTGCTTGGGTTTAGACATTATACCGTTATTTAGTTTTTCTTTTCATCCCAAGTAAGTTATTTTTTCAATGACTATGGAAGTTCTCCCACATTTTGAGCGAATGGGTTACCCCTTCCGTAAGGATGTTTCTGGAATAGTACGATATATGGCTTAAAAAAATTTTAGCGAATTATCAAATGTTTGAAATTTTTAATTAAAATAGTCACAAATTCAATTCAACTATAGGGACTTTTGAAAATGCATATTACAAAATTATTTCAATAGAGTTGCCACCTATTTAAAACTTATATTTGTTTAAGAAAATTACTCGAATCTGCATATAAAATATATCAAAAAAATTTTTTTTAAATGATTTTACAACTGAAAAATAATGGAGATGTTCCTAGCTGCTTATGTTTTTTATTAATTTGTTACAATAAAATAGATATTAGCGTATTTTTTATCAAAAGGAGAACCCTTATGTAATATGTGAAGTTCGATAAATTTTAATAAATATTTTCAACATATGATCAAATTTGACCTGGATGGAAAAACTACATTTTACGCACATACATATAAAAACACTTTGTTATCAGTCTCTAAATAAGCTCCTTTTCTATTTTCTTTCCATATACTTATTATAAGCCTCGGCTGAAATATCCTTCAGGCCGTTCAGCGAATTCAGATTTTGTTTTTTTCGTTTTCGGCTCCTCTTTGGAGTGCTAGATCTTTAGAAAGTTTCGACTTCATGTTTATAGACTCTTCTGATTACGAGTTGTGATGTCTTTTATGGTAATAGGGTCGTCTGATACTTAAATAAACATATCTTTACCTAGTACATACCTTTACTCGACATTTCTTATAAAAAAGATTCAGGTGTTTTAGTACGAGTCTAGCATTTATTCATACCTAAAACATTAACCAAAATGTGTTGAGATACTCTGCTATATATCTAAGGCAAGTATAATGATTTTCAAACACTGTCTTTTTTTCAAAGATACGATGTGTGTGGATGATTATGTTGAGATTTTTTAAATTTTGCTTTGAGTAAATATATACGTTTTCTCAAAACAGATGATATATTAGTGTTATGAGCCTAAATTTCAAATTTCTTTTTCTAGGGTGATATAGTATATTAAATATTAAATTTTTATATCACAAATGTTGGCATACTTAAGTCTACTACTTAGAAAAATATGTAAAATTTAAGTATTTCTATGAACAATATGAAATGAGAGAATGTTACTGAATTTTCTTTTACAAATCTGTTAAGTTTTTTCTATTAACATCACTGTTGCTATAAAGCAGCTCGCTAACAGCAGTGAATTTCTTTTAATTATCTAACATTCTCTGCTAACAGTAATACTCTTAAGCAGAAAATAATTGCTTCTGTATGTAATTAACAGTTTCTGTAAAATACAGGAGTACTATATAATAAACACTGAAGTCTGTTAATCTGTTAGGAGTGATCTGTTATTTTAACAGCAACAGTTTTTTACTAACATAACACAGTTAATATTAACATTTATTTGCGATGTTCACTATTTATCCATTAACTTTTAACTCATCAACTTACACGCCCGAAAGTAGGCAACAAATACATCCAAGCTTAAGTGCAGCTAAGCATAATTTCCCTCTATGCTCCCGCTTATAAAACACAAGAGCGGCTTGGCTTATCAAATTGGCTAGTATGACAGGTAGCCAAGGCAAAGAGCGCGTCGCTCACATGCCAACAGCAACAATTGTTTATTTGAGCAAGCAAGCCGCGCTCTTAGTTGTTGTTCGAAAATGTTTGCTTTACAAGCACGGCATTATCACACACATGCACACACTGGCAAGCCACCAACTAAACGCGCTGCTATTAGGGATTTTTCGTTTACCTGTGCGCCAGGTAAATTCAGTGTATCGCATGCGGTAAAGAGTAGTGGACGTGATGGCGCAAGTTAGCGAAGCAACAACGCCAGTATAGAACAACAACAATGCAAGACAATTGCAATAAAAACAAATCAGAAGCGAGGAAAAAATATGTGGCACAAACTAACTCAACTAGAGAAATTATATGTTTGCTGTGAATAAATAGAAGAAGAAGAGCGCTAGAAAAGCAGCACGTGAGTGTGTATGTGCACGATTGTGGAGAAAAAGTACATGAAGTGCATGTAGTACACGAGAGTATGAATACTAAAGTACTAGTTAGTTGAAGTGATTTTGAGAAAGAAGTGATTACCATATTCGGTGGATTAGTGAAATCAAAGCGCAAGTGATGAGACAGAAGTGTTTGTTTTGAAGTTGTACTTAGATTTGGAGTAATTTTATTTGAATTTGAAGTAATGTTGATCTGTTTTATGAGCATTACTGATATCTTACTCCTATATACTCAACAGTTCTTACGAAAAATGTGCTGAGACACAACTAAAACATATAAGTAAATAGAAAAGAGCGCTAGAGCGCGTCTAACTTTGAGTGTTAATTAAAGCTGTGAACTCCTTGTAGCCAGCAACGTGCAACTTTTGACACTTGATGTCAGCTATGAAGCGAGCAGACCGTGTAAACGAAAAAAAGTAATTAAAACAAATGAAAAACATAAAGAAAAAAGCTTAGGAGACATAGTGAGCTGATCTTGTGTGACATACATAAAATTGAATAATGACATATGATGTACATATATATGCCTAAACCATATAAAAATAGAGTAAAAAACAACAAAGAGTGTGCGTAAAAACAAATACAAGTAAACAAAGGCAAAAAAAGCATATTATATTAAAGAAAATTGAAGACAAGTCGATAAGTGCCGCTAAAGTAACAAGCACAAGTTCAAGTTTCCCTGCTTAGTAACCATATACGCAGGCGAGACATATAAATTATATACCCGGACGGCGCAGAACAGGTGTAAAAGTCGAAAGCTGCGCTCGAAAGAGTGCAAACACGAAGAAGAAGCGCAATGCTAAAGCGGAAGGGAAGTAAATCAACAACAGTTGTGCTGTAGTTCCGAAATTGTTTTTGTTGTATTCTTTTTTTACGTTTTTTTTTTGCGCAAAGCAAAAAAGATACACTTGCCACACCGACCGAACACTTGCCAAGGTGTACGGACGGACGAACGGATAGGCAGACGCGCCGAGAAAAGGTGCGCAACCCTCATCAAGTGTGTGCTCATATTTTGCATATATACATACATATATATGTGCGTGTATATTTTAATATAAGTTTGTATAGAAAAGGGTATGCTGGTTGCAGCTAACAAGTGTGTGTATCAATAAAAATAAATATCGAAAGTAAAAACAAATGTGCTACATTGAAAAATAAATACAATAAATATTTCAAATACTTATATGAGTGCCTGCTCCCTAGAAAACACACCCATACAACAACAACAAAACTAACCACTACTAGCCTGCATTCAAGCGTGTAAACGCGGCATAAGCATTGCATATGTCAATTATTACCACAAATAACTTGCCAAAAGTGTTGCAATATCATAAATAATACTCAAAAATGTCCACTACGTCAACAAAAACAACTTAAGTAAATATTTTGAAAATTTTTGTGAAAAGAAAAAATCATATTTTTTACGCAAATCGCTGCCGAAACTTATAAACATGGATACGGTTGCTATTAAAACCGCGCCACCGCATGCGCCGCTTGCTGCCACACAACAACAAAATGCCATTCAACAACAACAACAACAGCAGCAGCAAACGTTGCCCGCCAAAGCGCCCAAAAATAATGCTGATTTCTATACGAAAACCAGTGTTGGCGCATTTTTTCAAACCTGCAAGGTGAGTTGTTGGTTTTTTTTTTATTTCTATAATTTTCATATTTTTTTGAAATTCTTGCGCTATTAGCTATGAAAGAATTATGAAAAAAATGTTTTCTAAGTCGTAAGCATTTGGGTGACACACATTTCAATTTTATTGCTAAACAAATTTCCCTAAGTTTTTTTTTTTATTTTTGTTGAATGCTGTAGTTGTTGTTACGAGAAAAACACTATATTGCATTTATAAAATTTTTGTATATTGATAATTTTTTTCAACTTTCATAAGTACATCTTTTCTTCTTTTTCTCTTAAAATTTGTGGTTTTTAACTTTTTCAATTAATAACCACTTGATACATTATAAAAAAATTAAAAAAAAACATAATGTT
Source organism: Bactrocera zonata (assembly GCA_037783105.1). Lineage (NCBI taxonomy): Eukaryota > Metazoa > Arthropoda > Insecta > Diptera > Tephritidae > Bactrocera > Bactrocera zonata. The sequence continues at coordinate 51,932 of JBAWJQ010002569.1, read as the reverse complement.
TTTGCATATTAAAAATGGAAAAAAAAAGATTTTTGGGACATTATAATCAAAAATACTAGCAATATTATATTTTTAATACCAAAAATAATATTTTGATTATAATAGCCGAAAAAATTTTTTTATGTTTTAATACCCAAAAATATTTTTTTTCTATTTTCAATGCCCAAAAATATTTTTTTTTTGTTTTTTAATATTCTAAACTATTTTTTTTTATTGCAATATCCAAAAATGGTTTTTATTCTAGCTGAAATTTTAAAAATAAATAAAAATGCAATTGACTAAATTAAAAAATTATATTATATAAAATATATCATAGCGTATAAAACTTTTCGGACATTATCAACTCAATTTAATATGGTATGCCTAAAGTATAGTAGGGACTCCTTTTAACTTCGGCCTCCACTGGCTAAGGCTTTTAGGTGGTAAGACGAAAATTGTCGTGCAAAGTGATCACTTTTTGTACCATATTGATTTACATTTTTATTAAAAAAAAAAAAAATAAAATAATTTTTATAAAACTTATACTTCCCAAAGAATTGAAACTAAACTGCGGCATTCAGAGGCATACTTAGTTTTTTTTTATCGATTTTTTAGAAAATATTTTTTTTCTAGTTGTTCTAAGAGTATTAATTTAAACTTAGTTGCCTTTGAGGTCCATTCCATGGATTACAACAACAATATTGTTTATGAGATCATACTTTTTCAAAGCTTAATGCGCCCACTGACTAAAAACGTCGATTTATGGGAATTTTTTAAAAATTAATTTTTTGATCAGTTAAAAAAACCAATAGGTCTTTACATGTAGAATTATATAGAGAACAGAAGGAATTTTGTGAAACTGGATTGTGTAACCACTGCTCCAAATTCGAAAAATTGAGAAAAGCGCGTTTAAAGACTAACTGAAGCAGCTGATTGGACTGCGCGGCTACCCTTTAAACGGCTCTAACTCAAAAACTATTTGAGATATCGTTTTGAAATTTGAAAGTATGAACTATCGAAATATGATATATCGTTTTTTTCTAATTTTCACAATACATATGTGTGCCACTTAACAATTTTTTCTTAAAACTGAAGACTTAAGCGACAAACTTGAATCGTTGTTGCCCAGAAAATATATAAGAAGTAATATATTGTATACTCATGAATAATGTTAGTTTTTACTAGGAAATGTGAGTTTTAGAGAACATACAACATAATTTAAGATTAGATATTTGCTGCTCAAGAGTTGTATTTATACCTTTAAAAACACAAAAAAATGGTATGTTGCACAGTGTCGTTTTGATTCAAGTTGAAATAGCTTTATAATTCTGAAAAATATTGATAAAATTGCGTAATTGATTTATTTATTTATTTCAGTTATTTTAACTACATACTTTTTTCTCATTTTACCGAACTAAATTATTACTAAGTAATATAAAATCATTCAAAATTAATTTATTTCGTTTACTTTTTTATTTTTCGACATGAAACTTTTTGAAATAATTAATATATTTTACATTAATTAAATTTTTTTGGTTAAAAATTAATATTTTTTATGTCAAAAATTATCAATTTTGTTAATTAAGTAGGCATTATTACTGCAAATACCTTTTTCCGGCTTAATTAAGAGTAAGTCCATTATTTTTTCAAATATTAGTATTTAAAATAATAGTAAATTTTCAATAAGTTTAATATAACGGAATTACAAAACAGTAAACAAATATCTAAATTGGATTTTTAAATAAAATTATTTAGTTTCTTTTACTTTTATATACTACTCATTTTAAAAATACTTTATTGCCAAAAATTTTAAAAGGCGTAAGAAAGTACAAAAAATATTTTTGAATATTATTACAATAAAATTTCAAAATGCGTTATAAACCATAAATAAAGTATTTTCTATTATTTTTAATAATATTAACATGAAAATATAGTAAATAAAATTAATCAGAAATTTCGTTTCAATCAAAGCATTTCATTTAAATTAACCCCCCACCCATTCATACCAGAAATTCCCAACATATGTTCGCAAAAATTTTATAAACACCAACAACAAGCATGCATACAAATATCCAGCATATGAATGTAGCAAAAACAATGTAATTATTGTAATTCAAACAGATTGCGCCGGTGCGCATGCGTCAATGCGCATAAAAGCTTATTAATTGAGTAGCCAGCGGGTAAGCACTTGCGCTGCAATTTACATAAATATCCGCGGTATGCAATTTTTTTCAGCCGAAACATTTAACGCTTTACACATGTTTGTACATTGCTACATGAGTATGTGTAAGTCACGCGAATAGCCAGTGGCCACATAGCTTGCACCCCTGCCTGCTTGTAATTCATGTAAGTCACACTTCACACACACATCACAGATGTGATCTATGGCTTTATTCGCGGCTTAGTTTCAATGAGTTTACCCCTTGCGTCGCATATACTTGCAGGTTTTATAACTTGAATGAAACTTTAATTCAAGAATTAAATAGAAACTGTTGCTGAGTTGCTTAATTGTTACTGCTGTTTGTTTTTGCTATTTTATTACTAATTTTATATGTATTTCGAGGCACATTACAGCAAAATATTTACTATTTTGTGCTTTTATACATTTATATATATATATATATATATATATATATATATATACATATATATATGCCACTTCTTTTCTATTTTATGACATTCTGTTCTGCTTGAAAATATTTTATATTTTCTACTTATGTTTTTATTTTCAAGCATTAGCCAAGCGGAAGACGCGTATTCCCCTTAAAATGTCATTAACTACACACACATGCACAAATGATTAACTTTGTGTTTTTAATTCTAACAGTAATAAATTTCAACACACAGCCAATAGCCACTTTAAAGCAATGAAAATTGTTGGTGAGCAACAAAAGTTACGCGCATTTCTTTCACAAATACAAAAACACAACTTTTTAGTAATATATATTCATATACAAACATACATACACATATAGTAGAAATAATTTCATGTATTTAATGACTGCTTTCGGCCACAAACAAGTGGTGTTCTTGCAACAGTTGTCGTTGTCGCCTGACTTGCTGCTTGACTGATTTGTTGGTGTCTTGTCATTTTTACTTAACTCTGTACGTAGTTATACATACATACATAGTTATATATATTTGTGTGCTATACGCTTTGTTTTGGTTGCTGGCAATGCTTGTAATGCACAAATAAATTGCTAGCTTATATTTGTACATGAAATGTGCTTATATATGTATGTATATATGACATGTGTGTATATATAATTATTTCTGTCCAATATAATCCTTATACATGCCTAGAACAAGGTTTGATTTACTTTTTGAAATTTTGAAAATTTTGCGGTTGACGTTAGACGACTTTTTTCTGGCATTTTCCAGTCTATTCCGTAAATTTTAAGGGCATTTTCCTCACAACTAGTTGCGGTGTTTGCTGAATTTAATTACTGCTGACATATAAGTATTTACGTGGTATTTTTGTCGTCCATTTTCCAAGCGGTTGACTTTGTTTTGGTTAGCATTTCTGAATATGTGCGGTTTTCGGTGTTTTGTCCGTAGTTTCGATTTTCAATATTCAAAACAAATTATTTAAATTTTTGCAAAATGGGGAAAAATTATTATTTATTATAAGATTATGGAGTATTTCGAAATTCATTTTAAATAAAAATAGTTTCGACTTTCTGCATTTTGTTCGTGGTTTTGAATTTTAAGTTTTTTTTAAACAAAAAATTCATTTTTTTATTTAAATAATTTATTTTAAAAATAACAATAGAAGTAATATTTAAGATGAAATTATATTTTTGATTACAAAAAGTTTTTTTTAATAAAAATAAGTTTTTTTTTGTTTTATATTTTAAAACATTTTGTGAGCAAATGATTCAAAGTCATATAGAAATAATATTTAAAGTGTATTATTAAAAAAATTGTGATTAAAATAAAATATAACTTATAATAAAAATTAAATTTAAACAAATTTTTGTAAAAAAAATATAAAAAAGTTAGTACAGAAAAAGTTAAAAAAATTTTTTGGTACAAAAATTAAAAAAAAAAATTGTAATAAAAAATTATAAAAAAATTTAGTACAAAACTAAAGAAAAACTTTTGTACTAAAATAACAATTTTTTAGTACAAAATTTCCAAAAACGAAAATTTTGTAGTTTTTTTGTAATATTTTTTTTTTTTATATAAAATTAAGTCAATATTTTGAATAAATAAAATATGAAAACTTCAATAGATTAGCATAATAGCATAGGACGTCTTCTGTCCGCCAGCTTTGACCCCAGTAGTAGCCTGAGCTTAGTCTTACCTTAATGTACGTATTTGCATTTAAAAAAATATGTATATAATACCTGAGTATATATGTATGTATGTAAGTACCATATACTTATTCTTTTGCTTTAAAGTCACTCGATTTTATATGTCTTGTCAAAGTCATAAGTTTTCCATTTCCTTTTCATCAAAATTTGTTGGTTGTTAATTTTGTTGCTTTTTTGGTTAGACACTTTTTTGACAAGTCATTTGAGGAAGCAAAAAAGCGTAGCTTGTCGCAAGTAAAGGGCTCACCGCTGACAATTACATTTTAGACTATTTCGTGGTGTTTTAAGTATGTGTAACTTGTTAGCTGAAAACGTTTTGAACAATTAAAGCGAATGAGTTACAAAAAATGAAATTCAGTTATTAATTTTGAGGAAAAAATTTTCTATGTATAACAAGTATTATATTTACAAAGAACATAAAAAAAATATTTGTTCGAAATTTGGAATTAAAAATAAAATACAAAAATATGTTGATTTCTGTTTTGCTACAAAAGCAATTTTTATAGGCTTTTCATATAACCAAATAACGCTTATATATATTTAAGTCTTCGTTTTGTTCGTTATGACTTTTTATTATTTTTTTTTGAAAAAACGACAAAACAAAAAAAACTTTTTCAACAATATTGACTTTTCAATAAATATAAAGTATGTAGTTTTTGTAAATTATGAATCTCTAAAAATTCATCATACTTCGTACCTAAAAGTTATATTTTGCAAATGCACTATTTGCCTTTTGTGTCTACTTTGCCATGGAATCAAAAATAAAAAAAAACCTAATAAAACTTAAGTATATATGTATGTACATATAAGTAAAGGGTGATTTTTTAAGAGCTTGATAACTTTTTAAAAAAAAAAACGCATAAAATTTGCAAAATCTCATCGGTTCTTTATTTGAAACGTTAGATTGGTTCATGACATTTACTTTTTGAAGATAATTTCATTTAAATGTTGACCGCGGCTGCGTCTTAGGTGGTCCATTCGGAAAGTCCAATTTTGGGCAACTTTTTCGAGCATTTCGGCCGGAATAGCCCGAATTTCTTCGGAAATGTTGTCTTCCAAAGCTGGAATAGTTGCTGGCTTATTTCTGTAGACTTTAGACTTGACGTAGCCCCACAAAAAATAGTCTAAAGGCGTTAAATCGCATGATCTTGGTGGCCAACTTACGGGTCCATTTCTTGAGATGAATTGTTGTCCGAAGTTTTCCCTCAAAATGGCCATAGAATCGCGAGCTGTGTGGCATGTAGCGCCATCTTGTTGAAACCACATGTCAACCAAGTTCAGTTCTTCCATTTTTGGCAACAAAAAGTTTGTTAGCATCGAACGATAGCGATCGCCATTCACCGTAACGTTGCGTCCAACAGCATCTTTGAAAAAATACGGTCCAATGATTCCACCAGCGTACAAACCACACCAAACAGTGCATTTTTCGGGATGCATGGGCAGTTCTTGAACGGCTTCTGGTTGCTCTTCACCCCAAATGCGGCAATTTTGCTTATTTACGTAGCCATTCAACCAGAAATGAGCCTCATCGCTCATCGGACACGGACGCGAAACACATTTCGAACCGAACACTGATTTTGGTAATAAAATTCAATGATTTGCAAGCGTTGCTCGTTAGCAAGTCTATTCATGATGAAATGTCAAAGCATACTGAGCATCTTTCTCTTTGACACCATGTCTGACATCCCACGTGATCTGTCAAATACTACTGCATGAAAATCCTAACCTCAAAAAAATCACCCGTTATATATGTTCGCATATATAAATATATATGTACGCTTATAATTTATTTGAGCGCAGTCTACCATCCATTCCATGTCTGTGCTGGCGTTTATGCTTCAGTTAGTTGGACTATGAGTCACACATTCACATAGCGGCAGCAACCACATACCCGTGCAATTACAGAAGTAGAAAAAAAAAACAAAAACAACACGAATCCAATTGATGAGAAAACCCCTTTGGCGTGTATGGGTGTGTTTGTATATATTATACTATGTAAATGCATGTGTGTGTTTGTGGGTAGCACAGCTGCGTTTGACTTGGAATAATTATTTTGCAGCAATTATCAGTTGGTGTTTGTTGCCAAGTTAGATTGAAAATCCCGATACTGTATTTGTCGAGTAGTACAATGGTTGTTTCGTGTATTCTTATTGTTGTTGTAATGTAATAAACCCCATTTGACTTTGATTTTCAAGAGATTGGCCTTAGGTTTTTTGAGTTATTTTGCCTTTAACTTTGTTTAGGAAAGGGTTTTCAGGTTTAAATGTTTCTTTTTTATATTTTTTGGATTTTTTTTAATTTTTTTACTCTTTTGGTTTGCTTTGTTATGAAGTTATGTGCTAAACTAATTTATTAATTAAGCGCGTTAGCTTGGCATGTATTCTATTATCAAGGTGAAGTTTAATTAATATTTCTTAGCAATTATTTATTTAATAATAATTACTTTTTAATAATTTTGATAATGCCATATACCTATTCACGCAATAGTTTGAGTCAAAAATTAAATAAATTGACTAATTTGCTTAATTATTAATTGATAAACATTAAAACATTTTCTATTTTTATAAATATACTGGATTTACATATGTATACTCGTATGTGTACTTAATATCAACATTGATTGGATTAATTTAAGACATAATTTTTGCAAGTCTTTTTAATTAAATTTTGAGGTCAGCGACATTGAAATCATACTCTGTTGTTATGATCTTTCTATAATAAAAATATGAAATCTGATATTATATTTTACAATTTTATTAAGACAAAAATTTTGTAGATAATTTTTTAAATGCATTAATTAAAAGAAATATTTCGCTTTTTAATAAAAAAAAAAATAAAATAATATTAAAATTAATTTTTTAATTATTAATATTTAATTAATTAAAACTTTTTTAAATTTATTAAATTCATTAAAAAAAATTGGTTAAATTAAATCAAATAAATTTTTAAATTCATAAGTTATAAAATTAATTAATTAGATTTTTTAAATTAATTTTTTTTTAATTTTAATTAAATTAATTAATTTTAATTAAACTAATTTTTTAAATTTAATTTTTTTATAAACATATTTGAAAAAAAATATATTTTCTCGATTATTTCTTTTTAAAAAAATATTTTAGTAAAGTTGTTTCTAAGCATTTATTATACACAGGTGTTGCTTTGGTGAACGTACAAAGAAATTTTATGATTGCAAAATATCTAAAATTTTTTGCAGATTATATATTATTATTATTTAGCCAAAGACAGTCCCACAAGCTCTGAATATATTGTGCAGATCGGATCGATGAATCATATAGCTACCATAAAACTTTTATCATTTTCAATATATTTTAACGAAATGTGGCATAGATTCTTATCCGTAGCCTGGGATAATCTTCTTTAGATGTAATTTTCGCACAAATTTTTCAGATCGGTCAACCGGTCAATTAAGCTGTTGTGCAAAAACTGATCGATCAAAATCAAGATAGAGTTCTATTTTCACCCATTTATGCTATAAGAAAAGCAACTGTGAAGGGTATTATAGCTTGGATACAGCCGAGGTTAACCTTGTTTTCTTTCTTCCCATTTATTATAATAAAAAAATATTTTATCAATTTATTTTTTTTTTCGCTATGTACTATTTTACTAGTTCCCAGGTGAAAATTTTTCTTACACATACACGCATATATTTCATTCCTTTATCCATAAAAGATAAAAAATAATGTAAAGCAAGTTCTCAAAGCATCTAAAAACAGCTGCTCTTTGATTTGTGTAGTAAATCCCTACAAGTGCTGCCAACAAGCTGCCTGTGAAGCCAGCTCTCCTTCGACTCTCACGTACATGCTCAACTTCTAATACGAAATTTTCACATAAAAACATTAAGTACAGTGTGCGTTTCGAAAACAAAATATGAAAATCAGAAAAAACAACAACAATTTTCCATAACACTGATTTTCTTGTGATTGCGCTCACACACTTATTATTTTTATTCTTACAAACATTTTCTTTTCATTTATATTTTTCTGTTTCAATTACTGCTTCTTTGCTGCATTCTTCGTCCTGCTGCTTGTTAATCCGCTAACAATGAATGCGCATGCGTGACGTAATAATGCATTGCCTGTCATTAAGGCAAGCAACATATATCAGAATTTTTGTTGTTGTGGTTCGGTTTGTGTTGAACGCAGTGAAATGAGTAGAATTACATTTTTTTGGTTGCTTACAACACCTGTGGTATTTTCATATGCATGTATGCGTGTTCGTGTGTGTGAGCATGTGCGTGAGTTTTGTAAACCACAGTAATTACAAAAACCAAAAGACAAGAAAATTTTCGGTTTTGCTGACGCACAAGGGAAGCTTTGACAAGCTATGCGTTTACAAAACATATAAAGGGCACGAAATTAGCAACATTTGCGTAGCCAAAAAATGGTTAAGTAAACAGCTTTGAGCTCGAAAAGTAGCTTGTTAACTTGTAGGCAACACTTGGATGCGTTGGGAGAAAGAAAAGGTGGCAAAAAAGGCAAGTGTTGACAAAAATATCATTTCATTTTGTTTTTGTAAACTATTTTCTCGCATGCTATAATATTTGTTTGCAATTAGTTTTTGATCCAATTTTTGTTTTTATTTAATTGATTCGATTTATTTTATTTTTATTTTCTTTTTTTCATTTTCTTATATATTTTTTAAATATATTTTTTTTATTTTTTTGTATGTGTTGTATTTTTGTTTATATAGTCACATATAAGCGCTTGTTGCGTTAACATTTACCCACCTTATGCAATCGCCTGCTACAATTTGCAGTTGCATTTAGCCGAGTCGGTGGCGTAGAAAGCCGCAAAGCGAAATTTCACACGCGCATTTCAATAAATAGCGTTGCAAGAAAATTACAGCAGAATTAATTGATCGCAGCGGTTGAGCGCCTTCAGTGAGACAGCAGGAAAGCGAAATGGCGCTTGAGCAAACACACATGCACATATATACACAGCTAAATGTTATCTTAAAACTTTGCTCGTTTTCGTTGTCAACGAGCCGCGGCAGCTTTTCCCCACTTCTTTCTTAAGTATAGTGTTGGTATATGCATATATACTACATGTACATATACTATATACAAGTATGCATGTGTGTGCTTCAGAGATTGTTAACATTTTTCCTATACACGCATGCCTACTTAATTTATCACTCTCTGCGTTTGTGACGTTTAAATAAGCGGAAATTTCTGTAGATTTTTTCTTATAACTTATGTTGTTGTTATCTTGTAACTCTTTGCCGCCGTGCTAATAAAAGCGAATGCGCTAAAATGCATAGAGCAAGGAAAATCCTAAACAACTCACAGCAAACATATAACAGTGGTGTGCTAAATACATGCGTGGCTTTGATAACTTTGTTGTTTATTTGTTGGTTCCATGTTGCGCGCTAATTGTTGTTATTATGCATTTGTTTATATATGAAATTACGTACATATTTATAGTTACATATGTGTAACCAGTGAGCATTTTGCTTTAGATAATATAATTTGAAATGTGGGAAAAATTATTGTTGCATTTTTGCTTATACGCCTTTGAAAATTGTATAAAAATTTAACACATTTTTTTGTGATAAAAAATTATTGATTATCGATACCAAAAAAATAAATTTGAATTATGAATTTTTATAAAACTACAGATTTTTTTATCGCAAAATAAAAAAAAAAATCACCTATTCTAGTATATAAAAGAACTTGATAGGAACTTTCAGAAAATTATCGACTTTGTATCGAACACAAAGTTGTCTCGATTTTTTTATCGAATGTTGACTTCATATTCATTTTTTATGAAACCATAGATTTTTTTATTGTATATGAAAAATATCATTTTTTTCTTAAGAAAAACTTAACTTGACATGTAGTTTTAGAAATTTATCAACTTTTTTATCGAAAACAAAATGTTATCGAAAATTAATTTGATATAAACTTTTATGAAACTATTGATTTTTTGTCAAAATTAAAAAAATATCGTTTTTCTAAAAAAAATATTGATATTTGCTTTTAAAAAATTGTCGACTTCTTATCGAAAACAAAATGTTATCGATTTTTTTGTTGATATTTAACTTCTCATAAATTTATTTAATTTTATAGCATTACATTTTTCCAAATTGAAAGAAAAAATCGTTTTTCATGAAAAAAAATAAATACTTTGATATGAATTTTTAGAAAACTATCAATTTTTTATCGGAAAATTGATTTCATATAAATTTTTATAATATCATAAGTTTTCTATTGTTTTTATTGAAGAAATTATTGATTTATTGTATTGAAAATGAACTAAATTTTTATAAACGTATCGACTTTTATCCCAAATGAAAAAAAATTATATATTTTTTTAAGTGTTTGTAACGCATTTTTAAAAAATTTTAGACTTTTTATCGAAGACAAAATATTATCGTTTTTTTTTTAACGAAAACACATTTCACATAAAGTTTTATAAATTTATATATTTATTATTAAAAAGAAGAAATGGTCGATTTTCTGTATTGAAAATAAACCGAATTTTTTATCCAAAAAGCAAAAATATAAATTTTTTTAATTAGTTTGATTTAATTTTTTTTTTAAATTATCGAATTTTTACCGAAACCAATTTGTTATCGTAGTTTTTTTATCGAAAATAACTTCGTATATCGAAAACAATATGTTATCGATTTTTTTATCGAAAACTAATTTATATATTTTTTGTAAAGGTATTTGTTTTTTTTTGCAATAAAAATAAGAAACTATCGATTTTTTTTATCGAAAATAAACTTGGAAAATAAAACTAATTTACATTTTGTCATAAATATTTTAGTATAAAATAATAAATTATTTGTTATTGTTGTGAAATATTTAGTTATTTTCTTACGAAACCTCAAATACAACAATGCAAAAAGCTCCTAATGGACAATCTAGCAATCAATCCGTCTGACTTTGATCAAGATAAATCGTTTTTTGTATAAAATATGGTATGAATATAGATAAAGAATTTAAAAAAGTTCAGCATCACCAGCAGTTATTTGCCCTTGCACTAAAAACCTCAACCCGTTAGCACTTAAATATCAACTGAGATTGGCTTCTGTAATGCATCAGCATGAGGGCTCCTTAATATGTAATATTTTTTCAATGCATTCACTGAGTATTTATCGATGCTTTCTACAGTGATTTGACCTATTGTTAGTATATGCGCTTTTCATCATCACGTAGTGGATATTTGAAAAAGCTATGCTATCTGCATCGACTGTGGAGACAATAACCACAGGAATTATCAGTGAATCGTATATGAAACAAAAGGAAAAAACAAGTTTCAATACATTTATAGCCAAAAACTAAAACTTAAAAAAAAAGTCCAACAAATATAATAAATGGAAATTTCATTAAAAATTTCTTTTTATAAATTTATTGATGAGTTTTCTTAATTTTTTTCTTTATAAATGTCAAAGCTTAAGATTTTGCATGCGCTCGGTAGGCCGGATATACATTTTTTTGAAACTAAACCGGAAGTAATAATGTTACTAATCGAAACTATCAGAAATTAGAGCAACTTGAAAAAATAATCTGCCAGCAAAAATATTTTTTTTTTTATTATTCCAATCGATCCATTTTGCATAAAAAATCAATTTTTGTAATTAAATTATTTCTTCACAAGTTTATCCGCATAAAATATTCATTAAATGTGTGACATATTTTTCTTATGAATTTTTATATACCACAAACACGTATATAGGTGCATATTTATGGCTACACTTGCCCAAAAAAGCCCATAACAACAAAATATATCGTTTGCTGCCGATTAGTAGTTCTTTTTGTTATTTTTATTTACTTTTTTTCTAATGCCGCTCAATTAAATATTCAAAGCCGAGCTGAAATAGAAACCAGAGAAGAAACTATTTAATCGACTGTTGGTATTCAGCCTATGCTTACCAACATGATTTTGAGCTCAATAAAAATCAATTTAATTCAATCGCCCAAAAATCGGAACTCATTATGCAAATTTTTGTTGTAAAACACTACAATAATGGCTAGTTTTGTTTTTGGAAGTTATCAGTTACAACTGCTTATTGTAGTGGAGGGAAAAAATGGTTAGAAAAAATATTTTTATTAAAAAAAATGTTTATAATATTAAGTCAAGTATTTTTATTGAAAAAAATATTTTAAAAAGTTTTTTTTATAAAAAATTTAATGACTGAAAAAAAAATTACAATTTACATTACCACCAACCAAGCAAATATTATCAATCAACAAGAAAAAAACATTCAACAATTTGTGGCTGCCAAATTAGTCAACGCTCAACTTGCTCCCAGCTTATTGCTGCTGTATTGACCACCAACAACAGCGAAAGCTTCGCCAAAGCCAGTGGCTGGGCATTTTCTTATCCGCTTCAAGCTACCAAGTGTTGCTGGCTCTTTGCCATAAACATACCTGCTGTATTACTATCGTAAGCTGTTGTTTGTATATGTGTGTATACATTTACATATATTTGTGCCTTATGACGTTAAGTGGGAAAACTTTCACAAAAATCAAATGCCCTCCAATGCGCTCGAGTATTTGTATCAGCTAAATTTTCTTATAAACAATACAAGTTTGTGCGATTGCTTTCGAGTTGTTTGGTAGCTTATGCTAGTTTGGACCGCTTGGTTTTTACTCATAATTAAGTGATTTACATAGCGGAATGAGCAGTTTTTTCTCTTCCTCTTATGCTTTTTTCTGAGAAATTGAAAATGAAATTATTGATAAATTCAAAAGGGAAATTTTTCGGTTTGAGATAAGTGTGTGTGGAAAGCAGGTTATTATTCAGTTATGCATAATTTGATATGCAAATATTTAAGTTCAAATGTGTAATGTCGAAATTTTATCAGCAAGTTCGTGACTTAAGTCTTTTGTTGTTTTTTGTTTGGTGTTTTGTGTATTTATTGCGCTGGGTTAAGAAATTTGTTTTGTATGTGGTTTACATGTATAGTTGACACTTTTTTGTTTTTTTGTTATGATTATTGTAAGATAAAAAGAAAAAATATACATATGTATGTATTTTAAATATTTAAAAAAATTTTTTACACACATAATTTTTAATGATTTTTTTTTTTAATCTATGCAAGCTATTTCAGAAGAGTATTTATTATAATTATTGTAAAATTCAAAAAATGTATTTGTTTTTTTTTTTTCAAAATTAAGTTATCAAATTTTTTATATTTTATATAACAAACTTTTTATATTTTTTTACTGATTTTTTATATTTTTATTTATTAATTTTTATTTATTAATTTTTCTTATTTTGTATTATTATTTTCTTTTTTGTTTTATTGTATTTTTTTATGCGGGCTTATTTACTTTTTCACATTTAATTCTATCAACTTTCTTGCTTATTTTCTATAGAAAAAAACAGTTTACCGATCTCTTTATTTTCCTCCATTATATAACACTTCTATTATACTAAACTCCGTCGCAGTGTTCAGCAGCAACGGTTATAATATTACTTTAGGTCATAAAAATATAAGCTGATTACATTTCCTGGTAGCAAGCCAATAAGATTTTATGTAAACACATTACATTTACTCCTATACACATTTGTTCTTTGAAATTTAATTGTCATTGATATGTTTGTGATGAAGGCAACCAGTGTGGTGTGCGTAATTTTATGCTGTGTTAGATGATTTTGATGGAGAATAGAGAGAAAAAAATTAAAAAAATTAACATTTAAAATCACAAAAATATAAATTGCATTTTTTTAATCACAGTTTTATTTTTATTTTTTCAAAAATAAAATTTAATTTTTTTTTCAAAATTAAAAATTTAATTTTATTTTTAAATTAAAAATTTAATTTTTTTCCAAAAAAATTTTTTTTTTTAATTTTGTTTTTTGGACCTACTGGCACTTCCCAAAAAAAATTGTTTTTTGTGAAAAATTTTACACTTCGTAGTGGCTTAAAGAACTAACAAATTCGCGTATTATTTTATGCAAATAATATATTCATAGCAAGTCTTCGGTCAGCTCAAATGCAATAACTGCCGCTGGAACTCTACTAAATAGCCAATATAATCCTTAAATGCCACAATTACACAATACATAGTACTATTGATTACCAAGCAGGGCCACAAAGTACGTGCCTAAAAAACTAAAGCGTCCGACTGTGTTTCTTATGTTCTTAAATCCGTCGCTAGCTAGCCCTGCTATGACGCGCGGCGCTTTTAAAGTCATATAATGGCAGCAATGCCGGAAAGGACACGTTCGCACGTGGCAGCATGACATGCTGAACATTTCAAATAGAAGTATTTCTAATCTCACAAGCGGCTTTCACTGCATGCCTTGCTAACCCTCATACGTATATATGATTTTCTATGTTTGTATACGTATGTTTATATGTGTGTGCTGCTAAGATTGTAATCCCACACTTCCGTGTTTTTGCTTTGTTCCTCCACCGCTGATTTCCTGCTCGTGCTTATCAGTGATTTATTGTAAATAAAAAGCGAAAATATTTCACGACATGAAAATGAAAGTCATCGGATATAAATCACTCGGTAATTTTTGTAGAGTACAATGACTGTTTGCATATTTATACAAAAATGGATTATGGACGGCAACCTTTATTGTTGTTTATATGTTGTTGTTGTTGGGCTAGCACACGTTTAGTCACGCTTCGTTGACCACACCGCCAGCTTTGCTGCATTATTTACAAAGCAACAAGCATATTGCTATATATAATATTTAAAATGACATAAGTATGCGCGGGTGTGTGTGTGTGTGACTAGTTGAATGCCCACCATTTATTTTATTATATCATAACGTTTAATTAGCATAAATTGTATGGAAATCATATTAATAGAGAAAAAATTAAAGCGAAAATTTTAATAAAAATTTAATTTTGAAGGGGTGAAGAGCGAAAGAGGGGATAAGAGCGCGAGAAATATCAGCCTCATCTGTTTGGTTATATTTTTATATGCTGAATAGGATATAGTAAGATTGCCACGAAGTTTGTAGTAATCAGAAGAAAATGTCGGAGACCCTGTAAATTAGATATACAATATCAATGATAGGAGTGTGGATTAGAGTCAATTTAGACATGCCTGTCTGTATATACGAAAAATAGTCATTCAGTTTTGAGATATCGATCTGAAATTTTGCACAAATACTTTTCTCCTCAAGAAGCTGCTGACTTGTCAAAACTGTTGATATCGGACTACTATAGCTTATAGTTGTCATGCAAACTGAACGATCGGAAACAAGTACTTGTATGGAAAACTTTTTTATTTTACGAGATATGCTCACGAAGTTCGATATGGATTATTGTTTTAAGCAATAAAGCAAACCCTGAAGAAATCGTTCAGATCGGATCACTATAGCATATAGCTGCCATACAAACTAAATGATCAAAGAAAAGACAAAAGTTATTTTTATACCCTTTTATGCTATAGAAAATGCATCTGTATAGGGTATTATGGCTTCGTTGAGTAGAAGTTAACGTTTTTTCTAGTTTGCATAAAATTATTTACCGTTTTCCACTTCAAACAGTGCTCTGTTGTCATTTATGTTGCCCACGTTCGCATGTTGCTTGTGTGTATGGCTATGTGTGTGAGTGTGTCTACGCAAGATAGTCCCGACTAAGAAGAAATCATTTTGAAGAGTTAATTAATATTTTCATTACATTTTTTATTGACCGTTTTCAGCGCCGACTAACGTTGACAAGCGACATGCAACAAACGCCTACTTGAGCTTGGTTTACTTCATTTAAGTTTGCTTATAGAGCGGCTGGGCTTTAACACCAACAATAAAAATGAAGAAAAAAATAAATATATGTCTGTTAATGAAAAACTGAAAGCGTTTGGTCATTTACCTTCCGGTTGGTCAGTTGAGCGCCGCGTTGGCGGTTTTTCATTTTCGCTTGCCGCACAGCGCCATAAAATGACACAACAACAATAAGAAACCGCATTGGAAAATTCGTCATAAATTCAGTTTTGTCTCTCAGGCATTCATTTATTTTCCGTTATTAACATTTTTAATTGTATTTTGAGTGGTTTGAGCTGCAGCAGCTGTGCATTCTCATTGCTGCTCTTAGCCGCTATCATCTGTTGGCGTTTATTTGCCGGTTGCCGGCCGCTGCATGGGCGGAAGTGCGTGTGACGCCACAAACCCACGTTAAGTGTTCAATTTATATTCGATTTAACCTGAAGCAACTGTTCGCTCGTGTTTTTGTTTCGCAAATTTCATTTAAGCGCCCATAATGCTCTTGTTTCTTTCAAGCAAATATTATTTTTAATGAACCCGATTTAATTTAAGTCAGTTAGTCGTGGGTATTTGAGGCCCACACAAGTGTCGCTTTGAATGCAATTGTGAAAAATATTATTTTTGTTGTTTTTGTTAATAGTAGGCGGTTTGTAAGTGGTGACACACTTCATTTAACGATTTCTACTGGTCATCATTTATTAGTTTTTAGTCTTAAGTAGCGCAATTAAAGCGATGGCTCAAAGTCATTAGGGGTAAATTTAATATTCGGTTGTATTTGTAAGTCTGAGTAGTCGAGTTCGTTGCTTAAGTCTTTCGTTTCTGTTGCAGGAAAGTTGATTGTTTATATTTTTGAGCAAAAATTTGGTTTCTACGAATAAGGAAGTAGAGCAATCAATAATTTTCAAGGCTTCAAAGTCCAAATTACTTCGTTTTTATATTAAAATCATTCCTTACAGACATGCTCACATATTGGTTGAGCTAAACATTCCTTGAGATTATGAATCTGAGAAGAACTTTATGTATTCTTTGATATCTGAAGCATAAAAACTCATTGCGAAAATCACTTCTGCGAACTTTGGTTTCCTTAGTTAGTGGAATTACTAATCCCAGATCACGTATGATTTTTTTTAACAAAACTATAGTCCCCCTTTTGTCTTAGTAATTTTTTTTCTATTCCAGTCGGGGAATATCCAAAAATAAATGCAATTCAGATTGGTAATTTATTTTTAAATTTTTTCTGAAAAAAATTAGTAAGAAAAAGGAGAGACCATAGCTTTTGTTAAAGAAAAGTCATTGCCTCAGTTGTACTTCCAATCTCAGCCTGCCTGAGTGCCTCCATTGCCTATTTATTTAGCCATTACCGACACGTCATATGCACTGAGATTTGTATATCCAAATCAAGTGAACTTGTATTATTTTTAAGGTAATTTTTACAGTTGCCCAAAATGGTGCAGCGAATGTGTGTAATTAGTGTTATTAGTACAGGCATTGTATGAGTCAGATACCCTCTTTTTATAAAAGGTTACGAACGATTTGCAATGCCTTTTTAAGAGTTAGCAGTAAAATGTTGATTGTAAAGAATTTGGATTTATTTATACACTTTTTTGTGATTTCTTTTTAGCTTTTTATTTTAATTTTTATTTATTTTATATTTTTAATTATTATTTTTTAAACAATATTGCAATATTTTTTAACTCTGATATTTTACCTATTTTCTTTTTATATATTGCAAAAATATCGTATTCGAATAAGATTGTTGGTATATTTATGGTATAAATTCTAAAAATAAAACATTTGTTAATTAACAACAAATAATTAAAAAATAATGCTAATCATTAATATAAATGAACTCTGTTAGAATTTTTTTTAGAATAAAAAATTTCTTTGGTTTCTAAAAATAAAGTTTTCTCTTAAGTATTCTTTAGAAAAAAATATTTTTCTCATACTAAAAAACTCTTTGTGAATCCTATAAAGATTCGTACTTTTGAACAAAAGCTACTTTCCTGCATTATTCGTAAGAAACAAAGCATCAAGGTTATATTTTAATTAATAATGCAGCTTAAAAGTAGCAAATCATAATGAGTTCGCGTGATTGATGCAGATAGTGTAAAAGGAATTTGTTGCTCTGGAAGATGAGCAAATATAAAATAACATTTACATAAATACATATGTGCTAAGCATATTTAAAATAGCATTTATGTACTTGGGAGTTCATACATGTATGCAAATGTACATATTGTATCTATGGTAATATAAGTATGCAAAGCTTTATAACTACAAACAACATACCTCTTTCCAATCCGGAATAATACATTTTATATCATGTACCTCATTTTCACCCCCACCACGCTGCCCCTCATGTCTATGTAGCTTCTTCGGAATGTAATTGTAGTTTACTACTAATGCCTTTTGTCTCCACCTTTGCTTGCTATATTATTTCATTATTAAACAATCACTTTGTTTTACTTTGGTAGCAACTGGAACCAGCATCTCGCTGTCACTACTCACATTTCATTATTTATTGTGCGCAGGCGTGCAAGCACACATTTACAATTTTGCAAACATTTATACAATTGTTCATATATATAATGCTTAGCAAACACAACTTGCATCATTCGCAAAGTCAATGTATTTGTTTCATTTGCAAATCGAAACCATATAGCTTGGGATTTTGCTTGCAAATTTCTTTTATACAAAAGACTTAAGCGCGAAACTCGTCTGCAAACATACTTATAAATAATTAATATAATATTTATTTGCAGAACTGGTTTAGTGATTCATTAAAAGATATACGAGACATTTAGATTGTTTATGAAACAGCTAAAATTTTGAACTAAGATACATATTTTTTTTAAATTCTAATTTATGTAGATACATATATGCATATTTTTACTCATTTGCAATTCGAATAAATATGCAAATTTTTTTTGCTTGCTTAACTTGGCAAATTTTGTGATATAACGTATTTCAAGAACATTTTCTAAATCCCGAAATTTCGGGATTCCGCCAAAAAATGAAAATTTTGTGCAGTACCGCATTTAAATCAAATTTTGTAAAATCCCGAAATTTCGGGATCGCGAAGAATGTAATTCGGGATTCAGAAAGAATTGAAAATTTGTGTGAAATAAGTCAGTTCAAGAACATTTTGAAAATCCCGAAATTTAGTTGATCCCAAATAGTTTGTGTATGTATGCAATTAAGGACTCCAATTTTTTTTTAATTCTTGGAATTTATATTATAATCATTAATAATTTAAAAATATCACAAATTTTGTAAATAACTCTCATAAATTATTTCGGGATCTCGAATCTCTAAATATCGAAATTTCAGGATCTCAAATAATGTTAGTCGAAAATTTTCGAAAAAAATAAAAAAGCTGATATTTATCTAATTAAAATAAAATTGTGCTCATTTCTTTAGAGAGTTTTTGAAACTTTTTTTCTTTAAATAAATCCCTAGAGTTACTTTCTAATTTTAAAAAGATTAACGTTGAGTATTTTACATTTATCTAATGTGAACTTTCTACATGTTCCTTTATATGTAGATATATGTGTATGTATATATTTTTGTAAGTATGTACCTAATAATATGCGCATGAAGTAAGTACTCTAGCTTATATGCTCGCCACTCCCATTCACCGAGGCGACGCGTGTTCATTGCTCTAATTTCAGCACATTTCCAATTTGGCTGTGCACTTTTAAATTACAGCGTAGAGCGCACGTAAGGCAGCTCAAACGCTAGTCGGCTACTTGACTAGTTCTCTGGCAAGCGGCTTGCTGTTTGTCTGATTTCTGATTTTTTTTGTTGCCGTTGCGAACTTACTTCACTGGCTATCTACCGCTTCATACATATATGTATGTATGTATTTTAATGCTTGAAGTGCAGCTGGACATTTGGCCATTTGGGCGACCGGTTGCCCACTGCCGTTTTGTTAACTGTCGCCCGTCTATCCAGCTTGCGCCCGCTCGTACCTGCCTTATCTATATGCGAGCCTTTTGCTCGACTTTTAGTGCGGACACCACAATTTTCGTTTGTGATTTTGCAATTGCTGTCAGTTAGTTGAATTTGTTGCTGCTTTCAATGTAATTATTTTACTATATATTTTTTTTATATACATAGCTCTTGCTGCCGTTATAGTTTGGTGCAACTGCCAACTGCTGCCATAAAATATTCGTTGTCGAAAGAAACGAGTTTAGATGTTTTGTTAAGTCGCTCGGATTTGGTCAACTTTGTGCGTTCAAAGTGACAGTTACAGATTTAATACAGATTAAGTTTCGACTTGGATTTCCTACTATAACAACAAAAAGCAACAACTAGTGTTGCCAGCTAGTTGAATGTGTATTTTTTTAAACATTTTTATAGTTTAAAGTTTTTTGCATATATTTTATGTGTCTTGAAATTGTTGTTTTTTTTTTTTTAATTTAGCGTTTGGCTTTCAAACGTTTGACATATCTAGTAATTTATTTTTTTTTCAGCTTTAATATTGTTTAATATCTACTTACTTAGCTTCAAACTGAGTTGCTTAAATTTTTCTCAAGATAAGCTTGCTTCAATCTCAAACTCTGGACAGCTTGCTGCTTGTCACAATAGTTTATATTATTATTTAAGTGACTATCAAGGCGTGAGCGTGATATGTTTGCCTTCGGTTTTTAATCAGCATGCAAATACGTACATATATACCGACTCTATTCATTTTTTTTTTTTTTGATTTCTCAATTATTTTGCATAAACTCTCTTATCATTTTAATCACTTTTTTCCAGTTTTCAGCATAAAATTGGCCAATTTGCATACATTTGCAAAAATAATTTGTTAATGTAATTCATGTAGGTTCACAATACACTGCTGTATGAATGGTTAACGAACGAGTTCGTTGCTTAAGTGTTTTGCTTGAGTCAATTTATTTTCTTATTTGGCCTCATTGGGCGGTATATTTCGGGGAATTTTATGTATGTGCTTTGAAAAAAGTTAAAATAAAACAATTTTTATTTGAAAAAGGTTGATGTTTTATTAAGATTTGACGAAAATTTAAATAAAAAGTAATAAAAATTATAAATCAAAAATTATATATACAATTAAATTATGATAATATGAATGAAAGTTAATATATGAAATATATTTAATAAAAAGAAAAATACGTTAACTTTGGCTACAATAAAGCCATAATACCCTTCACCAAGCATTTCTTATAGCATATAAGTGTGTCCAAACTTGATATTGCTCGGTCAGTTTATATGGCAGCAATATGTTATAGTCATCTGATCTGAATTATTTGTTTGCAGATTATATCATTATTCAGAAAAAGTATTTAAGCGAAATTTCGCTAAGATATCTTTTGAAATAAAAAAATTTTCCATACAAGAACTTGATTTTGAGCGATCAGTTTATATGGCAGCTATATGCTATAGTGGTCCAAACTAAATGTATTCTTCGGTGATTAAGGTTTTGCTTTAGATATTAATTTATGCCAAATTTCGCTAAGATATCTTTTGAAATAAAAAAGTTTTTCATACAAGAGCTGGAGTTTGAGCGATCAGTTTATATGACAGCTGTATGCTACAGTGATCTGATTTGAGCAATATATTCGAAGAAAACTGTATTGTATTGGACAATAATCCATACCAAATTTCGAGAAGATATCTTGTCAAATAGAGAAGTTTCCATACAAGAAGTTGATTTTCATTAGTCAGTTTGTAGGGCAGCTATACTATGTAGTGGTCCGAAGTTAACAGTTTGTGCAGAAATAGTAGCATTATCTTTGAGAATATTTTATACTGAATTTTGTGAAGGTTCTTAGTCCAATAAAAAAACTTTTCCACTGAAAAACTTGCTTTTGAACGTCGTAAACTAAATATATACTGAACTCAGTGTTTTCTATGTATATTTTTTTAGATAAAAAAATTTCGAATTTACAAAATAAAAAACCGAAGTACTATACCAAAAGTAGTAAACTGAGTTGTTTAGTTTTCAGTGAAAATTTACTAAAAATTTCATCGTGATTTATATATACATATTTCTAATTAAAACCAAGTCATATAAAATTTTTTTCTACACTTTTATCATACATATACTCGTAATACATACATACATCCAAATAGTGTCACATCTTATGTTCATGTAAATTGCCAAACACGATTTATTACACTGACTTTTACCTAAAAATTCAATCAACTCGAACAAAGCCCTCAAAATGCCAACACACAAAGAAGCAACAACAAAATGCTTACTCAAAGAATTATCTGTCGAAGAATTTGATGAAAAAACCAAATTTGCCTATCAAAAATGCCTACAGCCGCCAAAAAAAATGTATACAACAAAAGCATAAATGAACTAACACCGAAAATGATATACAAGCAGTCAAATTCAACACTTGAAACCGACTTTTTGTTACAACTTTTTGCTTTTAGCCTTTTTTCAAATCAATTTTTTATAAGATTTTTTGTTGAGGTTTCGGTAGACTTTTTTCATTTTCGGTTGATTTTCCCTTCATTGGTAAGTGGTGCGTGCCAGCATCATATAACAGCATAAACAATGCAACAGATACTTTGAAAAGTATTCAATAACTGGCGTGTCCATGAAGTAAAGGCGCAGCTGTGCGCTGAAAGTTAGAAAAAATGTATAAAAATCTCGAATCTTGAAAGATTTGAGGTTAATCAACGGCACACAGTTCAGTGAAGAGTAAAGCGAATAGACACAATAAAATTTTTTTGGGGACTCAACAACAAAATGGCGGCGAAAAGACGCGCGGGCTAAGTGTTTAGAAAAAACGAAGTGGAAAAAATCAAAATACAACAACAACAAAAGAAAAACAAGCAAAGAGAAAAGAAAAAACAGCAGACGATAGAAAAAACGAACGCGATTGTGGAGTTAGAAGCAAACCAAAAACATAAGCACTTATGTATTAGAAGCCACACACACACACACATGTACAGGCAAGCTAATAGTCTATATCTAATAAGATACCTAAGCGCATGCTAAGATGCAAAAAATAATGTTGCTGACCCGCCAGCTGCTGCAGCAGCACGATGTGTGTATATGAAACGCTCAGCAACACGTTTGCAAAGAAGCTGACAGCAAAACACGAACAACACAAAGCATTAGCCACACACACACACTAGCAGGCGATTGAAACGCGCCAAACCTAAGCGAAGTGCCAAAGCAATCAAAAAGTATTTGAAACAATTGGCCTGAAACTTTTCAATAGCTAGCTGCTTGCCTGCCTGAGTGGCTTGGTTTGACAAAAACAAAAGCAAAACCAGGCAGCAAAATATCAGAAAATTCGACAAGTCAAAAAGCGTTAAGTTAAGCCATAAAATCATAGCAACAACAACAAGCAGCTTTTAAGCATCTCCTTTGTGCGCTATAAGTGGCATGTATGTATGTGTGTGAGTGTATATGACGCTATATGACTGTGTGCAGAAAGAAGGAAATCAAAAGTCTGCAACTTCAGCATTGGCCAAGCGCTTTTGCCCGCAAATTCGAAGGTAGATAAGCAAATGACAAAAAACAAGCAACAACAACCAACAGCACTAACTCCAGTCTACACCAAATGAACCTTTCTGGCTGCAAAGCGCACATACATATATATGTGTGTGGCTTTAAGCCAACGCGCACTCCATTGTTCGACCGTCTTACTGCCAAGCTACCCAACTCGACTGCTTGTCTGCTGGCTGTTTGCTTTCAGCTTGAGCTGTCTGTTGTTTGCTTGCTTGGCCAGCGTGCTGTTGTTCTTGCTGTTGTATGCGACTCTATGCTGGAAAAGCTTTTTTGGCACAACCAATTCAGCTGCGCAACAACAAAGCAACTACAAAAACTGTACCTACTTTCCAAAGACCCCAGCAGCAGCGGCTGCGACGTTGGCGTTGGCAGCTCCAAAGTTGCTGAGCAACAAATGTTGCGGCTGTTAAGTACATGTTCTGCCCCAGCCACAAGCAACTTCAGCATGTGGTGTTGGGGTAAAGCGTTTAGCCACTGCGGGCAGCACAGAAACCAGTTTTCTTGATGTGTCGTTCCCCGCTGTGGTGGCTCTGACTGTGGCGAATGGGGTAAACACACAAATATAAATATATATTTGACTAGATATGTAGCTGTGCATGTGCAGCAGCCAATCTCGAACTCTTCGCTTAACTCTTTTACTGTACGCTTTAGCTATGAAAATCGTCTACACAGCGTTGCTCCGTCGAGTTCTGTTGTGCGCCGAGGCTTTGCATGAAAACAAAAAACATGGCCGCCATAAAAACTCGTTTGACTCACTCGATACGGTAGAGCGTAATCTAAAGTGACTGACTTGAGAAAATACTCGAGACAAAGCACAAAAACGCAGACCTAATGCTATGCTTGGCAGCCAAACCTTTTTATGATTTCTTTACTTTTTTACTTTGCTTTTGTGTTTTACTTACTGCATACATATATGTATGTATGTATAAATATTAATATGTGTTATACAATTTTATTTCATATTTCCTTTACTCTTCTTTGCTTGCAGGTCTTATGGCACTTGGACGCCTTTCGTCGTTCCTTTCGCACCCTCAATCATCACATTTGTTGCGGTCAAGATTGTATATTCTGTGCACTGAAGGTAAGTGAAGACAATTTATGTTCCACCATACAGACATTTTTTGTTGTTATTTTAGTTTTAAGGTATATATGTGTGTGAGTGAGTAGGGGTATGCATGAGTTGTGGATCTCCACATTACAATCGCTTGCGTCTAAAAATATGCTACGTTTTCTAAGCTTGAGGTGTGTTTTCATGTATTGTGTGGCATGCTTTTTAAGATCGTTGTGGATTTTAAACTTCATTTATTGATATTCATTGGGCGAGACATACAAAATTTACGTCTTCGCTGTAAAATAGATTAGAAAAATGCTGCTTAGGAATAACGTCAAGCAAATTGTGTAGTAAAAGATGATTTTGATTTTACTAGAAGTTGATTTGTGGAATGTAAACTTAGTTGTGGCATAGTTATAGGCAAAATGATAGATTCTTTACTGAAATTGTGTGTATGTGTTTTAATGTACATTTTTGAAAAGTTATGTTTAATATTGTGGAATAATTTCAATTTTTTTAATTCATTTTGTTTTAATTTAATTTTTTTTTTTAATTTTTTTTTATTTTTTTAATTTTTTTAATTTTTTTAATTTTTATTTAATTCTGTGTTTTTTCCATCTTATCTGGCACCTTAACCAAAATTCGAAAATATTCAAAAATTTTGCTTTAAAAAATATTTATAAGTTATAATTATCAATGCTTAATAATTTTCTTTTGTGTTACCCCATTTTTCGGTCTTCTATAGATTCTAAAAGCTAAAACTCACTACATTTTATAATAAAAACATTGAATGGATTATAAGACTCTCTATTTCAAAATCTTTTCATCTAACTAATGCATGAATACAGCTAGGGCTGGCAATGTGCAATATACATATATTTATTCGCATTTTTTGACACCTAACTACTTAATTAGCACTAAACTGGAAGACTGGCCTCATTCTGGCTTTTGTTGTTCTAGCAATAGCATTTCCTGAAGACTACTTAAGTTAATTTCAATTAGTCAAAAGTGTTTTTGATCTTTACTATATATTTCTTCAAATATACATTTCTATACAAGCTTCGCAACTCTTTTGACAGCCGAGTTTGCCGCTTAAGTCTTTTGTTGCGCGAGCGATTAGTTGATTCAACAATCATTTTGCTCGATGCCTTGTTTTTGTTGGTGTTTTTTTCAAACAGAAAGTTTCACATTTTTAATATTGAATGCACCTAATATTATACTATCCATAAAAAATATATTCCCTTACTTCTTTCATGGTGTTATAGCCCTTTATTTTCTGGTGTATTGTTTTTGAGATATTTTTTTTAATAAATGAATAAAACTTATGTACATTTACAGAATTTTATGTACTTTAATAATCAGTTATTGATTTTAAAAAATTTTGGATTTCTTGAACAACGTCGCTGATCTTGAAAAGGACTTTCAAAAAAATGTTGTCTGGCCGTGGGGTAGGTTTTTCTGCTTAAAATTATCAAAAATTCAAAAACTAAAAATAAATAAAAATAAAATAAATATTATTACTATAGATAAATACAGGTAATAATCGAAGGACTAGTTGATATTTTGATTTGATTTTTGACAAATCAAACAAATAATTTGACTTTACTTTTCACTTATATTTTCCAAAAAAAGTCTATTTTCGTGAAAAATAAAAGTTTCCGTTTGGTTTAAAAATCAATATTACCATGAAAAAATTGTTCCTCGTTCATTACCCGACAATTATGTTCAAGACGGTCTTATGGAAATTTTAAGCCGAACGCTTCAGCCGTTTCTTAGAAGTTTTCCTCATCGACTCTGAAAACACCGATACACTACGTTAAAAAATTCTCACAAATATGCTTGTGCAATTCATTCCCTGCCTATTGCTCGATACATATAGCCCGTTCCTTTGCCAGGTCTTATTATACTACATTTTAGGCTGACAGGTCATCTAAAGCAAGAAAAATTTCTGATCTCCGTGTGATTATTGGCTCTAAATTTGTATTTAAAACTCTATCACCGCGCTATATCAAAGGCAGAAATAGAGTACTTGCTTTCATTTGTCGATTCAGATACCTTACATCCTTAAACTTTTACTTACCCCACTTGTAGTTCTTGAACTAGAGTTCATTCCCTTCATATAAACTCAATATAATCTTAAAATAAATTTTTGGTCTTTTGAAGTAGAAGATGTATAGCAAATATGATATCATATTTTTGCAGATTTATTTTGTTTTATATTTTTGCCAACGAAGCTTCCGGACTTCCTCATTTAAAACGATTTTTTTTCAATTTCCAGTGGCAAAATTTTATTTAACACACTTACAAAAGTTGTGGAAATAATTTACTCTCTTCACATGTCAGAAATTCAACGCATTTGCCACTTTTACCACCAATAATAACAAGCAGTTTATATGTGATAATTTTTAATTACTTATAAAGTAAATAAATGTATGAAAATACAAACATAAAATATCAACAAACTGCAGGCCTTAGTGTGAGCTGTCAATTATACTCATATATGCCTGTCATAGATTATGTGAGTGTGTGCGTGTGTGCATAATGCGGAAAACTTGACGAGCGCACTACAAGTTCTTTGTTGTTGTTGCAGAAAAGTGAAACAATCATATTGCGTGCGCAAACCAAAACGCACAAACACATGTATCCACATACATACCTATGCAAGTCTTCATAGATATCTGTGTATGCGTGTACTTCGCAAGATGTGCACAATTGTAATTAGTCGTTAAAAATCGGAGGGCCTTCACATCACATGCAGAACCCATTTCAAGTGCGTGATTGTTGTTGTTCCCAGCCATAAAGCAGCGGCAGCGATTTTCCCTCAGGTGTGCCACCGCTCAGTGCGGCCGTTTGCAAGTGAACGATTGTTTGTGTGCGTGTGTGTATGTGCCAAAGTGCGTGTTGGCTGCGCCCATTTATGACATTATAATGGCGCTATTGCTTAGCTGCCAATTCGTGGAGGGATGGAAAATGCACAGGCCTTGAGTTAAGGGAAAATTCCCACACATTTTCATTTTGTTTTCTGCTCTGTGGCCGGGGGATTTTCACAACAGGCGCTCGCACAGCCCGAGGCATGTGATGAGCATGTGCTGATTTAACTATGCATATATACAGATAAATACATATTTATATATATTTAACATATATATCCTCAAATATATATTTTCCTACAAGCTCCTCAACTCTTTTGGCTGTCGAGTTCGCCGCTTAAGTCTTTTGTTGCGCACGCGTTTAACTGCTGTGAGAATCAGTTTGCGCGCTGCTTTGTTTATGTTGTCGTCACTTTGCAAAATTGTCTTTGCAGAAACCCCAAATGGCGCTTATATATGTGTCCAGCAAAGCGGCTTTTCATGAACTTTGACTTTTGCAGCGTTGAGTTCCGTTTCGAAACTTGTTTTGCCGCTGGTTTGACTTCGTTAGTTGAACTGGCTGGCGCTTCTTCAGTTCATATTTTTTTGGTTTTGTTTTTAGTTTTTTTTTAATTTTTTTATTTATTTGTCTTTTCATATTTTTTATTGTGAAAATGTACATTTGCCTTTAACTATAATATATATAAATGCACATTTTGCAAATTAAAATTTACCGTCACGTTTGATGTGCGGCTTCGTTGATGTCGTTTGAAAACAAGATTTCAATTCTCCGCGGGCCATTCGCTCGCCAACGACAACTCACAGCCACTCGACCTTTTAGTACTTAATTTAACTGTGGCAAATGAAATGCTAATGCCTTTTATGGCGATTGCAGGCATTTATCCGTGTTAAATGGAATTTATTTCATTTTCATTTGCAGTATGAATACTTAAAAATTTATTTTTATATTTTTTAATAATATATTTTCTTAAAATTTTTCTGCTAAAAACCGTGAAAAGTGTTCCTTAAGTTCACATATTTTTTTTTTACTTTTTGTATTCTTTGTTGTATTATGATATTTTTTCCTCAGAGTGCAATATATTTTTATAATATTTTTACATACTTATTATTTCACTTCCCCTTCTAAGTTATCCTCCTGGCCCCAATACACTTGCTTCAACGTTTTCTCCAATCCTCGAAACAGTTATTATTCCGTTTAGTGTCTTCAATTGACTCAAATGGTTTCCCAAGCGCCGTCGGTTGATTTTACTGAATAGCCAGAAATCACACGGAGCTAAATCAGGCGAATACGATGGTTGTGGCACGATATGGGTTGAAAATTTGACAAAAAACTCACGAAGAATCAATGCAGTATGTGATTGTGCATTATCGTGGTGCAAAAACCAAGAGTTGTCAGTCCATAATTCAAGTCTCTCTTTGAAAATAGCAAACGCCGCAGAACACACAAATAGTATTCCTTGTTGCCAGTTTGGTGTTGTGGGTGGGAGGAATTCGGAATGCACCACACCTCGATAATCGAAGAAAACTGTCGAAATAATTTTGGCTTTGACTTTTCTGCTTTGACGTAGTTTTTTCGGCTTTGGCCCTTCTTTGCCACGATATTCGGACGATTGGTAGTCTGCTTCCGGGTCGTTAGCATAGATCCAAGACTGATCGCCAGTAATAATATGTTTCATATTCATCCTAGTAAACGGAAAGCAAGACACAATTTTCCGAAAAAAATTTAAGAATTTTAGAGAGTATTTGGAAGTAATCTTGTTTTCAACTTTCTTAGGTCCATACAATCTTCCAAAATGGTTTTCACTGATCCTTCCGATATTCCAGCGATGCCAGTAAAATTTATGAATAATAGTCGTTAATTCTTTTATTTTATTGACGTGCTTATCATAAGTTGATGTTAATGGAGTTAATTTTTTTTAAATTTTAGCAAGTACTTGGGTATATCAAGGCATTTAAGGGCGCTTTTGGTCATAAAGCATATATTCAGCAATTAAAATCCTGTTATAGCAAGAAATACTGGCTTTTAGGTCTTCTTGTTAGTATACCTTTCCCTAATCCATATTTAAACCAGCCGAAAGCTTTAGGTCGGCCATATTTTCAATCAAAAGTCTATGTAAGGCTAAATTAAATAAATTTTAATTAAAATTAGTCTAAATCAAATTTTTAATTTTTTTTTTTTTAATTTGCGATTTTTGTAAATTTTTTGCGATAATTGTAAATTTGCTTTTCCAAAATTTCATCAATTTTACAACCATGAAGAAATTTTCTTCAACCTCTCAGTGCATTATAATTGGAAAACAGCCTTCATTCCAAATTATACTACCATTTCCTTCATTGTCCTTAACAACATAAATTTTCCCGCCACTAAAAATACATGCGCCTGCGCAAGCACTTTATCGGAATACCCACAGACCACAGCACATTTATGTGCAACAGTCATAACTCACATAATGGGAAACACCATAAAAATCGCATGCCACTGCACATGGACAACATAAAACACCAGTTAACTACCAGTGTTTGTGCATTTTCTCGGTATTTCGGTATATCGCGGCTGATAAGTGCGAGAGGTGTGCGCGCACATAAAATTTGACAATTCAAATGAAAATTTCCAATGACTAACTAGCGATGACGGGCGGTGTGTCTAGTCCGCATTATCGCACAAAAGGTCACTGACTACAGACCAGCAATGACAAGGCGAAAGTCACAAAATAATTCTAAAGGACACGGGCAGCCAATTGTCCGCATGCTGTTGTTGTTGCGCTTTGCTGACGCGTCGAACGCCTACTCATTTCCGGCAGCGCACCACAATGCCAGGCTGAGTACATACTTGTACGCTTGTGGCTCTGCACTATGTGTGTTTGCCAAGTGGACGCCACACACACCGCTGCCTAGCTGCCACAGCGCACATAAATATGCATGCAATTGTAATTGAAGGTTGCATTTTCGTTGCGCTTTCGCATAAATTTCCATTGTGTTAATTTTAAGTGGAAATTGAAATGTCATTTTGTTGTCGCTGTCGTTGATTAATGTTCATTCCTGAAATTCTCAGTGGCCATAAAAAGTGGCTTATCACAGCGAAAGTAAACAAAGGATATTGTATGACAATTGCATGGCATTAGAAATAATCCACATTCGAAGCTTAATTGTGCGCAATGATAAATTACGTGCTAAATATGTTAATTAAATGGCCGCACTTACATAATTACACAACTATTTGCATAAAGCGCACTTAATACATGCATATATTGCTCCTTGTTTATGTCCATAACTCATAAAATTGTATTCTAACTCTTTTACGTTGAGGGTTAGTTTCCTGTGTTGCAGCAGCCAATTTATGTTGCATGCCACTTAATTTATGTGCTGCCACTTTGCGGGAAAGTTGTTAACGCGAAAAGAAGCTGTTGCGTGTTGGCAGCGGTGAGTGTGTGGGAAAATGTGTGAAAAGCGGAAAAAAGTTGAGATAAAAAAATAATAAGGTGTGATACTTAATTGCTGCAACCACTTTGCATTAGATGGCGCTAGTTCTTTTGTTATCTTTTGCAGAGGATGGTTTCACATAGGCCATTTTTAAGTAATAAGATGTAGAATGTTAAATTTAAGCACAGCTGCGGGCAATGAAATGGAAGCAGATGAAGAATAAACATTTTAAAAATTTTAATTTTATCAGAATTTATACATAAATGGGTGAATACTGAAATTTTTAGTTTTTGTATATATTTTTCTCTCTTCTCTTCTAACAACAGAATTTATACATATTTGAGTACCAAATTTTTTTTTTAAATTTTTTTTTTACTTTTCATTTAAGTTCTTCAGCGTAAAACAGTCTGGCAACTATGCTAAACATTCCTTTTAATTTAAAATGTTCCTAAATAATACCAAGTCAGTGCGCTGTTCATTAATTAGATGTTACTGTTGCAATACTTCAGCATGAATATTAAATTTCTTATAGATGGCAACTTTGTTTACAAAAATATTTAAAATATTTTTTACTGGGTTTTAATAGCTAAATTGACACCATGTTTTAGATTTTGTCATATTTCAAAACATTTTGATAATTTGAATTTTTATCATCAATGGCAACTCTGTATAAAAATATCGCTTATTAGAATATTTTTAACATTTTTTTTAACTTGTACTTGCTACTCACTGTAGCTTACAATAATTGTTTAATTTCTTCTAGATGGCAACCTTGTTTACAAAAATATTTTTTACTAAGTTATTATTATTAAATTGGCACTATGTTTTAGCATTGTTGCATTCAAAATTTTTTATAAATTAAATTTTTACCATCAATGGCAACTCTATACAAAAATATTTTTTATCATACAATTTTTAAATTTTTCTTAAACTTAGAATTGATTTTCTCTTAGTTTTAACGTTTATTATTCTTAATGTAGCTTATCATAATTGTTTAATTTTTTATAGATGGCAACTCTGTTCACAAAATATTTCGCACTGAGTTGTTATAAGTTAACTCTGACCTCTTAGTAAGATATTAGTTTTTTCCCATTCTCTTTGGAAAACTTAAATTTTTATCATCGATGGCAACTGTAATTGCAAATATCTTTTTCTAGAAAATATATACATATATGTACATATGTACATATGTATATATTTTTAATTTAGTTATGACTTTCGATCAATTTTTATTTTTCTAGAATTGCAATAATAAGCATAAATATTGCTTCATACATTTTATTTTTGATTACGCGCATATTTTAATAAAATTTTAATTCAAAATAGTTGGCAACACCATACCAAAAATATTTCACTTTAATTGTATATGAACGAATATTTTATTAAATATTAAAATTGCATGATTTATATGAGAAGACATATTTTATAAAATAATATCCCCACTATATGTGCCAGGGTTGCTATTTATTCATAGAAGGTGTTAGGAGCTATTCGCAATATTTTGTACCATTAACGTTGTTGACTTACGCACTGAGTTATAAATTTTAAAAATTTCTACATATCAAAAATAGGATGGCAACCTTGTCAGGGTTGCCATTTACTAGGTACTGGAAGCATTCGTAGTTTTTTCTTGTATATACCATTAACATTCTTGAGTTACATACTGAGTTATAAATTTTAAAAATAGTTCATATAAGAAATGTGTGGCAACCCCATTCTTGATATGACATAAACATTTTTACATATCACAATTTTAATAAAAATTATTTAACGCACCAAGGACAATTAAGTCAGCGATTTTATAAATATTCCTCAACCACTTCTTATTTGTGGCAACCCTACGTAAGTTATAATATCAAAATTGCTATATGGCTATTACTTAATTAATTATGCAAACTAAATAAGCCTAAAATATCTCAACTTAATTTAATTCGGAATTTGTGGCCATCTTGTTCCAAGCTTATTAATTAAATTATATAATAATGAAATATATTAGACCCGTATTCTTTAGAACTGTAACTCATTGTGAATATATTTATATTTCGGAATTTTAATTGATGAAATTATTCCAAAAATATTGAAGATATGTCAATTTTATCAATCCAATACTTAAAATCAGCCAAAATGTAGATCAAACTTGATAAATATGGGATTATAACAGCACTTTCCCCTAGCACGTTCAATAATAATAAAAACAAAACAGAACAAAAAAAAAACATAAACGAAAAACGTGAAAGAAAATCCTATAAGACACACTTCAGCTAACCCCAGCATCACCTTTGTTATTCACAACAAAAACTATGCTTGAAAAGAAAATAAGAAACAGCTATCCACATCCCTACCAAACAACTAAGAAAAATCACCACAAACAACAAAACAAATACTCCAACATGACTTACTACGAGATGAAGAGAGAATCGAGGAGATAATGAAAGAAAAAACGGGAAAACATCGGCCTACAGATCAGCATTTCGGAAAATTCGTAAAATGGCGCGCGACTGTACCATTTTTTGTCAGTGAGATCGCCAGTACACACACACACACAATCACGCAGGTGATAGAGTAGGTGTAATAGTGTTTACATATGAGTGTGAGTAATGAATGCCGTAGAAGGCATCGAAGGTAGTGTGTGTGCCAGAAAGCCAGTCAACAACAAAAACATAATAATAACAAAGAAAACCTACCGGTGAATGAACGTAGACAGCGAACGAGTAATGTCTTCTAGAAGAACTTCGAACTACTCGATGTCTTAAGCAAAGAGAGAGAGAGAGAGTGGGCTGGGAGATTGTCACCGGCAGTGAGAATTTGAATGGGAACGGGAATAGAAATTCGGACAATGGCTGCTTGGAAACGTTCTGTAAGTGAAACAATGACGACACGAAGAAGGCGTATGAAGAATAATAATATATATAATCGTGTGTGCGGTTAAGAGTATATTGAAGAAGCCAAGAGAGGAGAGTGCAGGGAAGTTTGAAGTACAAGATGTTGAGGCAGAAGATAGTGAAAAGTAGAAGACTTGTTATTAAAGAACCAAAACAGAAAAGAAAGATTGTACAATAAATATACAAATAGGTTAACATATAATTGTACAAAGAGTACTACATATATGTGTATAAACAATTTAGGAAGAAATGGGGAGAAGCGACTGTGATAGGGCAAGAGCTGGGCGTAAGTGATTAAAATCACTTTATATTAAATGAGGAGGAGGGTAGTGCAATTATGATGGTAGAGTAAATATTGGAGTACCAAACTGATGTATACACGCACATATGCAATTGGGAAGCAATGTACAGGGGCGCTCAAACTTTTTTGTTTGAAAGTTGTCTTCTGAACAGCTTAGGTTACATTATAATATATAATGTATAGTTAAAGATATGAATATGACAACAACAGCAAAATATGAAACAACAACAACAACTAAATAAAAAAAATTAACAAAAATTAACACAGGATGGAAAAAATAATAATATATTTAATAATAATATATATTTTATTAAAAAAAAATCATAACTTAATGGCATAACAACGTTTTTTAGCAGATTTCCGAATTTTACTCTCATTTTTAAAAAATCCGTGCAGTTTATTTACATACTTGTATATATGAATATATATATACGTATGTATGTATGTATGCACATATATGTGAATGTCATGTTTGCATTTGCGGTGCCTGGCACTTCTTGTAAATTGTTTTTCTTCTGTCTCCCATGTTCTTGAGCTTGTGTACAAGCGCTTTGCATTTTACTTTGAATTTTTCTGGCTCACAACTTTTTTACAAGAAATGCTTTTTTTACTGTGTTTTAACTGTTGTTTTGGTTTGTAAATATTGTTATTGTGGTTTGTAAATGTTGTTGTTTCGATTTGATAATATTGTTGTTGCCTTGTTGTCGTACCAAACAACTTGTTTTGCTTTTATTTCCATTGTGGAAGCACTGTTAGTAGAGTTTGTTGTTGCTCTTGTTTTCTTTGCGTTGTTACTCAGTCCCTTGCTGTTGTTGTTGTTTCTTCTATACTACCGCCAATTGTTATGGCTTTGAACTGCAAAGTTCTCCTCGGCTTTTAACATTTGTTTACTACTTGAATTTGGTGCGCTAAAACAAAGGAGGTGCCGAAAAAGCGTACCGCTTGTTTGCCAACAGAAGGTAAATACTACATGCATGTATGTATATGTGTGTACTTAGAATCAGGCAATGCAAACAAGAAATGTCAACAATATTAGCTTTCGGTACTTTTTAGCATAAAGAACCAATATTAGTTAAAACAACTTAAAAAAAATTGAAATTATAAAAAAAACTTATTAAATGTTGAAAATATGTATGTGTTATATAATCAAAACTAATAATAAATAACTAAATAAAAAATATAAAAATAAATTATATAGTCAAAAGATGTAATTCAAAACAATGGAATAACTAATAAGATTTCTCCGTGTTTTAGAGAACTTAAGATTACTGCAATTTCGTTCTGAAGTAGAATAATAGAAAATAATAAAAATTGAATAAATAAAAATTCTTAAAAAATTAAAAAGAGCCTGCCCACAAAAAAAAAACAACAAAATCTACAACACCAAACTAAATTTACATATGTATATTAATGCACTTTTATATTTCATATTTTTTTTCTTCATTTGAGATGATATACAAGCAATTAATCTTTTTTTTGTCATAAATTTGACTAAAAAGATATTAAATTTTTTTTAATTAAAAGAAAAACGTTTCGAAAACTTAATTATTGATTAAAAGAAAACAATATTTAATTAATACATGACTTAATATGAAAACTTTTAATGAAAATATTTTTTTAATAATAAATGATTTTTTTTTTATATAATAATATTTTTTATCATTATTATCTTAACTCCGTCATCTGTAGCATTGTGGATAAGTCTTGTGGGATCGCCGCTAAGCATTACTTAGCAGTAGCAACTTTGCCTATTGGATCACGTCATTAGCTCGCTATTTCGCGGCTCTAGCTTCATTGTTTCCTTTTTGTTCGACTCTTGTCTTCTCTCTTGCAGTATCAGAGCTGTCGTCCTCTCTATGATGTATCATACTTGTCTCGTTTGCAACATATATGACACTATACTATCACGTATTATTTGGCCTGCCACTTCCATTTCCAGATCCTGCCACTCTGTTGTAAATCTCGAGCAGTAGGAAAATTCTTGCTTATGTTTTTTGCAATAATGCTGGTCCCCATACAGGCGCGGCATACATTAAAATTGAGTGGCTAACCTTGGATCTGGTGCTTTGTTTTGGTCCTCCTATGTTGGCAATGATTCTCAATAAGGCTGAATTGCAGCTGAGTCCAGCGTCTATCATTACACTAAAGTACTTTAGTGTTGGTTGTGTTGTGATGCTATGCCCGTCAATATTTAGGGTGATATTCTCGAGCTTTTTCTGCTTGTAATAAGGAAAATTTTTAAAATTTCTTTTTATTATTTTTTTTTTTTTAAATTTTCAAAACAAACAAAACATTTAATCCTTTTAACAGCTAAAAACTTGCAAAATTATAATTAATAATATTTTTTGCGAATATAAATAAAATGAAATGAAATGGTGTAAGTATCTTCTAAGAATTAAAATTTCAAATTTTCTATTAAATGCAAAAAAAAAAAAAAAAAATAGAAATAGAAATAGCTAAATAACTTTTTAAATATTTTTGTTTATAAATTTTAACAACCAAAGTTGAAAAAAAAAATCATCAAAGGTGAAAACAAACAAAAAAGTCCAACATTTGTTTTCTCTTCCATTACCAGAACAGAAAATGTAGAATTATAACAAATATAAAAAATAATAATTATTAAAAATGTAAAATAAACATTGTAAATACAAAATACATACATTGGTAGTATTATATAATATAGTAATATAGTAGTAGTAATATTAGTAAAACGTGTGATTATTCGTAATCTCAAAGTATAGAACACCACACACACTTAACTACCCGCAATCCGGCATTAATTAGAATTATTTTTTCTACCACCTCTGTTGCTTGTTTGTATTTGCTTTGCTGCTCCTTTTATTTGACTTTTAATTCAAGACATAAATTAACATTAAAAGGCAGCGGCAGTAAAAGCATGCCGTCAGATGCTAAGAAAACAGACTGTGTTGAAAAACCAAATATTAATCTGCTTTAAAACGTTGACTCGTCGTTGCCGCCAACCAGAGCGCTTAGAAGTGGGGTACACGCCGCGTTGCTTAAATTATGAAAATCGTTCGGCCAACGTTGGGAATCTCCCACGCAAGCCGTGCAGCGCAACCGTTGCGGTTGAAGACACTCTTTCACACCGTCTTTAAGTTCTGACTAAATACACTTGCTGCCTATCATTTACTTTACCTACTATCTACTAGCGGCTAGTTGTGAGTAGCGCTGCTTAATTGCAAGTAAAATTGAAAAAGTGATACCAGCAAGATACACACACACATAAAGCATGAGGAGACGCGTGTACAGACTTTGCGTGTATTTTGTAAATTAAATGTTGACGGTCGCATATGTTAAGCGCTTTTTACAAGCATACGCGCATTTATTAAAGTCATTTTGGGACAGCACTCCTTTACTTACATGTGACGAGAATCTTTTTATAGACACCCAAAGCAGCTTTAAAAATAGATTTTATGATCCTGTTGCTACATTTTGTGCGCTCATTGCTTTATTCTAATTTTTTTATGGCACTTTTGGCATTAAATCGCGTTTATGGCGCTTGCTTGTTGCACATTTTTATGGACAAGTGACTCACCTTTTCAGTGGAAACACACACTTTCGTTGCGCTTGACCAAATTTCACAGACTTTTCTCTACGCTCACACACACAAATTTGCATAAAATAATGGTTTTTTTTTAGTTTTTTTGTAAATTTATGCTCTTTTCCCTTCTTTTAGTTCATTTCTTCCACTGATTTGTTGACATTTTATTTACCCACATGATAATTCATCATTTGCTTGGTGAGCAGTAAAGTGATTGATGGATTGAGCATTTGAATGCTAAATCAACTTGATAGTTCGATAAGTTTCAATTCAATAAAATTTTAATGAGCGAGCGCATTTATGCCGGTGCTCAGTTGTGGGTTTTCTATAGCCAACTCATTATCATTAGCTTCTATGTATGTGTGCATATATGTACATATATGGCGTCGGTGGTTAATTTATTTACTTAAGTAAAGTGCTTCTCTACTTTAGGTAGAGCTAGGTGCCTGTCTGTAACTGTAGTTTGGCTCATTATGTAATTTGATTTATGACTGTGCACACTTTTTGAGTAATTTTTGTTTTTTTTTTGTAATGTATTGGCTCCTTCTATTCTTTTGATCTTTCTAATGATCGCTAAGAAACCA
Organism: Bactrocera zonata; assembly: GCA_037783105.1. Classification (NCBI taxonomy): domain Eukaryota; kingdom Metazoa; phylum Arthropoda; class Insecta; order Diptera; family Tephritidae; genus Bactrocera; species Bactrocera zonata. The sequence goes on along the minus strand of JBAWJQ010002569.1, from coordinate 13,776 downwards.
AATCATTGTCCTGAAAGTGCCAACTTCTGCAAGTCTTTTTAGCACTTTGCCTTATTAATGTACACACATATGTAGTACATGTATTACCTTGCATTTCATGTAATTTACTTATTTGCATTTCCAGCAGTAATACCGAAAGAGACGGTTCAAAGTAGTTTGCAGTAGTCTAGACCTATTGTGATTATGCAATATGAGAGCAAATTTTTTTTAAAAGGTAGTTAACTAAATTTTTGTTGTAGTATAATTGAAGTCGATTCCGACGCCCGTTAATGGCAATGCTTTTGACGCCATTAGTTTAGGCGAGGAATACTGGAGAATCTTACTTCCAAAGTACAACCAGACTCAGTTGCCTTACGAAATATAATAGTGCTTCAATCGACTTCTTGCTGCTATTCTTGTTATAATTTGCATGCTAAAATATATTGCTTAACTAAAAATATTCATACACAAAACTGCTATACAAAAATTGATGTAAGAGTAAACAGTGCTAATCTGAACTGAAATCTGAAATCTGTGTATAAATTCAAAATTTAAGAAAATTATACATTTAAAAATCCCAAACACTCCCGAATATTTTAATAGCTTTACATCTGTTTTAAAAATATTAAAATAGTTAAAACAATGACTTTTTTAAAAATCCCGCTGAATCCCGAAAATTTTCGGGATCCCGAAACATATAGCTTTATAGATGTTTAAAATTTTCATATGGAAACTTTTGGAAAATCCCTTTGAATATCAAAAAATTTCGGGATCCCGAATTTAATAGCTCTTAAAATTTGTTAAATTATTAAATGAGTAATAGTATATACATATTTTTTAAAAATGTCTTTGAATTGTCCAAAACTTTCGGGATCCCGAAACTATCAGTTGTAACACGATACAGTATTTACATACCTATGTATGTACATAAATACATATATTTAACTGCTTAAAAATTCAGTAATATTCCTTATATAAATGCATTGATAGCACTGTATTTCAATAATTACAACTGTTAGAGAAAATTAGTCACTGCTTGTGGCAATCATTGTTTATTTTGAAAAAATATCACTAACGAAAGCTGTATTTACTAAGAAAAATGGAGCACAGTACTTGCATAAATATAGGATAATACATACTGTAACTGGACTATATGTTTCTTTATCGCTTTGTACATTTGCGACAGCCCTTTAATATGCTTATTGACTTAGTCAGGGCTTATCATAGAGAGTAAAATTTGTTTATAGTCTGCAAGATATGCGTTAAACTGCAATTACAACAATGATAAAAGTAAATAAAGCATAAAATACACAATGATGGATATATGAATGCTCATATGTAGATATATGTGTATGTATGTATATGCGTATGTGTGATTATAATTGTGTGTGTATATCGTTGAAAATAATCAAAAGGTGCAGTAAAATGCATACAAAATAGTGATTTGCTACGAAAACTTGTTGTTACTAATTGTGCCACACAAAAATACATGCACACATATACACATATGTATAAATAAAAAAATTTAATCAGCAAACATAAAACTTTTTCCTTGCAACCAAATCTCAGCAATCGTGCTAGAGCATACGTAAAAAAAATTAGTTAGATAAATAAAAATGTTCTGATTTAATGCAACACGCGCATTACCGGCGACAAACCGCTCTTGTGGCGCACAATCCAACCAAACGCGCCATAAACCACAACAGTTATGCTTTGCGTTATTTGTTTGTCGCGCTGAAATGTGTTTCACAACGCGATAAGCGCCTAATGCAAACAAGCATATTTATTTGCCTTTATGCTGCAATCTGACTTTTATTTGTCTAGCTCTTCTTCTTCCTCCACGTTTGCGCTTTCTAGTTGGAAATTAGTACCACTTCATTTAGTAATAAATATGTGCAACATATAAATATACATATATTTGGTCGTAAAGGTGCATTCTGCGCTGTTGTAAAGTGCACCCAGTTTGTTGTTGTTCGTTTCAGCGTCGCTTTGTGCGTAATTTCGAGCTGATAAGTCGCAACGGCACGTGCTTTTCTAAGCGCATTCTTAATTTAGAGGCAAGTACATACACACATATACATTCATATATAATATAAGAGCATATGCGCGTTCTTTTGTATTTTTTGTGGCTTTTTGTCATCGAGAATTTATTGTTTATATAATAAATTGTTGTTGCTGTTGTTACCTGCTGCACAATGCACACGCTTTAATTAACGTTCGATTAATTGTTTGCTTTGATTTACACCAACGGCTTTTTAAGCGTTAATTGCGTGGATATATTAAGTGCTAGGCTGTTGGGGCACGTTTACACAGTACTGTGTGTTCTATGAATGTGGATTTAATGTTATTCTACGTAACTTAAGCTGATTGCTTTGTTATTAAAGCGAAGTGTCGTGGGTTATTGGTTATTTTGAGCGCTATTTTAAGTTATTATTTTTAATTGTAGCGACTCGTTTGTCAATTGTTTCATGAAATTCCAATATTTATGCATTTTGTGGAAGGAGGAGCGACAGATAATCATAGTGGTTGAGATTTGAAACATTATTTTTGTCTTGACTAGACACATTTCCTAATTAATTTCAGAACTACTGCTGACGAGTTATAAATTCTTGGTAAGATGTATGTACATAAACCCAATTTCATCTCAAACAAAATTTGTTTTTTTTTTCAGTGGTTCTTATCAATCCACTGATCAAAATTGGCCTTGACTGACACTAAAACATATATTTTCACATATTTTTATAAAAGTCATTATTATGGCAATTTTCGAAACACTTGTTATAAGCGTCCGATGGGATGGCCTTCCATACCTTCAAAGAATTTTGCTTTTGAGGTTTTGGTTCCTTATTAGAGCACCATTCGCTAGCTGTTGGACGAAATATTCATAAACCCATGTCTTGTCATCGCTGATAGATTTGAAAAATGTGGTTCCCTCACGTAGATTGCCAAAAATCGCTTTTGTAGGCTCTACTCGAAGTTGTTTGTGAAAAAGATTCAGGTTTTATTCCACATAAACCAGACCAGGTTAACCAGATGGCATATAACTAGTAGCTAAGCTTTAGTCTGCTTGCTTGCTTCTACGTCGGGATTTATTTTCAAGTTGTAATTGTAAAAGTGTGTTATCTTAGCTGAGAGAATCCCAACCCAATCTTCAAAATGTATGAAATTTTAATTGAAATTTTCATTAAAATAATTAAGGTAGTTCCCATGAAGTCTCAGCTCAAGTAACTTTCATTAACAAATTTAATAATAAAAGACATTTATTAATTTATTTAATCTATTGGGATTTTTTTGGAATAACGAAACTACATATATTTCAATGTGTATTTCTATGCATCAGAATATTAGGGTAGTATCAAAATATGATTTGAAAAATTATCTAAAAAATTAAATAAAGTGAAATAGTAAACACGATATACCAACATAATATACAAACAGTAAACACACAATATTAGGGTAGCACTGAAATTCTCGGAAAAACCGTAAAAAAAAGACTTTTTGCATGAACACTATATCTCTGAATTAGATCCTTTGAAATTAAAAAATCAAACAGATTTCGTTGAAGTAATGGTAAATCTAGTATTTAATTGGAGGGATAAGCAAAGTAATTTTTTTTGAAAATCGGCGGTTTCTAAAAAATCGTTTTTTGACTAAAATTTCGGCATTAAATTGTTTATAAAAAAAATATTTGTTGGTAAGAAAAATCTTCGATTAATTATCAAAAAATATATTTAGGAAGCGCGTGTTAAAATTTGAGATTAATCGATTTAACCGTTTTCGAGTAACGCAAAATCTTCGTGTAACTTCGAAAATATTCACCGCAACGCTATAAAAGTATATGTGTGTATTATTAAATATACATATGTTCTTTAAGAAAATAATATTAAAAATTATCAACTTAGTTATTGTAGCTGGAATTTATCTTTAGTTATTAGGTTTATTGAAAATATTCTTACATCTTTGGGCAGGATAGTCTCTTAATTATCCTATTAAGAAATTTAGAAGAAAAAATCCTTGAAAAAAATCGGTAAAAAGTTCATAAATCATAACCGAATCGCATGATATTTTCATAAAAATTTCATCCCAAATATTTCAAGTTATTTAGAGTCAAATAACTATTTCTAAAAAGTAGCTCACTTTTTGCATTTGAAAACTTTTTCAGTTACCCTAAAGTTCCTGTTGGTGATTGATATTAGTAGAATTTAATATCTAAAATATCTTGAATGGGACTATTATTCAAGAGTAATATTAAAACACAATTTGAAGAATCTTTTGTGTCATTAAAAAAAAAAAACAAAAACAACAGCAAGTTTTGATATACATACATATGCATATAAATCATTTATTAAAAGGCTATAATCCTTCCGCTTTGATTCTTACTTGAAAATACAACTTAATTACACATAAATTTACACACAGCATTCATAAAGCACGGCTTAAGGGTTTTGCTATGCTCGTATTCATGTGTTTGTTTGCAGGTGAGCAGACGAGCTTGCAAACATAACAAATAAATCACTTGTAACTAAGCACTAAAGATAAAAAAATACACACATTAATTTACAATTCGCCACAACTAGAAATTACACAAATGTGGGCATAATAAATTAACAACAACAAAAGCTATGCGTGCGCAATTTATGCCGGTGGCATTAATAGGCCTAATATTTTTAGATTTTTCTACACCCAGTGACTATGGGAAAACTACAATAACCCTATTAGAGACAAAAACGAAAACAACAAACACAAAAAAATTTCCGAAAATAAAGGGTTTTAATGCATATTAGCTGTTTGATGAGCTCAAAAACAAAAAAAAAATACTAACAGCCAGCGACAGTGCTGTACCAAAAATAAAAAAGATAAAAAGTTAAAGCTAAGCCCAAATGACTCAGAAGAAACGCAGCGCGGCGCGTGTAACAACAAATGTAAGCTGAGAGAAAAAAAAATACGTTTACATATAAAGTCAATACCCAGAACTGTAATAATAAAAATAATAAAAAATGTGATGAGATGAAGATCAAAACTTTTAAGGCACAAACACATGCACACATATACAGGGAAAACGGTGTAAATTAAAGGGCAGCACGCATCATTACAAGAACACCGCGCCGTTCAACATTCAATTCATGTGGACCAGCAACGAAATTTATGGTTGCTACGGCGATTTGCTTATGTAGCGCGCGCCATTTGACTCATCAAAAATAGGGAAAAAATATATACACACGTCTATATCACATTATAAGACACACATTTGTTGTTGTTTTCTTTTTTGTTGCTGTGGCGGCGCATAAACGCTACATATTTTGTTAGTAGAAGTTGTAAAGAGTGTTGTGCGTTCGGCAACAACAAAATAATTGGCAGAAAAATTAATTTAGCGCTATTTCAGTTTGTTGTTTGTTTTTATTTTTGTTTTTCGAATTGTTATTGGGCAGCAACAGCGTTTTGACCTTTTCGGTTGCTTTTTGAGGCCTCATTATGAAGCTTCAAAATTTTTTTTAATATTTTTGAAAATTTGTGTGCCTATTCTTGTTGTTGTAGCAGCAATTTATATACCGAAGTGATTTTGAAGCGCTATTTCGTGTGCATTTTTTTTCGATTTTATTGATGCTTCATTGCCATTTCTGCTTTAATATTGGTAATTTTCTGGTTAAAACCTTTCGACGCTAGGCCGCAGTTTACAGTGTTTACCAAACACTTTCAGCGCACATTATCAATGATTTTTTGTTGATTTTTTTATTTATTTATTTTTTTTTATGATTTCTCAATCGTTGCGGGATTTTTGTTTGTACTCGTATATTTTTGCTTCTACGAAACACAAGTGATGCACGCGGCAGCGCTAAGTGGTAGTAATATTTATTTGTTGTATATTGTTGTTGTTTTACGCAACTTGCATTTGAGGAAATTTACAATTTTTTAAATATTTTTTTATTTTTTTTTTAATATTTTTAAATTTTTTTTCAAACCAAAAAAAAAAGTTCTATATCATTTATTTACTTTTTAATATTTTAATTTTTTTATTCAAAATATTAAATTTTTTATATCAAAAATTTTTTTTACCAATTTTTTTTTCAAAATTTTAATTTTTTATCTCAAAAAAAATTTTTTTCAAAAAAATTTTGAGATTTGTAATAAAAAAATCATCATCTATTGCTAATTGAGCCTAAAGTGATCTACCTATAAACAAACTTTTTTTTTTTAATTTTGTCTTAATTTTATTCTTTTTTTTTTAAATATTAACCTTTTTCTGATACCTCCCTCACGTCCAGCCTTTAAGTAGCCAGTAGCGTATCGCCTTACCAATTAGCCGCTGACTGCTGTGTGATTGATTTGCTGTTGTTGTTCTGCACACAGCTGAATCAGTTAAGCCTGTCAAAATCAAAAAAAAAAGGCTAAATGTAATTGTATGAAAGCCCAAGAGTTAAGTTGACAGTTTTTGTTTGCTGCTATTGTTACGTAAGCACACATGCATTTTATTATTAACATACACACAAATATTTCAGCGCATTTTTACACGCATTCTCCGCATTCCATAAGGGATTCCGCTCACAACTAGCTGCACTTACCTATTGATACGCGCATGCGTGAGTCATTTCTTCGGTATGCTGCAGCTATGTTTAGTAGTCAAGCATCATCTAGCGCCTTATTGCTTTTATTTCTATTTCACGCGCGCTTAGCCCTTGATTTACTGCACTTTTGTGTTGCCTTGCAATTAAACTCAAAGTCAGTTGGCCATACTTCAATCTATTTAGTAGCCGCTGGCGTTAATATCTACACGCTTGTGGGCTTTTTAAACTTTCTTAGTTTCAGTGAAGTTTCTCACGACTCTCTTGTGGCCTTTTAGTTAACCAAATTTGATTTGAGGCATTCGTGTTTTGTTTGTGTATGACTGGGCAGTTTGGCATTTCCGCTTATGCTGGCTTGCGAAGTTTTGAATGTGGCCGATTTATTGCAAGTTATTGGATATTGTAAAGTGATTATATTTGTTGCAGTTAGTTAAAATAATGAGTTAGCTTCTTACTTTTATATATGCATAAACATATTTCGTGTTTTTTTTTAATTTTGTCAACTCCAAAAATTTAAATTAATTTCAGAACAGTTCTTTATATTTTTCTATGTAAACATGTAATAATCAAACTAACTGCACAATATTTTCAATAATATTTTATCAAATCCCCTGCGATAAGTGCTTATTCTCAAATTCAGTAGACAAAGCCGCTTACACCTCAGATTTCAGCTACCGTAACACTTGCCAACTACTCAGAACTCTTCACAGTCAAGCCACGAGGGACTTCTCTTGCCATCAAAACACAAATTTCATTATTTTGACATATTTTTGTGCCTTATTTTATTTTCTTTACATTTTCTTGAATACTTTCATCAATTAAGCTGCTTTAGCTTAGTCCTTTAACCTCATATATACTTCTCTTTTGATTGCATTACGCTTCATCTTTCAATAAACCTGTTCTTCAAACACTCCGATTTAATTCTGATTATCATCATTTGTTAAAAACGAGCGCAATCAATTTACAACAAAAAAGAAATAATACAACAAAATTTCAAGCATTTAGATGCACTTGTGAGATATGAGAATTAACCCCCAAATTTGAGACGTGATCATTGAGTGTCACTTGGCAATGAGACACCAAGATGCTGAGGTATGAAAGGTGAAGAGGAATTGAAATTACAAAAAATAGATATATATGTGAGTATAATTAAAAAATGTGAATTGGTAAGGAGGAATAATAATGGCAGCGTAATTGTTGGGCAATGAAGTTATGAGATAAGAAGTTTTAGAATATTAATATATTTTAAAATATATATAAGTATTTTTTTACTTAAATGACGAGCAAAATTATATTTTATTTTTATTGGAAAAATGTTGTTTGAAACAAATTATCATAGTTTTTGTATGCAATTGATGCATATTGCAATTTATTTCGTCAAAAAAATTTATATGGAATTAATTTAGTAGACATTTATTGAAAATATAATTTTAATAATTTATTTAATATTTAGGAACTTATTAAATTAAAAAAATTGTTTTTAAAAATTACTTGATGTACTTTAAAAATCTTAAAATTTAAACCTCCTCACACTTACCAAAACTTTAAGAGCAAATTCGCATCAACAAACCAAAAATCTCAACTTCATAATTGCGTTTTAGCTTCCCGCCAATCAGTTGGCGTTAATAAATACTCCACCAGTGATCGAATTAAAAATGAATACAGTAAATACAGGGTGCAACAAATGCATGAGTATCACTTTAACGCTTGTTTAGCTGCACACAAGTGCTCCACACTCATTTCTCTGCACGCTCCAACTCTCAAACTCTTTAGTTTACCTGTACTTAAGCAGCAATACTCCAAACTCTATACTTCCAACCAGTTTGCCGCTCCGTCAGCGGCTTTTGCTCACCGTCTGTATGCTCCCAATATAACGACTTTTCGCTCAATGCCCTCAACTCTCACACACGTCCATACACTTGTGTTAGTACAGGTGAGTCGCCAAGTAGAACAGCGCTTTTTATTGTTGTCAGTGCTTTGTTTACCCACATGAGCTCTCGTTGGTAGCGGTGCAAACACCAGCTCACTTACCGTCACCGTCAACCCATACCCTCGGCAGTCTGACAACCAGTTGCCAACATTATGTGTCTCCACCACTAATTTCTTCGTTTTATTTTTGTTGTCTTCCTCCCTTCTTGACGCCGCTCAGTTTACGCTCATCTTGTTGTCTGTTACCTGTTTTATTGGACTTGTTTGTTTCACTCACGGTTGGTGCGTCGGTCCGATTGTCGTGTGTGCCGCCGCCAGGCCGGGTTTTTCTCGTTTGTTTACTCGCCTGTCAGTCACTTCGTCAGTTTACTTAGCTGTATCGCATGTGCGCAAGTTGTGTCTTTCAACCACACAGAAGTGTATTGTAGGCGCTCTCACCTATTTTCAGCTACCTGTGCGCGCTCTTTGACACTCTCTTTCGCGTTGGTCGCTTGTTTTCCAGCCCGTTTGCGCATACGAGTTTCAGTTTTAGGCCATAGTTTCGAGCGTTTGGACGCGTTTTAGTCGCTTTGCGCGTATTTAACGTTTACACATTTGTTGTATTTGTACTTTTTGCATCTTTCGAATTCGCTTAGCGCGCAATGTGTACAGACGATTGTACTGTTGGGAAGCTGTGTACGAATGGCGCGAGTTTTTTTTTAAGTGAGATGTGAATTATGAGGAAACCGAAATTGAAAGAATAAATAAGAATTGATTATTGCAAATGATTTGTACTAAGAAGAAAACAACAAAAAACAAGTGTTTGAAAAAATAAATAAAAATAGGAAACGAAGTGTTCATAACTTGTTGGTGCAAATAATAAAAATTATTACATAGAAAACAGCAACCGTTGTGCCTTGCAGTGTGTCAAATTGGCATTGCTTTTGTGAAAAAATATATATTTTTATTGCTGCAAATAGCAAATTTATTTTGTACGCTGTTTTAAGCGTTAAAGTCGTAAGTAGTACAAAAATCAAATGGATTTGGAGCTACTATGGAAAGTGTTGTTGCTGGAACGCGTTTGTAAATAGAAGAGTTGGAGATTAAATAAATGGAAAAATATTGATTTTAATTTGCAAAAATAAATATTCATTGCAACTGAATCAAGTTAAATGTATATATATAAGGATAGTACGATTTTGAAATAGTTAGTGAAGATTAGAATATTTTTTTGAGAACATTAAGTTATTGGAAGGGGAAAAATAGCGCTATATTAAGCTGTTACCCTCTACTCTTATAACTTTACCATAGTACAAGGTATTAGGTAGCATTTGGAATACCAGAAACATCAAGTTATACAAAAGAATAAATCAATAATCTGCCTAATTTTTGAAAAATGTGTGATTTTAGATGCTGTCAAAATCATTTTTTTGTATGGAAAACTTTTTTAGTTCATAAGATACCTGAATGAAATTTAGCATGACTTATTTTCGTAAATACCGCTACAATCTCCGAACAAATTGTTCAGATCGGGCTGCTATATCATATAGCTGTCATATAAACTGATCGCTCATAATTAAGTTCTTGTATGGAAAACTTCTTTATTTGAGTAGATATCTTAACAAAATTTGGCATAGCTTGATGTCAAAAGAACCGCTACAATCTGCGAAAATAATTATCAGATCGGACCACTATAGCATATAGCTTCCCTTATGAGCAAACCGATGAAAATCAAGATAAATACTCTTTTATAGTTAATTTTTCTATGAGAAGGGTGTTATGGTTCAATGCAGCTAAGATTAATGTTTTCTTGTTCTTGAATTATTTTAAGTTTGCTAAAAAAGTAAACCCAGAAACATTACATTTCGTTCTACTGAAGATTTTTTGTATGCTTGTAGTTTAATATATCTTTACTTTTTGTAGTGTTTTTGTTTTTGTTTTATTTTTATTTCTTTGTATATTTATTTTAATTATCATTTACTGTTAGCAATTATCATTACTTAAACTTCAAATTAGCTATGCTTATCTGTGTAACTTTGCTGCCACAGCTATCAAAACAAAACATTTCAGGTTCGTCGCTTAAGTCTTTTGCTTTGTTCACTGATTTGTCTGCTCAGTTTATTTGTTTCACCAAGTCTTATGTAAATATCAAATTTTAAACTGAAAAGCCACAGCAGCAGCTTACTTAGGCCATGAACATAAAACGGTTTCGAAAACTTGTTTCGTCACTTGTTGATCACCATGAATTTTGTCTCAAACTTAGCGAGATAATGTCGTCTAAGTAGACTAGCGTTTTAAATAAATTATTTGAAGCTTTATATAATTAAACTGTGCTCATAGTTTGATTTTCTTACATTTACCTAATCATGTAGCGCATATATCATATATTTTTATATGTGTGTGCGTTTGTAGCAGGTGTGTAAATTGGTTTGCTCTCATAAACTTTTAATGGCGTATAATAATATTTTTATGCCACTAAAGTGTTTTAGTTTATGTAAGTAGAGTAAAAGAAATATTTAATTATATTTGACAAGTTATAATTGCTGCTTACTTTATGGCTAACAATAAAAGTTGGAATTTGCAGCGTGAAAGCTAAACGCGGAAGAGTTATTAACCGCGTTTTTTGGTTTTAATTTTCTTCGCGAGAAAAAATAATAATAAACAAATAAATAAAGACTAAATTTTATGAATAAAATATAAGTCAATTAAAATTTGAAAATGAAAAATATTAATCATATTTAACATATTTTTAAAATGTTTTTACATTTTTTTATATAAAAAAAATTTTATTTGAATAAATTTTGTGATATAAATCGAATATATATGAAGAAAAATTATAGTTTTTTGCTAATAGTTTAGCCTATAAACTGAAAATTTAGACAAAAATTTTAAAAATTAAATTTAATGAAATAAAAAAAAAAAAAATAATAAAACATATTTGTTTTTAATTTTTTTTTTTGAAAATTAAATGAAAATATAAAATAAATTTTGGCAGAAAAGGCAGGAAAAAGTAAAAAAAAATTAAATAATCTTAAATAAATATTTAAAAATAAATAATTAAAAGCTTTAATTTGCTAAGAGCATCTTTAAAAGAAAAATTGTTTTCAGAGAAGTTGGTTAAAAACATTACTTTCCTTGAAAAAAATTGAAATAAACAAATTTCAAATTTTTTACTCACATACATATATGTTTTTTTGATAAAAATTTAATTTACATATATGTTTTTTGATAAAAATAAAAAAATATAAATTAAATTTTTATCAAAAAAACATATATGTATAAATAAAAAAAATATTTATTTATCTTAAAAAAAATAAAGCCAATAAATATTATATAATATTTTATAAAAAAATATTTCGCGGTAAAAGAATTGAAAAAAATAAATAAAAAATATTTATTTTCCTTAAAAAAATTAAAATAAACTTAAAAAATACAAAATTGTATTGCATGTAATAGTAAAAAATTTTAAATTACAAAAATTAAATTTTACACATAAAGTAGTAGTCAGCAAGACATGTTTTTAAAATAAAATTTTCCATATAAAAACTTTCGAAAAAATTTATAGTAAAATAATGAAGTTTTGTTTTTTTATAAAACATATTTTTAATCATAAATATTAAAATAAAAAATTAAAATTAATACAGTATAAATACAATTTTATAAAAAAAAATATTAAGCAAAAAAATTTTAAATGAAAAATATAACAATTTTTTTTGTCAATAACATACATAGAATTTAAAATAATTAAATTTCTTCACATTAAAATAAAAAAGTGTTCATAAATTAAACTTAATGAAAAAATTTTTGAGGAAAATATTAAAATAAAAAACAATTATTTATAAAGTAAACTTAATGAAAAAAAATTAAAAAAATATATATATAAACTTTAAACCACTCTTCTAAGAATCATTATAAATCAATCTAAAAACGGTTCCGTTAAGCTCGACAGCGCATTTCAATTCATTTGCTTTCGATACCGCATTTTTCTTAAGAAATTTCGCCTTAACCACTCACATACTAAAATACAGAACTAAATGTACTTCATTTCAAAATCACGGCACAATCAATTTTACAGCGAATCAGCATTGCCTTATGTCACCCCCCGCAAGTACCGCAACACCAATTTGGTGCGCATATGAACGCCTTAAGTCGCGAACACACCTACAAGCCATTTGCAAAATCATAACCTTAAAGTGTACTGTAGTTATTCGCAGTTCAAAAGCAAACACAAACACAAACAAAAAAGCAACAACAAACTATTACAATTAAAGAAAATAAAAAAGGTGAATGCGGACTTTCGGCAAGCATTATTTGCTTTGCGCAGCCAACTGTCAATTACCGGCATTTGCATAAAAACGCCATTAGCTCCGGTAAGCCAACAACAACAACACCAACACATGCATAGAACAAAATGCTAAATCAACTAACTATTCAATCAAATAAAGACACATCTCGCGCTGCTTTGCATTTCATACTCTGAAATTAGTATTCGCTGGGCGCGCGCGCAATCCAACGAAAGACTTAAGACACAAACTTCTTGGCGTTTTTTTTTATTTTATTTTTTGTTTTCTTTATTTTAAAGCTAAATAATAGCTGCGTAAACATTTATATGCATTGCGCGCAGCTATGCTATCGATTATACAGCACAACAACAAAAAGAGTGTTTATTGTTGATTGTTCGTCTTATTGACACTGCTGTCTTGTAAATTTCTTCAAGCGCTGCTGCCGTTGAAAAAAATCAAAAATTTGTTATGCTGTCAAGGTGCACACACACAACCACATGAACACTTTTCCATATACCACGTGAATTATTATGCTGCTACTGTCGAACGTCGGCAAAACATTTTTCCTTCAGCAAGTGTTCGTGTCCACCTTAAGTACCAAACCCTTGGCTTATTTTTTATTTACTTATTTTATCGCTTTTTGGGCGTCTCTAATATGCAAATGCGAATATTTATTGATTTAGTACGCCTGTGTGTATTCATGCCTAGCATATGAGCATAAAATTATGCCTCACTGCAGGTATGTTCACTTATTTATAAATTGCTATTTGCTATTAGCAAATGAAGAGCCACTCGTTTTACCCTTTTACGGCCGTCAGATTTGTGTGCGATAACGATTGATTGGCTGCGGTGCGGTGACTGCTGTCAGCGATTGATAGCGTCGGATTTATGAGTGTGTTTGACTGAGGCAAATATTTGGTTTTGGAAAAAAGCAAATATTTATTTATTATATATTTATATATTGTGTTGGTGAATTGTTGAGCTTAGAATTCTTGAACCCTTTAAATACTTGTATGACATTATATTACTAATTATTTTTTGATTTT